>JAJSOF020000036.1:10900863-11345134 GCA_025594305.2 Periplaneta americana | reverse complement strand
GGAAAGCGATCGGCACGAGGTGTCGAATTGAGTGCAGGCAGGATGCAAGGAACATAAACAGACCCCTTCCTAATATTTTTCACAGCTCAGGTTTGTAAAGCGTTCAGTTATATCCGTAACGGAAAGGGTGAGCGACCCTCCTTTGTCGGTGTTTCATCGCCTCCTCTCTTCCCCGTATCAGCCCATGGCGATTGACCACGCGACCGGTTGTTTTGTATCTTGTTTAAAATGGGGGGGGGGACGGGAGTGTTCTGTCTCCAGGCTATTGTGCAACTTTGTTTAACAAAATTTGGGTAATATGTTAGGCAGTATTCCGCAACCGGTGTGCCTCCACAAGATGAAAGATGTGACGCGAACTTTTACCTATTATTGTAAGAAATTAATTATATTAATTAAGATTAAATTCCTCTCTCTGCTGACACAACCATCCAGTTAGTGACATGGCCAATGACATCCAAGACATTATGAAGGAGAAAATAAAGAGCAGTCAGAAGTTCTCACTTCAGATCGACGAGTCCACCAATATTAGCGGTCACACACAACTTCTTTCCTACATCCGGTACATTGATGGGGATGTAATTACAATTTTTTTTCGTGCAAACTCCCAGAGCGAGCAACCGGTGAATAAATCTTTAGTACGAGAGGGATCCAGGAAATAACGACCGTTTTGTTGTAATAATTAAAAAATATATTTATTTAAAAAAACAAGTCTGTTACATAAATGAAGCTTCCTTTACTTCTCTACATAATCACCACCTACATTTAAACATGTGTCGTATCTCTTCACTAGCTTTAGAATTCCCGTGTTATACTCCTCTGCCGCCAGTTCATTAAGCCAGGTGTTCACTGTCTTCTTCAACTCTTCATCACTTCCAAAACGCGTACCACCCAGAAAGTCTTTCAGCTTAGTGAAAAGGTGAAAATCGTTAGGAGCAAGGTCTGGACTATAGGGCAGATGATCAAAGATTTCCCAACCGAATTGATCCAGCAATTCTCGAGTTGAAGCAGCAGTGTGCGGGCGGGCGTTGTCGTGAAGAAGCACAACTCCTCTCAAAAGCATTCCTCGCCTCTTGTTTTGGATGGCTCGCCGTGTTTTCGTAAAGTCTCACAATAACGATTTGCATTGATCGTAGTGCCTTTTGGCATGACATCCAGCAAAAGAACACCTTTGCGATCCCAAAAGACAGTAACCATGACTTTTTGTGTTGAGAGAGTCTGTTTGAATTTTCTCGGTTTCTTGGGTGATGAGGGATGATGCCACTGACGTGATTGGCGCTTGGTCTCTGGGGTGGTTGTGAGACACCCAGGTCTCATCACCAGTCACAATTTGATCAAGAAAGGCGTCTCCATCTGTGTGATATCGCATCAAGAATGTCAATGCTGAGGCCATTCTCTGAGTTTTGTGTTGGTCACTCAGTTGCCGTGGAACCCATCGTGCACAGATTTTGTGGTAGCCAAGATGTTGCGACACAATTTCACCAAACAAAGAACGAGAAATGTCAGGAAAGGCAATATGCAATTCGTCGAGTGATGTGCGCCTGTCTTGCAAGATTCTGTCGTTCACTTTAGTCTTCAGGTCTTCTGTGATGAGTGATGGGCGTCCGGGTCGAGTTTCATCGTGGACATTTGTTCGCCCATTGTTGAACATTTCGCACCATTTTCTCACATTTCTTTCATTCATTACAGTATCGCCATACACTTATTTCAATTGCCGGTAAATTTCTGCAGGTTTCAAATGTCGGGCATTCAAAAATCGAATCACACTCCTCACCTCACAGTCGGCGGGATTATCAATCACGTCGTTCATTTTGAAGTAACATAAAATGCACAATGGCGACTTGTTGCAACCAGTACTCACAACTTTATGAGAACACATGTTAAGGAAGCCAGTTGACCTTCAAACAAGGAAGGGGAGTCAGCTGCGCGGCAGGTATGCGCGAACGGTCGTTATTTCCTGGATCCCCCTCGTACAACAAATGAATATGTAGTCCATAATGAATTAACATGGGAGGATTGCATTCGTGTTCTAGAAATGGAGCCGCTTCTATTACAGGCCGAGTGAAAGAATTCATGGCTAAAGTACGTGAAGTAGGCCTATCTCATAACTCATAACCATTGTCTCATTCACCGGGAAGCCATTGTTTTGCCATTTCCTCAGAACATTGTAATGGACGAAGTAGTAAAAGCCATGAACTTCATCAAATCTCGGTCCGTAAATATGCTGCTTTTTCTGTTTTGTGTCAGGAAATGGGATCACACTCCTCCTACATAAGAACATTGAAATTAGAACTTCTCGAAGTGTCTTTGGAAACATTTTGGTTGTCAATAAGGAGTGAATACCCGGCTATCTCTGAGGTTACAGTTAATATGTTATTGCCATTTTCAACTACGATATACTGTATGTGTGAACTGGGCTTTTCGACGTTAACTGAAATTAAAACATCAAAGAGGGAGAGATTCAAATCTATCGATGAAGAAATTAGGCTTGCACTGTCAACGATTCCGCCGCGAATCAGCCACCTGTGTGCAGCTAAGCAGGCCCATGTATCACATTGAAAGTATGAGTAGTTATTTACTTTAATATTAGTAATAGAAATGTGTATTTTCTGCAGTGAATTAAAGTTCATAAATTGTTAATAAATGCAAGAGTCGATTTTTGTTAGCAATATTAATAATAATAATAATAATAATAATAATAATAATAATAATAATAATAATGGCGGCCGGGTAGCTCAGTTGGTAGAGCAGCTGTCTTCGGACTGGAAGGTCCGGGGTTCGATCCCAGGTGGTGACAGGATTTTTTCTCGTTGCCAAACTTTCAGAACGGCCCCGAGGTTCACTCAGCCTCCTATAAAATTGAGTACCGGGTCTTTCCCGGGGTAAAAGGCGGTCAGAGCGTGGTGCCGACCACACCACCTCATTCTTGTGCCGAGGTCATGGAAAGCATGGAGCTCTACCTCCATGCCCCCAAATGCCTTCATGGCATGTTACGGGGATACCTTTACTTTTTTTTTTTAATTTAATAATAATAATAATAATAATAATAATAATAATAATAATAGTAGTAGTAGTAGTAGTAGTAGTAGTAAATTTGATTACTAACTTACTTACTTACTTACTTACTGGCTTTTAAGGAACCCGGAGATTTATTGCCGCCCTCACATAAACCCGCCATTGGTCCCTATCCTGAGCAAGATTAATCCAGTCTCTATCATCATATCCCACCTCCCTCAAATCCATTTTAATATTATCTTCCCACCTACGTCTCGGCCTCCCCAAAGGTCTTTTCCTCCAGCCTCCCAACTAACACTCTATATGCATTTCTGGATTCGCCCAACGTGCTACATGTCCTGCCCATCTCAAACGTCTGGATTTTATGTTCCTAATTATGTCAGGTGAAGAATACAATGCGTGCAGCTCTGCGTTGTGTAACTTTCTCCATTCTCCTGTAACTTCATCCCTCTTAGCCCCAAATATTTTCCTAAGAACCTTATTCTCAAACACCCTTAATCTCTGTTCATTTCTCAAGGTGAGTGTCCAAGTTTCACAACCATACAGAACAACCGGTAATATAACTGTTTTATAAATTCTAACTTTCAGACTTTTTGACAGAAGACTAGATGACAAAAGCTTCTCAACCGAATAATAACACGCATTTCCCATATTTATTCTGCATTTAATTTCCTCCCGAGTGCCATTTATATTTGTTACTGTTGCTCCAAGATATTTGAATTTTTCCACCTCTTTGAAAGATAAATCTCCAATTTTTATAGTTCCATTTCGTACAATATTCTGGTCACGAGACATAATCATATACTTTTTTTCGGATTTACTTCCAACCCTATCGCTTTACTTGCTTCAACTAGAATTTCCGCGTTTTCTCTAATCGTTTGTGGATTTTCTCCTAACATATTCACGTCATCCACATAGACAAGAAGCTGATGTAACCCATTCAACTTCAAACCCTGTCTATTATCCTGAACTTTCCTAATGGCATATTCTAGAGCGAAGTTAAAAAGTAAAGGTGACAGTGCACCTCCCTGCTTTAGCCCGCAGTGAATTGGAAAAGCATCAGATAGAAACTGGCCTATACGGACTCTGCTGTACGTTTCACTGAGACACATTTTAATTAGTGGGACTAGTTTCTTGGGAATACCAAATTCAATAAGAATATTATATAAAACTTCTCTTGTAACCGAGTGATACGCCTTTTTGAAATCTATGAATAACTGATGTACTGTACCTTATACTCCCAATTTTCTCCAATATCTGTCGAATACAAAAATCTGATCAATAGTCGATCTATTACGCCTAAAACCACACTGATGATCCTCCAATAATTTCATCTACATATGGAGTTAATCTTCTCAAAAGGATATTCGACAAAATTTTTCGACGTCAACAAAAGTAAAATAGGTACAATTATGGACTCTTCCATTGATCTGGTACAATTTCCTTTTCCCAAATTCCAAGTACAAGTTTATAAATTTCGCTAGATAATAAATTTGATTACATTACGTAATTATATTAGGAGAGTCACATCACATAACTTATATTTTTGAGGAGATTAACATTTCGGTGTGCCGTGTTGAGTATAGGCCTGTCTAGAGTGTGCCGTGAGTAGAAAAGGGCTGCGGAACACTGTGTTAGAGTACGACAGTTACATTTTTATATCCACTGATGTTTTCGTCTTAAATAATGGAGCTAATAAAAAGTAAACTTTCTATTATTTTCTTCTTGCTCTTTCCGTCTTTCTTCCTCTCCCTTCTTCTACTTATCTCACTCCATCTTCTCAAAATTTCCTTTTCTCTCATCTTTAGTCTTTTTCTGTTCAGTTCTCCATACTTCGTTATATCTCTCTCACCATTCTTCATCTCCTTTTTTCCCCCATCATTCATCTTTCTTTACTCCTGATCTTTAGTCTTCTCCTCCGTATGGTGTAATCTATTTCCCCCATACTCGTCTTATTTCCCTTTTTCTTCCTTCATATTCTTTTCTTTCCGTCCTTGGTATTCTTTTGCATCCATTCTTTCGCTTTCTTTTCTCATTCTTCGTTTCCGCAATCTTCATTTTCCTTTTTCTCCCCATTCTTTGTCTTCTTTTTCTACCCTCCTTGGTCTTCTTTCTCTTTCCTCATTCGCCTCTTTCTCTCCCATCCTTATTCTTCTTTTCTGTCAATCCTTGATATTTCATCTTCCTTCCTTCCATCTGCACGTCACAATGGTATGTACAGTGGTACAGTGGCCAATACTTTTCGATTGTGGTAAAATTCATGTTCTGGGAATAATAAGTTAATTAAGTAGTAAAATATCGCTGCAATCGAAAAGTATTGGGAATAAATTTGAATAAGGAACAAAAAAAGTTTCCTTCCCAGGCAGGATTCGAACCACGAAAGTCTTAGTTACCAGTCTATCGTGCTCTGGAGTGAACAAGGCTCTGAAATCAGCTACAAGGGTCGGTCTGGTTTTTTTTTGCCACTACTGTACATTACGATGAAATGAAGTGAAGCGACTAGAAGCATTTGAAATGTGGATATGGAGAAGGATGAACCGTGTGAAATGGAACAAACGAAGCTGTGTTGGAAAGAGTGGGCGAATAAAAGAATAATGCTGAAACTGATAAGAAAGAGAAAAAGGAATTGGTTAGATCACTGGCTGACAAGAAACTGCCTACTGAAGGATGCACTGGAAGGAATGGTAAACGGGATAAGGTTCGGGGCAGAAGATGATATAAAATGATGCACGACATTAAGATATATGGAGCATATTATGCGGAGACAAAGAGGAAGACAGAAAATAGGAAAGACTGGAAAATGCTGGGTTTGCAGTAGAAGACCTACCCTTGGACAGAAAACTATGAATGAATAAATGAATTTATGCTCGACCATGCCGAAATGTAGTAATTATACACCTGGTAGCAACCCTTTAATGGACCTCATTAAAATACACCTATTCATTAAAGTTCAGGTGTTCCACCAATCAGAAAATACCATTGTAGCAATATGAAAGCGCAAGTATCGATTATTCTCGGATATGCAGTCGAAAGACAACTAGCGAAACGTCACGGAGGCTGGAAATCCAATATTGTCGCAGAAGGTTATGTTCTGTTACTAAAATAATTAGCGTTAATTGTAAATAATATTCAAATAAATTCAATTTGTCATCTCGTTTTTCAATGTCTAAATAAATTTCAAGGTTCTATCAAGATTAATGTTTATTTTACTCTCTAGATTATATCAAGGTCAATGACATTTGTTTCTAGGAAAATATCAATACTTTCGCGTCTGCGCACATCTCACAATTTACGAAATATTGCACAAGGTCAGTTCCGCTCCCAGTCAGATAAGAATAACGTGAATACTTAACAATAATTTCAAGTTATATGGTCGAGCATAAAAGTCGTATGAAAATTTCAATGGTAATTAAACGCTATGGTCTTAATTACTACCATTATAGGCTCGTTGCATAAAACTATTATGCTCGACCATGCCGAAATGAATTATACTCCTGGTAGCTGTCCTTTAATGTCATTAAAGTACACCTAATTAAAAGCTCGTATGTGTTCAGAATGACAAGTCAGTTTCCGTTATGAAATATCGATTATTCTCGATTCTTAATCGCGGAGGCTGGTAATCTACCAGAAGGTTATGTTCTGTTACTATAATAATTAGCGTTAATTGTAAATAATATTCAAATAAATTCAATTTGTCATCTTTTTTCAATGTTTCAAGGTTATAATATTATAATATTATCAAGTTTAACGGGACTACGTCAAGGTCAATGACATTATTGTTCCTCGGAAAAAATCAATACCGGTACTTTCGCGTCTGCGCACATCTCACAATTCACGACCTAGAACAAGATCACTTCCGATCTTGTCAGATACAAATAAAATGTATACATCTGAATACCTGTAATTTCAAGTTAGAAATATGGTCGAGCATAAAAAGTCGTATGAAACTCGCCTATAATGGTAATTAAGAAGCTCGTATGAACGAGTTTCATAAATATCCATACTCGATTCTTAATTACTACCATTATAGGCTCGTTGCATAGTGTACTATTTTATTTCCGTTAGGATGCATAATATACCTGTAAACGACTCTCCAAGAGGAGTTTCAACATTGGATTTTGAAATGTTCTCTTGTTAGAGCAGTATCCCGACTTAAGTTCAGACTAGGCAGTAATAATTTTCAAGAACAGAAACTCGTGAGATGACAACCATACGTAATCAGCACTGGTGTCAGATTTTCGAGCAGGCTATAGCCTGTTCTCTAGACTGAGCAGCCAGGCAGGTAGGGCGGCTTCCTGGCTGGGGGCATGCGATGGGGTGGGGGTGGCAGGCGAGCGCACGGACGAACGGGCGGACAGACAGACTGTGTTGGGACTCGAGTGGAGCGAGGGAGGGGGAGAGATCGACGGAGCAGGGGTGCGAGGGCAGACGCTGCGAGAATAATCCGAGATACGGCGGGGAGAAAAGATTATAAAAAAAAGAGCGTAGAATCTGGTGCAGAAAGACGGGCGAGAAGCCCTACGTGAGGCGATATTCTTTTTTTTTTTCTTCTCCGTCTCCTTCCCACGCGTCTTTCTTCTCTTTCGTGGTAAACTTGTGTGGAAAGAAGTTGGTCATAGACGATTACATCCTCTCCCCCGTTCCCTAACCCTTTTCCGTCCTTTTCTTCTGTCCTGAGAGTCTGTGTTTGTACAAATTGTCGTTTGTTGTTCTGTGGTTTTTTTGCCTGGATACGAAGCCGTAATAACAAGCACGTAGAACGAGAACCTTGACCCACAACACATGTCGAGAATTGTCATTTCAGTATACTGATACATTTAACGACTTTACAGCCTACTGTAGGAATGTTCGTGGCTACGATTTGAAGTAGTGTTTAAACTCTTCATGACGGTCGTGAGTTCATTACTTCGGGAGGGAAAGATAGGAAGAAACTATTTTTTTATTATTATTTAAATGACGCTATATCAACTGTTGTCGTCGACCTGGTTGGCGAGTTGGTATAGCGCTGGCCTTCTATGTTCAAGGTTGCGGGTTCGATCCCGGGCCAGGTCGATGGCATTTAAGTGTGCTTAAATGCGACAGGCTCATGTCAGTAGATTTACTGCCATGTAAAAGAACTCCTGCGGGACAAAATTCCGGCACATCCGGCGACGCTGATATAAACTCTGCAGTTGCGAGCGTCGTTAAATAAAACAAAACATTTCTTTTTTTCAACTGTTGTCTAGTGACTACGGAATTTGTAACGTATTCATTCATGCATTGTTCTGCCCAAGGCCAGGTCTTTCACTGCAAACTCAGCATTCTCCAGTCTTTCCTATTTTCTGCCTTCCTCTTAGTCTCCGCATATGATCCATATATGTGACTAATTCCAGGAAATGGGACCTAAAGACGGATTTTTAATTTTTTTGTTTTTTTTTTTTTTGTGGTTTCAAAAACAGGATGAAATACTGAGTATTTAAAAAAATTCATGGTTCTAGGTGCTATAGTTTTTATTATTATTTATTATCCAATTTAATAAACCCTATTTCACCCAGAAGTATATTAGGTTTATAGTTGGCATCAAAATACATATTTTATAACCAATAAACAATTGCTATAGTTTTTAATATATTATTTATTATTGAATGTTCATATTACATTATGCGCTTTTCGAGAAAGAACGCAATTAAAGTTTTCACTTGTTTTCTTAGCAACTATAAGAAAGATTTAGGTATTTAAGAAGCCCTGTGTCAGCGCGTCTGGCTGCGAAACCAGGTGGCCCGGGTTCGATTCCCGGTCGGGGCAAGTTACCTGGTTGAGGTTTTTTCCGGGGGTTTCCCTCAACCCAATATGAGCAAATGCTGGGTAACTTTCGGTGCTGGACCCCGGACTCATTTCACCAGCATTATCACCTTCATCTCATTCAGACGCTAAATAACCTAAGATGTTGATAAAGCGTCGTAAAATAACCTACTTAAAAAAAAAGAAGAAGAAGCCCTGCGTAAAACTACGTCCTAGTTTAGTGTGTAAAAAAAGCCTACAGGTAGCGCAAGATGTCTAAACATAGAAATCAGTTTTTACACCGCAAATTCGTTATTTTGTTCTCCTGTAAAATTTGCTTTTACAACTTTAGGTCCCTTTCCGCGCAACGGGTCACATATCTTAATGTCGTCTATCAGCTTCGAACTCTTCTCCCGTTCACCTTTCCTTCCAGTGCATCCTTCAGTATAGGCAGTTTCTTGTCAGCCAGTGACCCAACCAATTCCTTTTCCTCTTTCTGATCAGTTTCAGCATTATTCTTTCTTCACTCACTCTTTCCAACATACCTTCGTTTCTTATTATGTCTGTCCATTTCACACGCTCCATTCTTCTTCATATCCACATTTCAAGTGCTGCTAGTTATTTCTCTTCACTTTGTCGTAATGTCTATGTTTCTGCCCCATACAATGCTACACCCCAAACAAAGCACTTCGCTAGTCTCTTCCATAGTTTTTTTTTAATGTTCAAGTTTCTTTAAAAATCCTACGATTTTATCGCTTGTTGCTGTTATGTTAATATTTTGGCCTTGAAAACTACAATTCAATGTTCGAAAAATATTTGCAAGGAAGTCAGTCTAAGATGTCAAAGAGAATGGGAAAATTTTGCATATTCCGGATAAATGCGACTATAAAAAACGTTGGAAAGCCGAAAGAGAAGAAATAACCAACAGATTGACTGCACATGTTTAACATAACATAATCATATGAAGACATTCATGTGGACGCTAACACATATCCCTGATTCCGCCTGCAAAACCCCACTTGACTGCACTGATAGGTGGACTGCCTATATAAAAATGAACGGCTTAAACCAGATACTCTGCATAAAACACTATTTATTTATTTATTTATTTATTTATTTATTTATTTATTTATTTATTTATTTATTTATTTATTTATTTATTTATTTATTTATTTATTTATTTATTTATTTATCTATCTGTCTGTCTGTCTGTCTCTGCCTATCTGTCTCTGTCTGTCTATCTATCTATCTATCTATCTATCTATCTATCTATCTATCTATCTATCTATCTATCTATCTATCTATCTATCTATCTATCTATCTATCTATCTATCTATCTATCTATCTATCTATCTATCTATCTATCTATCTATCTATCTATCTATCTATCTATCTATCTATCTATCTATCTATCTATCTATCTATCTATCTATCTATCTATCTATCTATCTATCTATCTATCTATCTATCTATCTATCTATCTATCTATCTATCTATCTATCTATCTATCTATCTATCTATCTATCTATCTATCTATCTATCTATCTATCTATCTATCTATCTATCTATCTATCTATCTATCTATCTATCTATCTATCTATCTATCTATCTATCTATCTATCTATCTATCTATCTATCTATCTATCTATCTATCTATCTATCTATCTATCTATCTATCTATCTATCTATCTATCTATCTATCTATCTATCTATCTATCTATCTATCTATCTATCTATCTATCTATCTATCTATCTATCTATCTATCTATCTATCTATCTATCTATCTATCTATCTATCTATCTATCTATCTATCTATCTATCTATCTATCTATCTATCTATCTATCTATCTATCTATCTATCTATCTATCTATCTATCTATCTATCTATCTATCTATCTATCTATCTATCTATCTATCTATCTATCTATCTATCTATCCATCCATCCATCTATCTATCTATGTATCTATCTATCTATCTATCTATCTATCTATCTATCTGTCTATCTATCTATCTGTCTATCTATCTATCTATCTATCTATCTATCTATCTATCTATCTATCTATTTATTTATTCACTAGCCGTACCCGTGCGCTCCGCTGCACCTGTTAGAAATAAATATAAAGTAATTACATAATTAAAATAGGACATCTGGTCCACGGAACATTCGTGTTTGATAGAAGGATAAATCGTTTAATATGTCACTTAATTTAAATTGTATTTACATAATTAAAATGCGATCATTTTGGTCCAGAGAGCACTCATTTAGTGCAATGATAATTCCTTTAACATATTTCTTAATTGTTATTACATGCAAATAATTAAAATATGCTCATTTGGTTCGGAGAACATCCGTTTTTGGTACAATTTGGTCATACCAAAATTTTGCTTGGAATGAAACGTATGGGAAATAATTTTTAAAGTAACTTTTGTTATGTAACATTTTCCAAAAAAATTAATAATAAGGGAGATATTTCGATTTATTTAATTCAAGCCCCCTTATAACCTCCCTTTTAAATAAAGTAATTTGAATGCCATATAGCCTAACATCTAAGTTACAACGAACTTAATTTATATTTCAATTTTCATATAAATCGGTTCAGCCATTATCGCGTGAAAACGTAACAAACATCCAGACAGACAGACAGACAGACATACAAATAAAAATTTCAAAAAAGCGATTTTCTGTTTCAGGATGGTTAAGATAGATAATTTGTAGAAACAAAAGCCGCCCTAAATAAGGGTTCGATAGATCGGCCTACTAATCAATTCATAAAGAATAATAAGTAAACAAAACAATTTTGTGACACTTGGAAAGAAAAAGAAAAAATATTAAGATAAGAAAACGTAGGAAATCATTTACAATAAAAATTTTGTTGGGTACAAATGATTACTAATTATAGCTAAGGATGATTTTAACACCAATTATTTTTGGAAAATCGAAAATTACCAGAAAAATGTTGGCTACAGATTTATTATTAGTATAGATAATTTAAGCATACTAGTATAGTAGATATTCGAACTTTCAGGGGTGCAGACTGTAATTCTGACCATTATTTGGTGATTGGAGAATTAAGAGAAAGATTATCAGTAGCCAAGCGAGTAGAGCAACAAGTTAATATTACTAAATTCAATATTTTGAAATTAAAGGACGAGGAAGCAAAGCAAAATTATCAGGTCGAAATTTCGAATAGGTTTGCCACTTTAGAAAGTTCCGACGAAGTTGAGAAAGAATTAGATGTTAATAGCGTGTGGGAAAATATCAGAGATAGTATCAAAATTGCAGCTGAGCAGAGCATAGGTTATTATGAAACTAAGAAAAAGAAACCGTGGTTTGATGAAGATTGTTGCATGGTAGTAGAAAGAAGGAAACAGGCAAAATTGAAATTCTTACAGGATCCAGTTGAGGAGAAGAGAGATAATTATTTCAATGAAAGACGGGAAGCAAGTCGTACACTTAGGAATAAAAGAGAGGTTACTTGAAGGAAAAACTGAATGAGGTAGAAACAAATAGTAAGAATAAAAACATTCGAGATTTATATAAGGGTATAAAGGAATTTAAGAACGGATATCAGTCAAGGGTAAACGTGATCAAGGATGAGAATGGTGACTTGCTTGCAGACTCTCCATCAATCCTAAACAGATGGAAAAACTATTTTGCGCAACTACTAAATGTACATAGGCCAAATAGAAATGATCGGGACGGAATTGAAATACAAACTGCTGAGCCATTTATACCCGAACCCACGCTTTCAGAAGTCGAAATTGCGATAGAAAATCTGAAAAGTACAAGTCTCCAGGTATCGACCAAATTCCAGCAGAATTAATACAAGAGGGTGGAAGTGCATTATATAGCGAAATTTATAAACTTGTACTTGCTATTTGGGAAAAGGAAATTGTACCAGAACAATGGAAGGAGTCCATAATTGTACCTATTTTTAAAAAGGGGGACAAAACCAACTGTGGTAACTTTCGAGGAATATCACTTTTGTTGACGTCGTACAAAATTTTGTCCAATATTCTTTTGAGGAGATTAACTCCGTACGTAGATGAAATTATTGGGGATCATCAGTGCGGTTTTCGGCGTAATAGATCGACTATTGATCAGATTTTTGTATTCGGCAGATAATGGAGAAAAAATGGGAGTATAAGGGTACAGTACATCAGTTATTCATAGATTTCAAAAAGGCATATGACTCGGTTAAGAGGGAAGTATTATATGATATTCTTATTGAATTTGGTATTCCCAAGAAACTAGTTCGATTAATTAAAATGTGTCTCAGTGAAACATACAGCAGAGTCCGTATAGGTCAGTTTCTATCTGATCCTTTTCCAATTCACTGCGGGCTAAAGCAGGGAGATGCACTATCACCTTTACTTTTTAACTTCGCTTTAGAATATGCCATTAGGAAAGTTGAGGATAACAGGCAGGGTTTGGAATTGAACGGGCTACATCAGCTTCTTGTCTATGCAGATGACGTGAATATGTTAGGAGAAAATACACAAACGGTTAGGAAAACACGGAAATTTTACTTGAAGCAAGTAAAGCGATCGGTTTGGAAGTAAATCCCGAAAAGACAAAGTATATGATTATGTCTCGTGACGGGAATATTGTACGAAATGGAAATATAAATATTGGAGATTTATCCTTCGAAGAGGTGGAAAAATTCAAATATCTTGGAGCAACAGTAACAAATATAAATGACACTCGGGAGGAAATTAAACGCAGAATAAATATGGGAAATGCGTGTTATTATTCGGTTGAAAAGCTCTTATCATCCAGTCTGCTGTCCAAAAATCTGAAAGTTAGAATTTATAAAACAGTTATATTACCGGTTCTTCTATATGGCTGTGAAACTTGGACTCTCACTCTGAGAGAGGAACATAGGTTAAGGGTGTTTGAGAATAAGGTGCTTAAGAAAATATTTGGGGCTAAGCGGGATGAAGTTACAGGAGAATGGAGAAAGTTACACAACACAGAACTGCACGCATTGTATTCTTCACCTGACATAATTAGGAACTTGAAATCCAGACGTTTGAGATGGGCAGGGCATGTAGCACGTATGGGCGAATCCAGAAATGCATATAGAGTGTTAGTTGGGAGACCGGAGGGAAAAAGACCTTTAGGGAGGCCGAGACGTAGATGGGAGGATAATATTAAAATGGATTTGAGGGAGGTGGGGTATGATGATAGAGACTGGCTTAATCTTGCACAGGATAGGGACCGATGGCGGGCTTATGTGAGGGCGGCAATGAACCTTCGGGTTCCTTAAAAGCCATTTGTAAGTAAGTAATAGATAATTTAAGGCTTAACAAAAAATAAGGCTTCTAACCGCAATATTTTTTACTTTTTTTGTCACTGTATACCGTAATGCTTAATACTCACTAATTAATTGAATTTTTATAGTTACTGTAGTTTTTGTGGATGGAAATTACATTTTAGTTGCATAAAATGGTATTTATAGCTGGCTTGAAATTGTATTTTTAAGTGTCTAAATCTTTTTAGTGCTAATTTGGACTTATTTTAGGTGCATAAAAGTTAGTTCTTACGTTCCTAAAAATTCGAGATCTACATTATTTATTGTTCACTATGTATATTCACCGTAGAGCTAGGGGAACCTTGGAAAAGACCCATTCAGGCAATTACCCCAATTGGAATTCGAACCCATCTCCTTGCGCAGTCTCTGAGTACAAATTGATCTCATTGCTCCCAAGACCACGCTGTGACGTCAGCTAAATTTTTAGGGTACCTGCGATTTCGCATGGTGTTTTGTAGGCGATGGTACGTCTACAATTTGTTTCTTTATACCCTACCAGACCTCGCCCGAGCTTCACTGATGGAAGGAACGTTGAATAAACCCATGATATCTCAGACTTAGATGATCAGACTCTCTGACCGTAAGGCTAACAATACAAACTTAGACGTGAACGTCTGACGAAAACAAACATAAGAAAATAAGATTTATTCAGAATGAGAAATATTGTACGTAAGGAATTAATAGCACTACATTGAAGCTTCGTTTTAAAATTCGTGTTTTTAAGAAATTCTTATATTGAAGGAATGAAAATCCTGATAGAATTAACATAAATAAATTTAATTGATTCCCACTTTTAAAGAGCCCCACTTCAGGAAAACCCCGTTTTTAAGATGTAGCCAACATGCATTTACAAATAAACATCCCGTCTTAACGAAATACCGAATCTATTCTAAAGGCTTGTGTTCGATTTCTGTAAAAAGCATGATCACACCAGTGTGGCATTTTCTGCAGTTGACTACATTGCGATCGATAATATGCATTGATATCTCGATCAAAGTAAACTTGTAGAAATATTGTGTACTTTCACATGAAAATTAAAAATGTAATAATTACAGTTCTAAAAATGTACACTCCATTTTCTAGCGTCCACGGCTCCACGCACTATCTGCAAAAGTGGAAACTTAATAAACTCAAGCCATTTCGTGGGAACAAATTCTGAGTGCGCATGTCACGAAACCGGGTGTATTATCTGGAACCTCCACCAGATGGATCTCCATCTACGACAGTGCTGGCATAATTTAATATTAACTGAAAACATTCATTACCCATCTTTTAACAGTTTGAAAGACATGAGGCAAAGGAATGGCAATATAACCATAATAATAATTACTTCCGTATGGAATCATCATGAAAATATTCACTAATTGACTCTAACGTTCAAATCACTCTTTGAGGCTTATGTTGGTAGAATTGATCCGAGTACATCATAGTACATCATGGCGTCCGTTGCGGTGAAGTTCGAACATGAACGTCAACAATTACTACAAAAACACTCTCTAAATAAAAAAAAACTACAGAGCATTGTGACAAGATAAAATCCCATGATTGACTGTTTACAAAAAAAACTTATTTCGCCACTTCACAACATTTGTTTTTCATTAACATACAACCTTTGTATTCTTACTCACTGCTGCCTAATAAGTCAAACGAAATTAACCTAAGCTACTTGGTGTATTCTTCATACTATGAATCGCAAACTGAAACATAGTTAAATTTGGAGTTGCGCTTGGGTGCTGGTTCGATTCCCGCTTGGACTAATTACCTTGTTGGGTTTTTTCCGTACTGTAAGGAGAATTCTCCATCGATGCTAAAAAAAATCTAGTAGTTGAAACAGCGTCGTTAAATAACTTGTGCTTGGGAAAAGTGGCATAAGTAGGTTTTCACAAACAATTTTTAATAATTTATTGACAACTTACGGAACATCTGCTCGCTTGGGAAAACAGACATAAGTATTTATCCCATTACAATAATTCATACAGAACAAAATCAAATCGACATAAACCAGTGTGAAGACAGTTTTCCTGGTGTATGTATTTTACAACATATTGTGATCCAAGACGAGATGCAATGGATATGAAGATACAGAATAAAACATAAGCACTTAGCTAATAGTTTATTTCATTTCGTTGATGAACACTGCAATTGTCGTATGTATTTTGGTATTATTACTATAAATTGTGTTTTGGACTAAATATTACGTAGTTACATATAATAGTTGATAAATAAACCCATAGCAACCGGAGTACCAACACGCGAAACAATAACAATACGAATTTATGCACCAACTCGATACATTGCACTGATTTTAATTGATATAGGTCTAATAGATGTAAAAAGTTAGTTATAATCAGGGGGTGTATTTCAGGGCTGGCGGGCCCTCGCGACGCCAGGGTACTATTTTTCGAAACCGGGCAGCGCTTGGGCACTTTTATGATTTTCATATATATCCAATATACATAATTGCTGGACATTTATTAGGTGCTACAGGACCTTCTTTAAAATATATATTATTAAGACTATTAATTGGTATTCAAATTGCATTATTCGTCAAATTTTGCATTTATAAAAAGTCGTATTTTATTCATATTTAAAAAATTTCTTAGTAAGATCTACTCCGCAGATCTAAGAACCTTTAACTATATCTAGATTCGAATCCATGTATTTTTGTCTGATATTCCATAAGCATTTCTGCAAAATGATGATGATGATGATGATGGTGATGATGATGATGATGATGATGATGATGACGATGATGATGATGACGATGACGACGATGACTACTACCGATACTATCGAAATCATGAAGCCAGAGCACTTTTTTCTTTAGAAATACACCACTGGTTGTAATGAAATACTTGCGGAACTACATCACATATTCATTTTGTATAAGATCTCACCCATCTCATGTTGAATATGGCCACAAAGTCATTTATACATGCGATCCTGCATATAATGACTTGTATCGTCTCAAATGCAGGTAGTAAGGTCGTAAAAGCATTACGTGAGGGGTTCGGCCAGCGCAGTGGATCGTGTCCCGGCATGTTTAGAAAGAGCACTCAGCGTAATGAAATACTTGAACTATATTTTATAGCTTATCTTGGCGTGCTTTGGCCTTCTACCATTCGCAGATCAGTCAGTGGCGTCATTGTTTAGCTCCAGTGATATTCTTGGTTTGGATAGATAATCTAATAACGCACTAAATTAATCTAATTTAGGCATATTTCCTTATTTATTGAAAAATATAGAACTTTGACTTCCGACAGAAGAACTACAGCTCCTACCTTCAAATGTACTTACAATGTACAGGCCTAAGTTAGTGACATTTCTACTGTTCCATTAATGTTTTTAACCTGGTTGTTTGTACAACGCCTCAACACGTGGTCCTTTAGAACCGTGGCCGGGACGTGTTTACTTTATCTTTCAAACATTGAGAGTTCTGTATAGAGGGGGATTAGATTGTCCTTGGTGCTTCATCCCTGTGGAGTCATTGTACCTACGTCCTTAATGTTAAAAGGACAGTGTTAAGTATACAGTCCCGAAACCTTGATCAGGTGCAGGATCTTTTTTTTTTTTTTTTTGGTTGTATTCTCTGCCTTGGATTTTTTTACCATGCACTTGGTGCCTTTCGAGACCTTGAATCGCAAGTGTCTTACACTCGTACACTGCCATGCTATTAATACTGTCACCGAAAACAAACTTCGACATTTTTGACCCGAAATTAATGATCATCCGGAAACTTTTTTTGAAAACAGTATTTGCCTTTTCACGGCATCGATCCGCACCTTATCAGTATTCAATCGTATCAGCAATAAAATTAATTGTGCTACACTTATGACGTGTAACATTTGTGCAGTAAAACCTGTCTGAAAGACCACCCCTATTGAGAGACCACTCCTCCTAAACACCAATTTTTTAAAGAACTGAATTAAAAATCCATAAAACCATTGTAAATCACATCCCTTTTAAGAGAGCACCTGTCCCCGACCACCGACCAGTGATTGAATAGCCATTTTCTTAATTTTACCCCTTTTAAAAGACCATACAGTTGCCCGAGCGCAATTTCAGATCGGGAGGCAAGCACCTTAACCGACTAAGTCACGCCGGTGTGGCTAAAAAATTTCATATTGTTTTAGAGTGTTAAGTTTCTGGTTTTTGACTGGATGTGTAGTACTTTCATGTCAGTGTCTGTGTTGCTGTAGTTGTGATTGGAGTTTGTGATATGTTCTGCACAGATTGAATTGTTGTGTGGTTTGGTTATGGCTGTGATATGTTATTTGTAACTTGTTTTTAAATGATCTTCCAGTCTACCCAATATAGAAGTCGTTGCAACTGTTACATGATAGTTTGTATACACCTGTTCAGTTGTATTTATTTGTATGTCTTGTCTGTGTGTTAAGATGCTCTTTGTAGTGTGTTCTGTATGCAATGTTGTATTTTAGTTTCTTGAATGATGATGCAATCTTGTACGTGTTCTTGTTTCCGTATGTTAGTGTGATGTATTTGTTTTGTTCTTGTGTTTGTGTTGCGTTTTCTTATATAATTTTAGTCTTTCTTATGATGTTGTCTATTATGTCAAATACATAGCACAGGAAAATAGATGCAACCCCAACAGTACTGTACAATAAAATTAGTCTGTTTAACCCTTTGAGGCACAAAAGTTACTTTTATGTTTATCATTCATGGATCATAAGAAAGCTTAGATCAATTGGGCAGGGCATAGTTGCGCCCCACGGTCAGGTAAGATGCAGCTGATAAAAAAGGGTCCCTGTTTCTGTGGGGATAGTTGCGCCCCGTTCCCATCAGGTAGAGAAAGGGGCATGGCATAGTTGCGCCCCGATGAAATAGGTAGAGGAAAAGACACTACGGGAACTCGAGCCTCGCAGTCAACCAAACTTATTGATTTTTTATCGATTTAATATTCATTATTATACCGTTAACATGAACACCATGAAGTTAGCAGTACTTTATTAACTGACATATTCAAATGAGTGAGCCGTTGGAATATGGGGCCTTAGTTGTCTTGACATTTTATTAGTGATCTTCACACCGTGTGTGGCGTATAGTGAGGTTAATTTAAAATGAATGTAAATTTTAGTGAAAGGGTGAAGAGTTAATAATTCACAATGGTTCTAAGTTTCAATTTTCGAAACCCTGTACCGTAGGGTTAAGATATCGATGTACAAACAAAAAATACAGTTCATTTATTGTGTGTGATCATAAAAAAGTGTTATTTTAAATAGCAAAATTGATCATATACTAGGTCTACCTGATTTCAATCGTTAAAGTAATTTATTTATTTTATGACAATCACTTTCGTATGTACTAGGCCTATTCCTGATTTCAATGTCCATTCAGCTACCATTCTATAATATTTTTATTCAGCTACCGGATTTCTTCGGGGCGCAATTTATTTATTTTATGACTAATTTCTTCGGGGCACTTTTCGGGGCGCAACTATGCCATGTCCATTCTGCTACCTGATTTCTTCGGGGCGCAACTATGTCCATTCAGCTACCGGATTTCTTCGGGGCGCAACTATACCATGTCCATTCAGCTACCGGATTTCTTCGGGGCGCAACTATGCCATGTCCATTCAGCTACCGGATTTCTTCGGGGCGCAACTATGCCATGTCCATTCAGCTACCGGATTTCTTCGGGGCGCAACTATGCCATGTCCATTCAGCTACCGGATTTCTTCGGGGCGCAACTATGCCATGTCCATTCAGCTACCGGATTTCTTCGGGGCGCAACTATGCCATGTCCATTCAGCTACCGGATTTCTTCGGGGCGCAACTATGCCATGTCCATTCAGCTACCGGATTTCTTCGGGCGCAACTATGCCATGTCCATTCAGCTACCGGATTTCTTCGGGGCGCAACTATGCCATGTCCATTCAGCTACCGGATTTCTTCGGGGCGCAACTATGCCATGTCCATTCAGCTACCGTGATTTCTTCGGGACGCAACTATGCCATGTCCATTCAGCTACCTGATTTCTTCGAGGCGCAACTATGCCATGTCCATTCAGCTACCGGATTTCTTCGGGGCGCAACTATGCCATGTCCATTTTGCTACCGGATTTCTTCGGGGCGCAACTATGCCATGTCCATTCAGCTACCGGATTTCTTCGGGGCGCAACTATGCCATGTCCATTCAGCTACCTGATTTCTTCGGGGCGCAACTATGCCATGTCCATTCAGCTACCGATTTCTTCGGGGCGCAACTATGCCATGTCCATTCTGCTACCGGATTTCTTCGGGGCGCAACTATGCCATGTCCATTCAGCTACCTGATTTCTTCGGGGCGCAACTATGCCATGTCCATTCTGCTACCTGATTTCTTCGGGGCGCAACTATGCCATGTCCATTCTGCTACCTGATTTCTTCGAGGCGCAACTATGCCATGTCCATTCTGCTACCTGATTTCTTCGGGGCGCAACTATGCCATGTCCATTCAGCTACCGGATTTCTTCGGGGCGCAACTATGCCATGTCCAGTCAGCAACCGGATTTCTTCGGGGCGCAACTATGCCATGTCCATTCAGCTACCGGATTTCTTCGGGGCGCAACTATGCCATGTCCATTCAGCTACCGGATTTCTTCGGGGCGCAACTATGCCATACTGGATCAATTTTTACAAAATTTTAACTCTGCACATAATTTTAAACACAGATGGCACCTCTATGTATACTCAAGGGATGGTTGCATGATGGGACATCTGTGCTACAATTGTAGAGAAAGAAAGGAAAACGATGGTTCTTCTGAACAACCACTACGCTGCAAAGGGTTAACGCTTATGGTGAACTAACAGTGCAGTGATCATTTGGCGGGGTTGGTATTTAGGTTTGGTGAGCCTTAGGAAATGGTTGAGCATATCTCTAGCATCTTCGGGCTACAGAATTAGCTACAGGATTCTCCCACGTCATTTCATCCATTCTTCCTTCCATGATATCTATTATTCATAGTTCAAATAATGGTCCTAATCAGAAATATTTGCGTTTGTATCTTTCATAGATGAATACTTACTTACTTATTTACTTACTTACTTACTTGCTGGCTTTTAAGGAACCTGGAGGTTCATTGCCGCCCTCACATAAGCCCGCCATTGGTCCCTATCCTGAGCAACATTAATCCAGTCTCTATCATCATATCCCATCTCCCTCAAATCCATTTTAATATTATCTTCCCATCTACGTCTCGGCCTCCCTATAGGTCTTTTTCCCTCCGGCCTCCCAACTAACACTCTATATGCATTTCTAGATTCGCCCATATATGCTACATAAACTGCCCATCTTAAACATCTGGATTTAATGTTCCTAATTAAGTCAGGTGAAGAATACAATGCGTGCAGTTCTGTGTTGTGTAACTTTATCCATTCTCCTGTAACTTCACCCCTCTTAGCCCCAAATATTTTCCTAAGCACCTTATTCTCAAACACCCTTAACCTATATTCCTCTCTCAAAATGAGAGTCCAAGTTTCACAACCATACAGAACAACCGGTAATATAACTGTTTTATAAATTCCAACTTTCAGATTTTTTGACAGCAGACTGGATGATAAAAGCTTCTCAACCGAATAATAACAAGCATTTCCCATATTTATTCTGTGTTTAATTTCCTCCCGAGTATCATTTATATTTGTTACTGTTGCTCCAAGATATTTGAACTTCTCCACCTCTTCAAAAGATAAATTTCCAATTTTTATATTTCCATTTCGTAAAAATATTCTCGTCACGAGACATAATCATATACTTTGTCTTTTCGGGATTTACTTCCAAACCTATTTCTTTACTTGCTTCCAGTAAAATTCCCGTGTTTTCCCTAATCGTTTGTGGATTTTCTCCTAACATATTCACGTCATCCGCATGACAAGCAGCTGATGTACCCCGTTCAATTCCAAACCCTCTCTGTTATCCTGGACTTTCCTAATGGCATACTCTAGAGCAAAGTTAAAAAGTAAAGGTGATAGTGCATCTCCTTGCTTTACCCCACAGTGAATTGGAAACGCATCTGACAGAAACTGACCTATACGGACTCTGCTGTACGTTTCACTAAGACACATTTTAATTAATCGAACTAGTTTCTTGGGGATACCAAATTCAATAAGAATATCATATAAAACTTCTCTCTTAACCGAGTCATATGCCTTTTTGAAGTGTATGAATAACTGATTCACTGTACCCTTATACTCCCATTTTTTCTCCATTTTCTTCATAGATGAATAAAAAAAACAAAAGCTACGTAAAGGAAAAAATTTACCTTTTGTACCGGCCCGTTTCGAAATAACGACTTGATGTTTCCAAATGAAACTTTTCCTTCTATATCGAGACGTAGACGCTCCTTGTTGAATGCTTCCTTTACCAGAATAACTCTACATCAGGTTCAAATATGATATAGCCTAATTCTGTTATTGTAAAGGTGTTTCGTATGGAAATTCGTATCTAATAACAAGGTTCCGTTGATGCCTACTGAAAGTGGGTGGTACAGTCGGCCATAGGAATTGGTTTTGCTTTGCTCGGGGTCATTAAGGTTATATAAACATTGAGGTCGTTTATATTGCCCCTAGCGGATGCAGCGCTACCCCTAGTTTCATAATTAATTACTGAGTTGGTTGCTGTCTTTTCAAAATAACTCACTAGCCCGCCGGATACTTCGAAAACCAAAAATACCTACCGCGACACTATAGTATACTACTAGGTTCAAAAAGTTCCCGGAATTTTACTACCATTTTTCGTATTAATATATAACAAGGGATATTATACATTTGTTTTGTTGGTAACATTCATGATGTCATTTCCAAAAGTTTGTTGATAATGGCAATTATTGGTTTTGAGTTGTAGGCAATTGTTTATCATAGTGTTTTGTTTGTTCGTCGCATTTTGTAATTATGTCCACAGAGCAAAGTACAAACATCAAGTTCTGTGTTTTGCTGGGGACATGATCAGTATGGCTGATGAAGATGGTGATTTCTTAAACAAAATGAAACTGGTGCTTAATTACCACCCAGTCCCTAAACGACAGTCATCTGAGTGGAAATCGAAAACATCTCCTCGGAAGCAAAATTTCCTATTCCAAAGGCAAAGTTATTTTAAATGTTATGTTTTATTTAACGACGCTCGCAACTGTAGAGGTTATATCAGCATCGCCGGATGTGCCGGAATTTTGTCCGGTCAGGAATTCTTACACATGCCAGTAAATCTACTGACATGAGCCTGTCGCATTTAAACACTTAAAGCAAAGTTATGTTGGAAGTTTTCTTCGACTCTCAGGGTCTCATGCACCATGAGTTCATTCCAGAAGGTCATGTAACGAAAGAATTGTACGTAAAAACCCTCCGTCGCCTCTGGGACGCAGTGAGAAAAACGTCCAGAAAATGGGTAAAAAAACTGGTTCCTTATGAATGTGACAATGCACCTGCTCATCGCGCAATTATTGTAAAGAATTTTTTGCCAGGCATTAACATAACTGCTTTGGATCACCCAAATAACTCTCCTGATCTCTCACCACCTGATTACTTTCTGTTTCCCCGTCTGAAAAGTCATCTGAAAGGACGGAGATTCAATGCTGAAGAGGTTATCGCAAACGCGACGAGACACTAAGACGGGTTTCACAAAATGGCTTCCAGGCCTGCTTCCAGGAACTCTACACGCGTTGTAAATGTACTAGTTGCGGCAGGCAACTATTTTGAAAATTCTGTTAGTGTTTAAGGTACGTTGTTTCTATGATGCTAAACAAATTCCGGGAACTTTTTGAACCTAGTATGTATTACGATACAAGATTGGAAAGTGCCATTCTCGTTTTTCAATTTCCGAGATTTTGTATTGCTCTTAACAAACGTATATTTTACATTTTTTGCATGATATTTTTTTTTATACTTATGCTACATTTACAATAAGTAAATATTATAAAAGAATATGACATGAGTGGAGATGCTTAAAGTTTTCGAGTTAATCGTGAGTTTTGAAATTTAATAATAGTAGATTATGCAACGAGCCTTTAATGGTAGTAATTACGACCCGAGGATGTTCATTTTCATACGAGCGTCTTAATTACCATTATAGGCAAGTTTCATACGACTTTTTATGCTCGACCATATTTCTAACTTGAAATTATTCATAAGTATTCATGTTATTCTTATGTGACTGGGGAGCGAACTAACCTTGTGCAATCTCGTAAATTGTGAAATGTGCGCAGACGCGAAAGTATTGATTTTTTCCGGTCAACGAATGTCGACGACCTTGATATAATCTAGAGAGTAAGATAAACGTTAAACTTGATATAACCTTGAAAATGCTGGGTAACTTTCGTTGCTGGACCCCGGACTCATTTCACCGTCATTATCACCTTCATATCATTCAGACGCTAAATAACCTAGATGTTGATAGAGCGTCGTAAAATTACCCAATAAAATAAATAAAAAAATAACCTTGAAATTGAATTCGACATTGAAAAACGAGATGACAAATTGAATTTATTTGAATATTATTTACAATTAACGCTAATTATTATAGTAACAGAAATAACCTTCTGCGACAGTATTGGATTTCCAGCCTCCGTGACGTTTCCCTTGTCTTTCCATTGCATATCCGAGAATAATCGAAAACCTGAACTTTAATGAATAGGTGCACTTTAATGACATGCATTAAAGGACTGCTACCAGGTGTATAATTACTACATTTCGGCATGGTCGAACATAAAAATAGTTCTGTTACATAAATAACATTCATGCTGATTAAACACTAGTATGACGTACTTTGAAATTCAGAAAAATGAAAAAAATATTATAGTCGTTTTTATATTCATTATTGGTATTCCTGTCACTATTATTATTATTATTATTATTATTATTATTATTATTATTATTATTATTATTATTATTATTATTATTTGGACTGAAGTTGTCTTGTTCCAATTTCCTGCCCTAGCACAAGATCCATTCCACTTCAAACCTATCAAGATTTCATATTGCTATCTCCAACTTATTTTTTGTTAATTTTTCAGGCAATTTTAACTTTAAAATAAATTAATCCGTTTATATTTATTTTATAGAAATTTAATTGTGTGTGTATATATATAAGGTGGGTCCTCCTGTTATGGCCATGTTCCTGATATGGCCACCCCCCTATTGTGAGTTAGTTAACCAAAAAGTCCGCTAAATTGCAGCAGCATCCAGTGAAAGGGCATCCTGGTATGTCACTTGATCGTTTTCCATCCAGTCAGGTTGAGCAATATGGCGTCAGTTGCCTGTTTTGCGGTTTTCATGTGACCTCTTCTTATTTTTCTCTGGTAAGTCTTCTTTGTTTTTCAAAGACTTGTTTTATGAAAACCATCGTACTCCATTCAGTTTTTAATGTACTGTTGATTGGTGTTGTAGTTGATGGAGTATCTTTTACGAGTTGTTCATAATCAAACGATTTTCGTGAAAGCTTACCTGCTCCTGATATGGCCATATCAAATGCACCATGGCCATATCAAGTTCATTTCACTTTTATTTTTCACCTGACAAATTTACATGCCTTATAGCTGGGATTACACAAAAATTTGGTATTTTAAGAAAAACAACTTAATTTTTTTATGGAAAAACCTGTTTTGACTACACTTTTGAATTATAAAAAAGATTATTAGGTGTCATTTTTATTCATTTTACACCAAAATTATTTAATTTTAACACAACTGCGCTATCAAACTGAAAACAACCACGATTTGTAGAACATGGAACAAGGGTGGCCATATCATGTGCACATGTTCCTGATATGACCACTAGGTAGACTTTTAGAATTTGGGACTTTTTGGGCAATTAAAGCTATTTTTATGGGGAAAGGAAATTGTTTTAATAAAGTCCATTAGACTGAGAACGAGTAAGAAAAAAAGTGGTTTACATTTTTTTCAAAATGGCGGCTAGAAAAATTCTCAAACCTTAGCATGGCCATATCAGGGACACCTACTGTACGTTATACAATATTATCAGCGGTTATTTTTATGTTAGTAAGCCTGTATTTATATCTAAAGTATAAACGTATTATTTTTTTAGTTGCCTAATAAAATTGTGTGCAAACTTATCTTGCAGTATTGAAGAAGGCACCTTAATCTAAATTTAGGCCTGCTCATGAATTTTAAACCACTAGCTCGTCAAACTGGCGAAATTCAGTTCGACTGCTAATATAGTCTATAAACTGAACTGAAGACAAATGTGTGCAGAGAAAGTAAGCTTTATTGCAGGCAGGCGAGGGTTGTCCGCACCGGAAATATAAACCCTCCTTGTAGATTAAACCGATTGTGAACGTAACGGACTGTTGAATTAACGGTTGCCACCTGCCTTCAATCTTCCGGTAAAGTTCCAATGTCGCTGAGTACCCTAGCGTCTATGAGAGCATTTCTGAGTCAAAACATGTACATACTTCCAAAACAGGAGACGAAAATAGTGAGTTTATGCCGATGGTCGTCCTTATTGCAATGCTATCCGTTCAATCCAAGGTCCGCGAGATCAAACCTGGATGAGGGTTATGGACTTTAAAAGGCTATAAGTCATTAGTTTGACATCCTTCTGCAGGGAAGTACCGCCGTCGATCCAGGATACGTAAATAGTATCCCTGAGAGAGCCATAGGCAAAATGCTATTTTTCAGTTCTATTATTACTACTACTGCTATTTTACTGCTGCTGCTATTACTGCTATTATCACCACTGCTACTACCACTACAATTACCACTGCTATTACCACTGCTATTACCACTATTGCTGCTACTACTGATATTACACCACTAGGCCTACTATTACCACTACCACTGCTATTATCACCACTGCTACTACCACTACAATTACCACTATTGCTTACCACTATTGCTACTACTACTGATATTACTATTACCACTAGGCCTACTATTACCACTACTGGTACTACCACTACTGCTGCTGCTGCTATTACTGCTATTATCACCACTGCTACTACCACTACAATTACCACTGCTATTACCACTACTATTACCACTATTGCTGCTACTACTACTGATATTACTATTACCACTAGGCCTACTATTACCACTACTGGTACTACCACTACTGCTGCTGCTGCTATTACTGCTATTATCACCACTGCTACTACCACTACAATTACCACTGCTATTACCACTACTATTACCACTATTGCTGCTACTACTACTGATATTACTATTACCACACTGGCCTACTATTACCACTACTGGTACTACCACTACTGCTGCTGCTGCTATTACTGCTATTATCACCACTGCTACTACCACTACAATTACCACTGCTATTACCACTACTATTACCACTATTGCTGCTACTACTACTGATACTGTTACCACTAGGCCCACTATTACCACTACTGGTACTATCACTACTGCTGCTGCTATTGCTGCTATTATAACTACTGATACTACCACTACAATTACCATTGCTATTGCCACTACTATCAACACTACTGCTGCTACTACTACTGCTACCACCACTATTACCACTACTGCTACTACTTCTACTACTACTACTACTACTACTACTACTACTATTATTACCACTATTGTTACTACCACTTCTGCTACTACTACTACTGCTTCTACTACTATTACTATTACTACCACCACCACTATTACCACTACTGCTGCTGCTGTTACTACTACTAATACTACTGCTACTACCACTATTGCTACTACCATTACTCCTTACTTCTTACAAATGGCTTTTAAGGAACCCGAAGGTTCATTGCCGCCCTCACATAAACCCGCCATCGGTCCCTATCCTTGCAAGATTAATCCAGCCTCTATCATCATATCCCACCTCCCTCAAATCCATTTTAATATTATCCTCCCATCTACGTCTCGGCCTCTCTAAAGGTCTTTTTCCCTCCGGTCTCCCAACTAACACTCTATATGCATTTCTGGATTCGCCCATACGTGCTACATGCCCTGCCCATCTCAAACGTCTGGATTTAATGTTCCTAATTATGTCAGATGAAGAATACAATGCATGCAGTTCTGCGTTGTGTAACTTTCTCCATTCTCCTGTAACTCCATCCCGCTTAGCCCCAAATATTTTCCTGAGCACCTTATTCTCAAACACCCTTAACCTATGTTCCTCTCTCAGAGTGAGAGTCCAAGTTTCACAACCATACAGAACAACCGGTAATATAACTGTTTTATACTTAATGTAGGGATTCGTAACAAGCTGTTTTTTTACGGTGATGGGTTGTTAGCCCTTCGCCCAACCCCCAAGCTGGAGGATCACCCCTTATCGGCTGTCCACGACTGCTTATTCAATATATTCGCAGCTACCCTCCATATCTGGAGGCCGTCTCCTCTATCCGCAACCTGAGGACGCGCCATGCCGTGGTGATAGGGACCCACCATACATGGACCATTACTCCTACTACAACTATTACTACTACTGCTACTACCACTATTACCACTACTGCTACTACTACTATTACTACCACTACTAATACTGCGACTACAATTACTATTGCCACTACTGCTACTACCACTACTACTACCACTACTCCTACAACTATTACTACTACTGCTACTACCACTATTACCACTACTACTACTACTACTATTACCACTACTACTACTACTACTAGTACTACTACTATTACTATCACTACTACTACTACTACTGGGACTACCACTACTATTGCCACTACTGCTATACCACTACTATTACCACTACTGCTACTACCACTATTACCACTACTGCTACTACCACTATTACCACTACTGCTACTACCACTACTATTACTATTACTGCTACCACCACTACAATTACCACTACTGCTACTACTACTACTACTACTACCACTATTACCACTACTATTATTACCACTACTACTGTACCACCACTTCTGCTCTGCCACTATTATTACTGCTTTTCCTGTTACTACCATTATTGTTATTGCTACTACTGTTACTACTAATCTACTATTATTATTTATATTAATAGTTAATACTTCTAGAATTGCTGCTACTATTGCTACTAGTACAATTATTATTACTCCTACTACTATTACAATTAATACTAATAATATTACAACTACTACTAATACTACTACTCTAGTGCTACAACTACTACTGCTACTATTAGTGCTACTGGTACAACTACTGCTACTAGTACTACTGTATTGTACAACTACTGCTACTAGTACCAGTACAACAATTACTTCCACTACTATTACTAGTACAACTACTGCTACTAGTACTACTACCAGTACAACTACTACTAATCTACTACTAGTACTAGTAAAATACTACTACCCAGTATTTATGAATAAATTTATCCTGAAATGTAATAGTTTTCAGTAAAAATTTAATGCGTCCATATCTGAAATCGGAAAAACACTACAGCGCTTCACCCAAAGATTCAGCAGATCTTCCCTTAATGATTTTTTTGTGTCGTAGTATAAAGTGTTAGGCTAATTGAGACGGTGAAGTTCATATCAACGCTAAAATACTTACTTTTCTCAGCTGAATGAATTATTACATAAATAACTATTACAGTATGATGATGCTGAAATTGCTTATTTTCTGTGAAAACTTCAAACCAATTTTTATAACATAATTCTATTCTCTTCTTACTGCATAGACCTATAGCTACTGAGGAAGAAGGGAGTATTAAAACAATGGCGATAAAGAATTTCAGATTTGTTTCTTAATGTTTCTTGTAAATGAATATTGAGATAATTTAGTTCCTTTTTCGTTAACAGCTGCCAGTGTTCAAAATTTAAAATTTAGCGATAAATATAGACTAATAATACACAGTGAAAATTGTTTAGATCCCAAAAGTTGTAAATGTCCACCTTTGAAAGAAGCCACGTATGTCAAATATCTGGGTATCATTATTGATCAGAATTTAAAATGGCCTCATCACATTACTTATCTTTGTAAGAGGCTTCGTAAAACAATTTATAAATTCGTTAATCTTCGATGCTACTTACCCATTAGAGTTCTACGAAATGTTTATTTGGCCATTATTCAGTCTATCATTCAATATGGTATAATTGTTTGGGGTGGAAGTACAAAAATTAATCTTAGTCCGTTAAATTTACTAGAAAAACTAATAATTAAAATTTGTTTGAAAAACGTTTCGATTATCCAACTAAATTAATTTATTCTGAATTTAATGTATTTAATATTGAACAAATTTATAAGTATACGCTGTTAAAATTTTATCATAAACATCGTAATAAGTTTGTATTACAGACACACAATTATGACACAAGACGAAATATTAATTCAACATTAGTAGAACCTAAATGCCTCACATCTGCTGGTCTAAAGCATAGCATAAATTTTGGCCCTCGGTTGTACAATGCTTTAACTAAATTACACCCAGAACTTCTAACATGTAACCCACTAACATATAACAAGAAAATTAGAAACGTGTTAATATCTTCAATTTGATTAAATAAATTTATATCCTATGTGAATGAATTAATCAACCTATATTATATTTGTATTCTATAATTTTGAAATATATATTAGTCCTACTTTTCATGTGCGATATTATTCTTCTCTAGTGTTAATATTATATTATATAATTCCATTGCCGCTGTAATTATATTTTAGTTCCTATTTTATTTTACTTATTTATTTTTATTATTATTATTATTATTATTATTATTATTATTATTATTATTATTATTATTTTAATATTATATCTGAACTGCGACCGAGCACGAGCGCTGCTCATTCGGTCTCAAATTTTGTTAATACTACTGTATCTTCTTTTTATATTGCTTGTATTATTTTATTTGTATTTCTCTTTGTTTGTTTTGTAATTATATTTCTTTATTCTGTATATTTGAATTTAAATAAATAAATAAATTTGCAGTATTTTAAAGACATTGATTTGAGGCACTTCTGAAATACATGGGCTCAGTGAAATGTTAAATTGTTGAATCTGAATATTAAGTTATACCCTAACTGTAAATTTGCTGTAGATCTATCATGCATATAAGGTATAAATATTCCAATATTACGTACTGTAAGTTAGTTATGAGATAAATACCAGATCAGGCCTGCAGAACTCGTAAGTAGGGGAAATATGACGTCAGCCTCACTCTACATCTATTGAGGATGAACGACTTCCGCGTAGAGTTATTTACTTTCTCGTGTCGTCAAAGGTCCATCAGTGGCGGCATGTAATTTTCAAAAAGGATTGTAATAAATTCATTGTTTTTATAATGCGTTATCTCTTTTCAAGGTTTACAATTAAGCTAGATTTCCTGTCGGTAGTTTCTTTGAGATTTCTTTGCACCTAACCTGTTTTAGATTTTCGAAAAATTTCCTCTTATCATCACCTACGGAAACATAAATTTATAGCATTTAAGTAATGAACTTGAAAATCACTATTAATTTCAATTCAAAATGAACACTAAGAGTGACGTCCTTAATTTTATAGTATACAAATAAATAATCAATATACAGTTCGTAATAATGAACTTACCCGAAAGTTTGTGCATTCCATAATTCTTAATATGGACTTCGTTGAAATGTGGTTTAATATTGAAATGGCAAGTAGAAATAAATTGGATGGGACACAGTAACAAGCAATTCTTTGTTTTCAACAACAAAATAAATCATATTCCCATTTCCTTTGGAAGTACAGTAGTATTCCTTCACGGGTTTAGATTTTGCCATGTTCCAGTATTCTTTAAACTGCAATACGCGTATTATTTGTTTGTTTGTTTGTTTGTTTATTTACTTATTTTCTTATTTACTTACTTATTTTTACTTATTTAGACCTACGTATTTACTTACTTAATCATCTATTTATTTATTTACTTATTTACATACTTATTTATTTACTTGTTTACTTTCTTACTTACTTATTTACTTATGTACTTATTTATTTATTTAGTTATTCATTCATTCATTCATTCATTCATTTGGCTGGAGTGCGTTGCAATGTTGAATGACAGCATTGACATCCGGTCATATAGCTATCACTCACTTAGTAAAACCAGTTAAGACCAGTAATACAAGTTTTGTAAAAACAGGAATTAAAACTTTATTAATGCACGAAAAATCATAATAAATTCTTCAAATAAAGTAATTGGTTTGTTGCCTGCATCCAACATTTCGGACTTATTTCATTTCATTAGAATACAGAGCACGGAAAGACAAGTCGGGACTGTACTTAATTTATTTTACAAAAAAAATTGGACTTAATCGGCTTTACTAATAATAGGACGATATATACATAAGTAGACCTTCTTACATTATATGCACACATACATTATAAAAATTTATTTTACATGTCTTTTAACTTATTTATTTCCCTCATTCATATTTCTCTTACTTTCTAAAAGTATGTTCCTAAGGATGTTATTATCTGTTCATTTGTAATTCTTGATAGCGTATTGTATACCTGCCGCCGCGAGAATGAATGTTAATGCAGCCGAGCGTAACTAGAACGTCATGACCGCACTGGTAGAAAAGGTGGGTGGGGTAAGAAAGGGGAGTATAGCAGTCGCTCTTAGGAGCTGCAGTTCTGCAGGCCTGTACTAGACGGTAAATCATTAGAGTAGGGCTATCTATGTAGGGACTAATCTTCCCCTAGGCCATCTGTTGAATTCATCACTAACTGTACTTCATTGTAGCTGTAACTTCTTCCTCACACCAACTCTCTACACAATAAGTTTGAAGCAAATTTCCGTAAAATGGCTGTTTAATAGATACTGCGTAAGTGTATAATGAGGGAGCGTGTTGCAACGTTTATTCTGAGATGTCTTTCAAAACGTCTCCTCCCTTTTTTCCGATTGTTGGAGCGATCCCCGTTTTACCCTCCACTTCGCAGAAGTTTCGTGATCTGCTCCGTGATATTCCAGATGAATGCCCCCCCCCACTCCCAGCACGTGTTGCCGCGGCAGCCATTCCCTTAATTAAATGTTTACAAATGGACAGTGAAATTTTCAACCGGTGTCGTACATCAAGGGCTGCTATCAGTTTTTCCCGTCCCATTGCACATTCTTTTATTTTTCCAGTCTGGCGTCCATGCTGAGGGTGGGGTTTTATTGATATTATCATCGCCTGAACGCCATCGAATTCGTCACTCACGCTACCTTTCCTAATAAAGTATCAGTGCCGTTATCTCAGAGTGGCGTCAAACTGTAGGAGGACACAAACTGCAACTTTTTCTGTCCAACATTTAACGGTCTACTCAACCGGCCGAATTGGAGTAACGCTGTATTTTAGAAATGTGGCGATTACTATCTTTTGCGTCTACATTTATTTAATTTCTTTAATTGGTCATTACGTTATCTACAATTCTGTTAAACTTTAGTATACAGAATTACAGTGAAATAACTCTGTAGATTTCCAGAGCGAATAACTCGTATACGAATATGTGTATATGAATAAGCAGCCTGATGGATTAAGAAAACAGTGGTGCACAAACTTCAAACGGAACGTGAAATTTTATATCGTTATTTTTATATGGCTTCTTTCTGTTTGATATTATCTATATTCTCTGTAAACCAAAAGTACTAATGCCAAGTTCTTAATATTGCAGTTGTGTTTTAAATGTTAATAACATAATAAACAGTTAAGAAGAAATATTCACATAAATTCCATAGTAGTACAACTATACTGTATTAAATGGATGAAACACATCATCCATAAAGAAAGTGATATCCCCCCCCAAAAGAGATTATAACATAAGTTGAAATTGATATTGAGGTATCTTTAGCCTAATAAAAGTAATCAATAAACTAATCAAAACAATATTACAGTACAAAGAAAAGTTACCCAGGTACTGTATCTGTTTTAAGTGTAACTAATATTCCATAACAAAACTCTTATCGCATTATGCTTTTAAGGTGATCTTGGTGAGCAACTTCCTATCATCAGAATATTCAATTATTTTCTCGAAGTGTGCTGAAGCCATAGCGCTGACATTTTTACAACACATGGGCACGTATCTTTTGCTTATGATTTTATTTTTTTTTTTGGCTTATTTTACGACGCTGTATCAACATCTAGGCTATTTAGCGTCTGAATGAAATGAAGGTGATAATGCCGGTGAAATGAATCCGGGCTCCAACACCGAAAGTTACCCAGCATTTGCTCGTATTGGGTTGAGGGAAAACCCCGGAAAAAACCTCAACCAGGTAACTTGCCCCGACCGGGATTCGAACCTGGGCCACCTGGTTTCGCGGCCAGACGCGCTGACCGTTACTCCACAGGTGTGGGCTTTTGCTTATGATGTAACAGTAGTTGCTTTGTTAATTCATTTCCTTACAAACAATTTCCATGAGAATATTTTCAAAATTTTCAATAGACTATCTTCAGTAATACGTATATTAGATTTACGAAAACATTCTGTAGGCTTATACCTGAAAATTTCACTTTTCTATGCGAAAAGTTGAGAAAATATTTCTTTTGAATAGAAAATCATACTCGTGAAAAATGAGCATTAAAATTAAAACTTACATTCTTATAATGCACTTATACAGGGACATCATTTTATTTTTACTAACATTTTTAATATTAACCTGGCTATACCTCTGTATCAACGCCGTTTGCTACTCCCTTCCACGACTGGAGTTCGATGATACTGGCGTAATATACAAACAAATCACTTTATTAGGTACAGGAAAGAAGAAAAGTAGTTCATCCATTTACGTAAACTAGGAAATATCGCGCTTTTCAGTTTGATCATTTTCATTAGGTTTTTGTTTAATCAAAATACAGTACAGTATTAACAATGAGTGTTTTTACTCACGAACTGAGCTGTCCATGTGGACGTATTCATTATGCAGTGTATATTATACTGTCTACAGCACATTAGCGTACAATATAGAGAATGAAGTTAAATTAAAAAATAATCATAATATGGATATTTAAACACATTTTTGAAAATGGTGGCCGTTCATTTCGATACAGGCTTCAGTTCTAATGTGCATATTACCGCACTATAGACTATTGTACCTAATCCCAATTACCAGTTTCGTTCTTCGTACTAGTAACTCATGTTGAAAAAATTCTGTACCTACTCTATAAAAGAGTACCTTACGTACTGTAAATCAATCTTCATTTCTGCCCGATCCGAAAACATAAAATTACTCAGACATACTATCTACTGTCCGTCCAAGTAGTTATGTCGTAGGGTCGTAGAAAGGGAGGAAATCACGTGACAATTAATTATTTAACGAGGCCCTTTTACTTAAGTTATTTTAAACAGTCGTATAATATTACGTAGACGTCCAGTTCCTAACAGAAATTAATGTTCTCAGAAAAGAGCTAAGACAGCCCAGCCACTAGCTGGCGAATAAAAGCTGATGGGGGAAACCGGGATACGACGTAGGCAAATGGACGACAGTACCTGTGCGAAAATGATTGAATATTGAAAGCTCTTTCGTCACTGGAAAACGCGAACATATTTTTGGAACGTACTGTTTACCATGACCGTAAGGCTACTATGACTGTATATGCGGTCTTGATCTCTGTGGAGGACGGTTGAACTTCATTGGTAGAAGGGGTGGGGGTGAAGTACATTCAAAGACTCAGGTACAATAAAAATTGAAGTAAAAATAAAATGATGTCCCTGTACTTCTCAGGCAAATCTAAAAATTACCATGGATACAGTTTTAATAAGTTCTCTTCCCTTTATCTATTGAATCAGTGCTGGCCATCCTTGTATATAGCTCGACCAAGCGGCATATACTACCTCTTTCGTCTGTCTCTTTCCTTTCCGCTGTAAAGCGCTCAGGCTCTCCTGAGTTCTAAAGCGCGCTTGCTCCTATGGGCATTAATTGAATTGACTGTTGTAAGTAATGCATTTCGCGAAGACTTAAATATCGCTAGGAAGTTGATTGCGTTTTTAATTGTTTTTAAGATGCTTTATCAATTGCGATGGTTATTTAGCGTCTGAGTCAAATGAAGGTGCTAATGCCAGTGAAATGAGTCAAGGGTCCAGCGCCGGAAGTTACCCAGTACGAAACTCTTGTGCGCGTCTGTAAATCATAGATGTCTGTGTTTTCCCGACAGTCCGCGCAAAATAATTAAATATTAATTCGTAGTATTGCACATTTACTTATACGAGGCGCATCCAGAAAGTAAGTTTCCCGATTTTTTTCCCTTGAAAGTAAACGTAATTAGCCGTGTCAATTGCGCATGCGTAACAGATCTATGACGTATCAATCACATGCCAGCCGGACAGGTCCCGCCTGGTGCCAGTAGCGTGGCAGCAGTGGTCCGAAATGGCAGCTCTTATTCCTTCTCCCGCCGCCTGCGAGGTTCGGTCGTGATAAAGTTATTTAATGCACAAAGCATTGCGCGCCAATTGAAATTCATCGGCAGCTCTGTCAGGTCTATGGGCCGAACATCATGAGTAAGCAGATGGTGCGTCGCTGGTGTAGGCAGTTTTCCGAAGGTCTTCAAAGTGTCCATGATGAAGAGCGCAGTGGGCGACCGTTCCTCATCAATGATGATCGTGTTGAGCTGGTGCGGCAGTGCATCATGGAGAACCGTCGCTTCACGATTACGGAGCTGAGCAGCCATTTTCCGCAAATATCGCGATCCTTGTTGCATGAGATTGTCACTAAGCACCTGCTGTTCAAAAAAGTGTGTGCCAGGTGGGTGCCGAAAAACCTGACACCCGAACACAAAATGCAACGTTTAGGAGCAGCACTGACATTTCTGCAACGGTATCACGATGACGGCGACGAGTTCCTCGACAGGATCGTCACGGACGATGAGACTTGGATTTCGTACTTCACCCCGGAAACCAAGCAGCAGTCAATGCATTGGCGGCATAGTGGATCGATCTCCGGTCAGGACGAAATTCAAACAGACGCTTTCGGTACGGAAAGTGATGTGCACGGTGTTCTGGGACAGGAAGGGCATTCTGCTCATTGACTTCCTTCCAAGAGGTGAAACAGTGAACGCTGACCGTTACTGTGAAACACTGCGAAAATTGCGACGTGCCATTCAAAACAAGAGGCGTGGAATGCTTACTGCAGGTGTTGTGCTCCTCCATGACAATACTCGTCCACATACAGCTCGGCGCACAGCGGCTGTTTTGACGGAATTTGGCTGGGAGTTGTTTCATCAGCCACCCTACAGTCCTGATCTTGCTCCCAGCGATTTTCACGTTTTCTTGCGCTTCAAGAAATTCCTGTCCGCTGGTGAGCGTTTTGGCAACGACGAAGAGCTGAAGACGTCTGTCACACGCTGGTTCCATTCACAGTTGATCCCACGATACAACTGTCTCAATTCTGATGGTGGCTATGTTGAAAAATAGCTGAATCATTGGTGTACCTGTTGTCAATAAATGTTTTCCTGAAAGTGTGTGTTCTTTATTTTTTTTAAATAGGGAAACTTACTTTCTGGATGCCCCTCGTACTTAGCGCTTGATATCCGAGCACGACGTCAAGGTCAAAAATGCCCTTGCTTTGACATCACTGACTTACAGCATGACGCAAAAATTAAAATATTTGTAACATTTGAAATGTAGACTAAATCCGTCTAAATTGTCACTTAAATACGTAGGTATTCTGGAAGCTGGTTCATTACGTAATGACTGCATGGATAACGCGATCGGACGGCCATTGTGCCACGTATTTCGGTGTCGTGGGAAACGAACAGCTGGTGGACTGACTGTCAGTCCTCTCCCGGAGTCTAACGCCCCAAATGATTATGAAGCACCGACATAGCGAATGGTAATGGAGCATCGGGTCTTTATACCCTTGCGATGCATAAATGCATGACGCCAACTGTGTAGGAAGCCGCCACGGGCAGGACGGGGCGTTTAATCGCATGTATTGCAAACAAAATCGCCAGCATTTCAAAGCCGCGACCGCTAGCTGCGTCTATTAGCTGACGACTTCTCAGCAGAGGTTCGATGCAAGACACACACTATGGAAACATTTTGGTATATACTGTATATTTCATACGTGATGTTGTATCAGTCAGTAGAGCAAATGGCTACGGGCTGGAAGGTCCTGGGTTAAATCCCAACTTCTTTCTTTTTTTCAATTTCAATTTATTTATTTATCATAATTTATATATATTTTTTTTACAATTATGCCACATTTACAATCTGTCTACAATAGACAATCAGTAAATATTTTAAAAGAATATGACATGAGTGGAGATGTTATCCCATGACAACACTCCAAAAGAAAAATAACAATGTTTTAAATAGCTGTAGTCAAAATGAATGGAAGGTCAAGAGCATTGGTCCGTTTAAGTCTTCTTATTGTTTGACTATTATCCAGTATTTCAATGTTTGTGTTGCAAGCAGTTCCCCCCAGTTGGATCCCATATGTCCAGATTGGTTTTAGTATGACTTTATAAGCAAGAAGTTTATTTTGTAATGACAGTTTTGATTTAGGTCCCAATAACCAATAGATTTTTGATGTTTTAAAATTTAATTCATTACGTTTAGTTTCAATATGTTTATGCCATGTTAAGCGGCGATCTAAATGCATACCTAAATATTTAACATCGTCTAATTCGGGAAGTTCTTTGTTGTACAGTGTTACAGGAGGACAGTTTTCAGTTCTGGTTCCGAAAGTAACATGAACTGATTTGTTTTCACTCGCTTGTATTCTCCATTTAATTAGCCAGTCTTCTGTTTCTTTCAATTCATTCTGTAGGTCTTCAGATCCTGTTGATGGATCTTCATGTGAAGCAAGAATAGCAGTGTCATCAGCGAAAGTAACCACCAATACCTCATTAGAAATTGGAAAATCAGCTGTGTAAATTGTATATAGTATAGGGCCTAAAACTGAACCTTGAGGTACACCTGACTTTATATCATAGAATGAGGAGAAAATGTTCTCCAAACTTTACTTGAAAAATTCTCGATGTTAAGTACGAGTGCAGTAATAAATAATTAGGTTGCGGAAGTATGACTTTCAGTTTGTAAAGTAGACCAAGATGCCAGACATATATAAATTTATACAATAATATAGAACAGGACTACATATAATACAGAATAATACATCAGAGTACAGAATATAATTACAACAATACTTACTTACTCGCTTACTTACTTACTTATTTACTTACTTACTTACTGGCTTTTAAGGAACCCGGAGGTACATTGCCGCCCTCACATAACCCCGCCATTGGTCCCTATCCTCAGCAAGATTAATCCAGTCTCTATCATCATATCCCACCTCCCTCAAATCCATTTTAATATTATCTCCCATCTACGTCTCGGCCTCCCTAAAGGTCTTTTTCCCTCCGGTCTCCCAACTAACACTCTATATGCATTTCTGGATTCGCCCATACGTGCTACATGTCCTGCCCATCTCAAACGTCTGGATTTAATGTTCCTAATTATGTCAGGTGAGAATACAGTGCGTGCAGTTCTGCGTTGTGTAACTTTCTCCATTCTCCTGTAACTTCATCCGCTTAGCCCCAAATATTTTCCTAAGAACCTTATTCTCAAACATCCTTAACCTATGTTCCTCTCTCAGAGTGAGAGTCCAAGTTTCACACCCTTACAGAACAACTGGTAATGCAACTGTTTTATAAATTCTAACTTTCTTATTTTTTGACAGCAGACTGGATGATAAAAGCTTCTCAACCGAATAACAACACGCTTTTTCCATATTTATTCTGCGTTTAATTTCCTCCCGAGTGTCATTTATATTTGTTACTGTTGCTCCAAGGTATTTGAATTTTTCCACCTCTTTGCACGATAAATCTCCAATTCTTATGTTTCCATTTCGTACAATATTCTGGTCACGAGACATAATTATAGCCTATACTTGGTCTTTTCGAGAATTACTTCTAAACCTATCTCTTTACTTGCTTCCAGTAAAATTTTCGTGTTTTCCCTAATCGTTTGTGGATTTTCTCCTAACCACGTCATCCGCATAGACAAGAAGCTGATGTAACCCGTTCAATTCCAAACCCCGTCTGTTATCCTGAACTTTCCTTATGGCATATTCTAGAGAAAAGTTAAAAAGTAAAGGTGATAGTGCATCTCTTTGCTTTAGCCCGCAATGAATTGGAAACGCATTGACAGAATCTGACCTATACGGACTCTGCTGTAAGTTTCACTGAGACACATTTTAATTAATCGAACTAGTTTCTTGGGAATACCAAATTCAATAAGAATATCATATAAAACTTCTCTCTTAACCGAGTCATATGCCTTTTTGAAATCTATGAATAATTAATACACTATAACATTATACTCCCATTTTTTCTCCATTATCTGTCGAATACAAAATATCTGGTCAATAATTGATGTATTACGCCTAAAACCACATTGATGATCCCCAATAATTTCATCAACATATGGAGTTAATCTTCTGAAAAGAATATTGGACAAAATTTTGTACGACGTCAACAAAAGTGATATTCCTCGAAAGTTACTACAGTTAGTCTTGTCCCCCTTCTTAAAGATAGGTACGATTATGGACTCCTTCCATTGTTCTGGTACAATTTCCTTTTCCCAAATAGCACGTACAAGCTTATAAATTTCGTTAGATAATGCGCTTCCACCCTCTTGTATTAATTCTGCAGGAATTTGATCGATACCTGGAGACTTATAATTTTTCAGTTTTTCTATCGCAATTTCGACTTCAGAAAGTGTGGGTTCGGGTATAAATGACTCAGCAATTTGTATTTCAATTTCGTCCCGATCATTTCCATTTGGCCTATGTATATTTAGTAGTTGTCCAAAATAGTTTTTTCCATCTGTTCAGGATTGAATGAGCGTCTGCAAGCAAGTCACCATTCTCATCCTTGATCACGTTTACCCTTGCTTGATATCCATTCTTGAATTCCTTTATGCCCTTATATAAATCTCTAATGTTTTTATTTTTACAATTTGTTTCTACCCCATTCAGTTTTTCCTTCAAGTAACCTCTTTTTTTTATCCCTAAGCGTACGATTTGCTTCCCGTCTTTTATTGAAATAATTATCTCTATTCGCCTCAACTGGATCCTGTAAGAATTTTAATTTTGCCTGTTTCCTTCTTTCTACTACCATGCAACAATCTTCATCAAACCACGGTTTCTTTTTCTTAGGTTCATAACAACTTATGCTCTGTTCAGCTGCAATTTTGATATTATCTCGGATATTTTCCCTCATGCTATTAACATCTAACTCTTCCTCAACTTCGTCGGAACTTGCTAATACCGCAAAGCTATTTGAAATTTCGACTTGATAATGTTGCCTAGTTATTATTATTATTATTATTATTATTATTATTATTATTATTATAACTATTTTATTATTATTATTATAACTTTTCTTACCGATGTTTATTATTGTCACACTAACATTACTTATCCAACTTTAATTATTTACTTTCATGTTGTTTTATGGTCTAGATATTAATGTAATAACTATGTAAGCAATTTGTATTCAATTAGAATTAGAGTCTGGCTGGGCGGAAGAGAAGGCCTACTGTCCTTAGCTCTGCCAGATTAAATACTGCGGTTACAATAAAACCTGTATCCTGCATTCAAGAAATATAATGAATGATCATTGAAGTAGGAAATATCTAAACATATAAATACACAATTGAATCGCCCCATGCAGAAAGGACTTCAGTCACAAATTTTGAAAAAACGAGATATCGATGGAAATCATATCTTTATGGGTGGCTCCATCGGGCTGTGCAGAAAGGTATTCAGTCTAATGCTTGAAAAGATAGAAACTGAATCGTCAGGCTCAGAGTTCTATGCAGAAAGGAATACAGTGTATAGAATGTTTTTTTTTCTCTCAAAACTAGGTCTAATGGACTGAAGCCCTTTCTGCATGGAGCGATTCAATTATTTTATAGTGAGATATATTAACTCTTAAAATGCAATGTAATATACTCACATCATCCTTGAATATGTGCATTGCAATGAAGAGTTAGGTATATTTTGAGCTGTTCAGAAGGCAATGATTTTACAGCTGCAGCAGCGGAGCAGTCTGTGATATCCAATGCATCAATTACCTCTATTATTTTGCCGTAATATTTTGCATAATAATTAACAGCATCCAACCACATTTTCCAACGGGTCAAGACTGGCTGCGGGGTTAAGGGTATTCCAGAGGTAATGGATTGGAACAGCAACACTCTCATTGTAGTATTTTTTATTTAATTCTTGTCTGCACTGAACAAATGTTAAGTTTTGACTATTCCGACCACAATAATGCAAAAACAAGTGCTTACATAGGTATACATTAGCTGTAGCTGCTTTATTTGGACCGGTCACATCTCTTAACATGAACTGCTTATACTACGAGACCGGGCGGTCGCTCACCTCTTCTATAGGCCTACTACCGTACATCGGCAACCTGATTGCATGCTGCGTGTGGCAATTCAACGAAGTCTAATTATTATTATCAAAGGGTATTTTAAAGAATTTTTTTAATTTACTCATTTTTCATTAAAAAAATACCATCCTCTCCCCTTAAAGCAGCCGTGGCGAAAATGCGACTCACGAGCACATTGTGGCTCGCAGTGCTTTTCTCTCGCTTCCTACCTACAACCCACACCCTCTCACTCACTGGAGTCAAACTCCGTTCTATTTGTATTTGTCTCGGACCTGCGAGTGGCGTATCGTCGCAATGTCTCTCTCGAAACCATGTACCTTTATAAAAAACGAAATTTTCAAGTAGGATGGGAGGATGCATTCTTTTGCTTACAATATGATGAAAATATTAAATGTATGATTTGTTCACAAATATTACTAGGAAAACGGTTGTATAACATAAAACGGCATTATAAGTTACTACATGTTACAGATGAAACATTAAAAGGTTAAGTGTTATTATTATTATTATTATTATTATTATTATTATTATTATTATTATTATCATTATCATCTCTGTACGTCGATTCTTTTACAGAAGATGTACGAATAATGCGGTTAGATTTTCAATTTAAACTCACAGATTTACAATGTGACATTAAATGAAAGCTAGATGTAAGGACTTGACAGATATTGAACTTTTCAAATCTTTGGAAAAAAATAAATATTTGAAGTTTCGTTCTTTCGCTTGCTCTGTTGAAGCCATATTCGCTGTAACTTACGTTTGTGAAAAATTATTTTGAACAATGAAAATAGTAAAAACCAAATTTAGATCACGACTGACAGACAAATAACTTCGTGATCAACTACGACTGGCAGTAAGTGACATAATTCCTGATTTTGAAACTTTGTCGCAGAGACATTCTGAAGACAGTTAATTTTAGGTTGTGATAATGTGTCCTATGTTTTCTTGTTCATTTCTTTCTTCGTTACACGTCCTAAACAACTTCCCCTTCGGTTGTCCGCCTCCCTCCATAGGTGCTATGCACGTTGCAGCTTACACAGTGGCTCGGCGCACCATGGCCTTTTCGCCACGGCTGCCTTAAAGAATGCATTTCTAAATCTGACATGTGTTCCACCACGAATTCCGGAACGGGTGTCCATAGTCGATATGTGGAAGAGCGTATTCTACGTCAGAGCTACATATTAATGTGATATATCATTAACCCAGGAAAACCCCTGCAGTTACATAATAACGTTGGATTTAAGGACATGATAAACAACCTGACATTTTGAGTGACACTCCGCCCCAGGACACGAGCCGCCGCTGGCCGGCACCTTTTGACTGAGCAGTCAGCACTCTCGACGGGAGCGTTTCAGTTTGCCGGCTGGATGCGGTGCAGGCTACACGTTCGGCAGTTTTCACCGGAACAGCGCGCGGGTCACTGTGTGGGCGAAGGGGGGAGGGGGGCGCACCTGCCGCAGCGCTGTCTGTTGCGCGCCGCCCCATCGGCCGGCCGGCGAACTGGCTATTTACGTTGTAAATCCGACTTGATCCCCTCATCCTTTCGCACCGGCCTAATGGCCGAAGCTGTGCTAATGCTCCAGTATGAGGTCAGACAGCCCAGCACGTGCGTTCACCTTGTCAAGGGTCCGGACCTCCGCGAAGACAACTTCCGCCGTGATTTGCTGCAGACATCGCTCTTATTTATTTATTAGCTCTGTATTGAACGGCGGTTTTCACTGCCGATATGCAACGTGAGTAGCTACACATCATGATGATCCATCTTCCTTAGCCCACAAACAGCACAAAAACTTTCTTCTTAGCCTACTTACTTACTGGCGTTTAAGGAACCCGGAGGTTCATTGCCGCCCTCACATAAGCCCGCCATTGGTCCCTATCCTGAGCAAGATTAATCCGCTCTCTATCATCATATCCCACCTCCCTCAAATCCACTTTAATATTATCTTCCCATCTACGTCTTGGTCTCCCTAAAGGTATTTTTCCCTCCGGCCTCCCAACTAACGCTCTATATGCATTTCTGGATTCGCCCATACGTGCTACATGCCCTGCCCATCTCAAACGTCTGGATTTAATGTTCCTAATTATGTCAGGTGAAGAATACAATGCGTGCAGTTCTGTGTTGTGTAACTTTCTCCATTCTTCTGTAACTTCATCCCTCTTAGCCCCAAATATTTTCCTGAGAACCTTATTCTCAAACACCCTTAACCTATGTTCCTCTCTAAAAGTGAGAGTCCAAGTTTCACAACCATAAAGAACAACCGGTAATTTAACTTACTTACTTATTTACTTACTGGCTTTTAAAGAACCCGGAGGTTCAATGCCGCCCTCACATAAGCCTGCCATTGGTCCCTATCCTGAGCAAGATTAATCCATTCTCTATCATCATAGCCCACCTCCCTCAAATCCATTTAATATCATCTTCCCATCTACGTCTCGGCCTCCCCAAAGGTCTTTTTCCCTGCGGCCTCCCAACTAACACTCTATATGCATTTCTGGATTCGCCCATATGTGCTACATGCCCTGCCCATCTCAAACGTCTGGATTTTATATTCCTAATTATGTCAGGTGAAGAATACAATGCGTGCAATTCTGTGTTGTGTAACTTTCTCCATTCTCCTGTAACTTCATCCCACTTAGCCCCAAATATTTTCCTAAGTACCTTATTCTCAAACACTCTTAACCTATGTTCCTCTCTCAAAGTGAGAGTCCAAGTTTCACAACCATAAAGAACAACCGGTAATATAACTGTTTTATAAATTCTAACTTTCAGATTTTTGGAGGTTCATTGCCGCCCATAAGCCCGCCACAGCAAGATTAATCCATTCTCTATCATCATATCCCAGACTAGATGATAAAAGCTTCTCAACCGAATAATAACAGGCATTTCCCATATTTATTCTGTATTTAATTTCCTCCCGAGTATAATTTATATTTCTCTATCATCATCCACACCTGTGGAGTAACGGTCAGCGCGTCTGGCCGTGAAATCAGGTGGCCCGGGTTTTATATTCCTAATTATGGTCGGGGCAAGTTACCTGGTTGAGGTTTTTCCCGGGGTTTCCTGTAACTTCTCAACCCAATATTTTCGAGAAAATGCTGGGTAACATCGGTGCTGGACCCCGGACTCATTTCACCGGCATTATCACCTTCATTTTTAACATTCAGACGCTAAATAACCTAGATGTTAATACAGCGTCTTAAAATAACCCATTAAAAATTTTTTTTTAATTAAAGAAAAAAAAATAATTTATATTTGTTACTGTTGCTCCAAGATATTTGAACTTCTCCACCTCTTCGAAAGATAAATTTCCAATTTTTATATTTCCATTTCGTACAATATTCTCGTCACGAGACATAATCATATACTTTGCCTTTTCAGGATTTACTTCCAAACCTATCTCTTTACTTGCTTCCAGTAAAATTCCCGTGTTTTCCCTAATCGTTTGTGGATTTTCTCCTAACATATTCACGTCATCTCATGTAACCCGTTCAATTCCAAACCCTCTCTGTTATCCTGGACTTTCCTAATGGCATACTCTAGAGCAAAGTTAAAAAGTAAAGGTGATAGTGCACTCCTTGCTTTAGCCCACAGCGAATTGGAAATGCATTTTACAGAAACTGACCTATACGAACTCTGCTGTACGTTTCACTGAGACACATTTTAATTAATCGAACTAGTTTCTTGGGAATACCAAATTCAATCAGAATATCATATAAAACTTCCCTCTTAACCGAGTCATATGCCTTTTATAAACTTTCTTCAGATACACAAAATTCAAGGTGTATTTACAAGCATAACACTCCAATGTAACAAATGACAAACGATAAACAATCCATGCAAATCTGGCTTTTAGGTAGAAGCTCCTGTGAAGCAGCCTTGAGTAATTTGAAGGAGGAAAAAAAAGTCACAGAATTGTGTGCACTCAAAGTTCGGTTTCTGGCGTCTTGTCAGCCCATTTGATTTGTGTGGATATAAAGGGAAGAATAAATGACAGTGCCGTGTATAGGTCCTGGGATAGCTCAGTCGGTAGAGCATTCGTGCGTTCACCTTGTCAAGGGTCCGGACCTCCGCGAAAACAACTTCCGCTGTGATTTGCTGCAGACATCGCTCTTATTTATTTATTAGCTCTGTATTGAACTGCGGTTTTCACTGCCGATATGCAACGTGAGTAGCTACACATCATGATGATCCATCTTCTTTAGCCCACAAACAGTACAAATTTTCTTCAGATACACAAAATTTAAGCCGTATTTACAAGCACAACACTCCAAAGTAACAAATGACAAACGATAAACAATCAATAGTAATGTCACGAGAGGTCTGACATTTACCTGGGCAATCTCAGACCTCGAGTGACATTTATTAGGACTATTTCGTTTATATGACGTCATTCCACTTTCGACCAATGAAGTGTAATGAAATTTTGAATTTCAACCAATCACAGTCACACTTTGCGATAATTTTTGCAGCTAGATTTATCGCTATCAATTCATCGCATGGTCGTTCTTTTGTTTAGTCGTTGTCGCCAACTGTTTCCCCGTAAATTGATGATCATGAATACATTAAGATGCAATTACACGGTTAAACATTTCTTTCAACTTTAAATCAATGAATGCAAGGTTGATATTAATATTAATTAATATATTTACGTAGTGAAGACGACGTTCAAAACTGCGCTCCATGTAGACATAAAATCTTCATGCATCTTAATTGAACGTACTTTTTAAATTTGATTCTTTCAATATTCTTCCCAGATTGCATGCATACGCGATTGGAATATTGAACTGTGTAGATGCAGCCTTAGTTCCGTTACACACTACAGAGAGAATGCGTTTGTCGAGCTATAAAAAATGTTTTCCTGTAGCACGTAGTAACGGTCGAAATAAGGCACAGCTGACATTGGTCCTGCTCACACAGGTAATCTAAGCTATAACTGTAGCCTATAAAATACATCTTCATCTTCCAATTCCATGTCCATTGTAGGCTATCTGAAAAAAATTACATTCCTTCATTCAGATTAGATAACTGCGTTTTCAACAATTCTTCATTTAATTAATGTATTAATCAGGTTACTGTAATTATATTATACAATTTTAAATTAAATCATGATTTCAGCAGATAATCAAAATGTATTTATATTGTAATAATAAGAGAAAAGTGTAGTACATGTAATTAACATTGCTTTTCGCAATTGGCATTACTGAATAATAACATCGAATTTCTTTATTGCAGTAATCGATATAAATCTATTTCAACTTCGCAATGTCTGAATAGGTTAAGTATTCGTAAATATACTATTATTAATATTTTGTGATCGAATTTTAGGGATATATTATTTACATTTTTATTTTATTCACGAAATAGTCCTAATAAATGTCACTCGAGGTCTGAGATTTCCCATATAAATCCACTCACTTCGCTCGTGGATTTATCGGCACATCTCAGACCTCTCGTGACATTACTACAGACTATTTCGTGAATAAAATAAAAATCTAAATAAGTATCCCTAAAATTCGATCACAAAATGTTAATGATAAAATTGTACAGGGATATAATTTTATTTTTACTAACATGTCTAATATTAATCTGGCTGTACCTTTGGATCAACGATTAAGAACCGGAAACACCGTTGGCTTCCCCTCTTCCACGACTGGAGTTCGATGATACTGGTGTATTATACAAACAAATCACTTTACTAGGTATAGGAGGGAAGAAAAGTAGTTAATTCATTTACGTAGACTAGGAAATATCGCGATTTTGAGTTTGATAATTTTCATTAGGTTTTTGTTTAATCAAAATACAGTACAGTATTAACAATCAGTGCTTTTACTCACGAACTGACCTGTCCATGCGGACGTATTGATTATGCAGTGTATATTATTCTGTCTACAGCACATTAGCATACACTATAGAGAATGAAGTTAAATTGAAAAATAATTATAATATGGATATTTAAACACATTTTTGAAAATGGTGGCCGTTCATTTCGATACAAGCTTCAGTTCTAATGTGCACATTATCCCACTATAGACTATTGTACGTAATTCCAATTACCAGGTTCGTACTTTATATCAGTAATTCATGTTGAAATAATTCTGTACCTACTTTATAAGAGAATGTACGTACTGTAAATTCAATCTTCACTTCTGCTCGATCCGAAAAGATAAAATTACTCAGACATGCTATCTACTGTCCGTCCAAGTGGTTACGTCGCAGCGTCGTAGAAAGGGAGGAAATCACGTGACAGTTAATTACTTAACGAGGCCTTTTTATTTAAGTTATTTTAAACAATTGTATGGGTATAATATTATGTAGACGTCCAATTCCTAACAGGAATTAATGTTCTCAGAAAAGAGCTAAGATAGCCCAGCCACTAGCATTTACAGAGAGGCGAATAAAAGCAGGTGGGGGAAACCGGGATGCGACGTAGGCAAATGGAAAATGATGCAATATTGAAAGCTCTTTCGTCACTGGAAAACGCGAACATATTTTTGGAACGTACTGTTTACTATGACCGTAAGGTTACTATGACTGTATATGAGGTCTTGGATCTGTGTGGAGGACGGTTGAATTGCATTGATAGAAGGGGTGGGAGTGAAGTGCATTAAAAAACTCAGGTACAATAAAAATTGAAGTAAAAATAAAATGATGCCCCTGTATATTTACGAATACTTAACCTATCCAGATATTGTGAAGTTGAAATAGATGAATATCGATTACTGCAATAAAGAAATTGGATGTTATTCAGTAATGCCACTTACGAAAAGCAAAATACAGGTTTAACAATGTCAATTACATATACTGCTCTTTTCTCTTATTATTTTTTTATTGGGTTATTTTACGACGCTGTATCAACATCTAGGTTATTTAGCGTCTGAATGATATGAAGGTGATAATGCCGGTGAAGTGAGTCCGGGGTCCAGCACCGAAAGTTACCCAGCATTTGCTTTTTGGGTTGAGGGAAACTCAACCAGGTAACTTGCCCCGACCGGGATTTGAACCCGGGCCACCTGGTTTCGCAGCCAGACGCGCTGACCGTTACTCCACAGGTGTGGACCTCTTATTATTATAACAAAAATACATTTTCATTATCTGCTGAAAGACTTTAATTTAAAATTTTATAATATATTTACAGTAACCTGATTAATACATTAATTAAAAGAAGAATTGTTGAAAACGCAGTTATCAAATCTGAATGAAGGAGTGTAATTTTTTCAGATAACCTACAATGGACATGGAATTAGATGATGAAGATGTGGAAGTGGAGTTTCACACTTTATTTAGGCTAGTACTTCGTCATTACATTACACACTACACCGAGAACTAAGAACTATGTAATATTGTGTGGAAACAGCTATATAGCAATGCATATGTATTCACACTACAGCGAGACATATTGCTAAACAGTGAACCCAACTCTGTATAGATAATTAAAACAAGTTTTTAAGTTTTTACTAAGCCATACGGAAGGCAGTTTGATCAAAGACTGTACAGGTCTTTGGGTTTGATATGCGCTGATGTTACATAAATTTGAACATCTGACTTTCTATTAATTGTTTAATTTCATTCACGAAGTACAGATTTTATAGGCTACAATTAGGTTAGTTACCTGTGGGCGCGGGACCATGTGTCAGCTGTGCCTTTTTTCGACTGTTACTCGTGCTACAGGAAAGCATTTTCCATAGATCGACAAACGCATTCTCGCTGTAGTTTGTAATGGGACTGAAGCTGCATCTACATAGTTCAACTTTCCATGCATGCATATGCATGCAGTCTGGACATGATATTGAAATGATCAAGTTTAAAACTTACGTTCAGTTATGATGCATAAAGATTTTGTGTCTACATGGTGCGCAGTTTTGAACATCGCCTTCACTGCGTAAATACATTAATTAATATTAGCAATCAATCTTGAATTCATTGCTTGAATGCGTAAAGTTGAAAGAACAGTTTAACCGTGTAGTTGCATCTTAATGGATTCATGATCATCAATTTACGGGAAACTGTTGGCGACACCGACTAAAAAAAGAACGACCATGATTGTATTGTATTGATAAATTAACTTCAAAAATTATCGCGATGTTTGACTGTGATTGGATGGAATTCAAAATTGCATTACACTTAATTGGTCGAAAATGGAATGACGTCATATAAACGAAATAGTTACTGTAAAGTCATTACATTTCGCTAGCCCGCACTAGATGCTAAACTAGCCCCGGCTATCGACTGGTTACTTGTACAATTCATAGTCATATCATATCGCTAACATTGGTTTAGTGAATACGAAAAAGTTTAGTTCGAATGATCATCCACCGAAGCCCGCGCTAAGAATGTCTAGAATATGGCCCTAAAAGCCCAAATTTTTATACCTTTGAATCTTTGTAGGTCCCGCCTCTCTAATAATTTTACTCGCGTTACGGAATGCGCGTTGGTTCGATATCCCCATGGGGATGAAATTTTCTCAAAATTTTACGGCCAGTGTTTGGGACCGGTGCCCACCCAGCATCGTGATGCACGATAGCTACGATGGAGTAGAAAGTCCGGTTGCGAATGCCAGCTATAACGGCTGGGGGATCATCGTGCTAACCACACGATACCTCCATTCTGGTTGGATGGTCGTCCACCTCTGCTTCGGCATGTGGGCGTGAGGCCTACAGCCGGCTGGTCGGTCTAGTCCCTTCAAATAGCGCTACGGATTATTATTATTATTATTATGACATTATTATTATTATTATTATTATTATTATTATTATTACAAATATATTTACTTACTGGCTTTTAAGGAACCCGCAGGTTCATTGCCGCCCTCATATTGGTCCCTATCCAAAACAACATTAATCCAGTCTCTATCATCATATCTCACCTTTTCAAATCCATTTTATATTATCTTCCCATCTATCTCGGCCTCCGTAAAGGTCTTTTTCCCTCCGGCCTCCCAACTAACACTCTATATGATTTCTGGATTCGCCCACGTGCTATCATGCCCTTTTAAGCCCATCTCAAACGTCTGGATTTAATGTTTCTAATTTTGTCAATTGAAGAATACAATGCGTGCAGTTCTGCGTTGTGTAACTTTCTCCATTCTCCTGATAACGATCATCCCTCTTAGCCCCAAATTTTCCTAAGCACCTTATTCTCAAACACCCTTAACCTATGTTCCTCTCTCAAAGTGAGAGTCCAAGTTTCACAACCATAAAGAACAACCAGTAATATAAACCTAACTGTTTCATAAATTCTACTTTCAGATTTTTGACAGCAGACTGGATGATAAAAGCTTCTCAGCCGAATAATAAAACGCATTTCCCATATTTATTCTGTGTTTAATTTCTTCCCGATTGTCATTTATATTTGTTACTGTTGCTCCCAGATATTTGAATTTCTCGACTTCTTCAAAAGATAAATTTCAAAGTTTTATATTTCCATTTCGTACAATATTCTCGTCATGAGACATAATCATATACTTTGTCTTTTCGGGATTTATTCCAAACCTATCGCTTTACTTGCTTCAAGTAAAATTTCCGTTTTTCCTAATCGTTTGTGTATTTTCTCCTAACATATTCACGTCATCCGCATAGACAAGAAGCTGATGTAACCCGTTCAATTCCAAACCCTCTCTGTTATCCTGGACTTTCCTAATGGCATACGCTAGAGAAGTTAAATTTAAAGGTGAAATGCATCTCCCTGCTTTAGCCAGTGAATTGGAAAAGCATCAGATGAAACCCACCTATACACTCGTGATGTTTCACTGGACAGCATTTTAATTAATCTTATATTATTATTATTATTATTATTATTATATTAATATTATTATATTAATATTATATTATTATTATATTAATATTATTATATTAATATTATATTATTAATATTATTATTATTATCGTCCATTATTATATTATTAATATTATTATATTATTATTATATTATTATTATGATTATTATTATATTATTATTATATTATTATTATTAGTATTATTATTATTGTTATTATTATTATTATTATTATTATTATTATTATTATTATTATTATTATTATTATTATTATTATATCTTTGTCCCCTTCAGTGAGGAGCTGACCTATGCATAGGCACTGAATTCAGGCACGCATATCAATGTCCAATTTCCTGGAGCACTAGAAATCATTCACTGTGAAAGCCTGACTCCAGCAGGCTGCGGTGTTAATCTGATAGACTTGAACATGGATTACTAAGCCTTCCATCTAATTGAAATTCCTGTGAACTAAGTACGGCGCCATGACTGAAGTAATATTCTATCAATAATACCCCGGGATCGAAACTCTCTCTCCCCAGGGCGCATTCCGCGGTAATACCTTACAAAAAGGAGCGCTGCCCCACAACTTGCAACCCTTTGCAATCTTGCTCCTTCTCCGCGGAATTGAGAACCGCGGGGAGAAATGTATCTCGTTAAATCTACACAAACGGTGGAAAACAAAACGCGTGCAGAGAATTGTACGCTCCGCGAGTTTCAAGAGTGGCTCTTCTGGAAGCTGGGTCCATACGAGAGTTTCAGAGTCCAGGAAGACAGATATACTCTTCTCCAGTTTTACAGTCTTTCTCATTATTTTATTATATTCCAGTTATCATAATGCTTCCAGATGTGAAAAAATTATGGAGAATTCTTTTAAAATTTTATCGGGAAATTTTAAGTGCTATAATATTAAAAATAAACTTCTTAAAAGACAGTATTCTGTAGGGGAGTAGTGGGTACAGTGAGACACAAAATATTAAGACATATGTATGTTTGCAAGTGATAATTCAAGTATTTTTAAAATGAAGTGCAATAAAAATAGACACAAATTATTAAAAATTGAAGATTTTTAATATATTTTACAAAATATGATTCTTCAAAGACAAAATTTTGTATTTCCAAATTATTAGCAAAAGGAAGATTTGTAATATTTTTAGAAAATTTAACTCTTCAATTTGGACTACATTTGATATGTTTGCATATTTAAAAATTAGCAAAACTGAAGGTTTTATTATATATTTTACAAAATTCGATTCTTCAATTTGGAATACAGTTGACATTTTGGATATTTTTTCAAAATATTAGCAAAACTGAAGATTTTATTTTATAGTTTTACAAAATTTGACTCTTCAATTTAGACTGTAGTTGACATTTTTGCTAATTTACAAATTATTAACAAAATTGAAGATTTTATTATATTTTTTAAAAATTTAACTCTTCAATTTAAACTATTTTTTTGCATTTTCAAAATATGAAAGGAAAATTGAAAAGTCAAATTTTGCTGTCTTTTGTTAATAATTATCTTAAAACATGTATAATAATACGTAAACAAAAATGTTAATAGATAAAGGACATAATATAAAATTTTGAAAAAAATGAAATTTCTCACTGTTCTCATTCAGGAAACAGTGAACACATCTGGGACATTGAAATGATTTATTTATTTCAAAAGAAAGGAAAGCTTGCTGTCTCTTTATCTTGACACGTTCTGAGGCTTATTTAGAATAATTTTGATGTCTGACTTCGAAAATTGAAACATCTGGAATTTTTGAAATTTAAAACTTTTCCAACATTTCAAACTTTTGCGGAAAAACGCTTATAATTATAAGAATTTAATGTAATTCTTTATTATTTTTTAACATTTTCTTAAATTTTGTGAATAATTTTTTATTTATGAAATCATTAAAATGTAATGTATCCATTATTTTAAGCTATAGTTCCTAAATTGGTTACTAGTATGTTCACTTTTAATATTAGTTACTGGTAAATGTAATATAATTACAGTTTGTTTTTGCAAATCATTGGTTCATGGGAACAGTGAGACGTCTCAGTGTACCCTTCAATGGCATGTCTCACTGTTCCCTTTACGCATAGTTCATTTAAAAATGACGCCATCACTTCAAAATTAAAACAAGAAAGACGAAACCTTGCCAAACATAATCTCAAATACCATAGTATTAAGTAACAAAACATTAATATTTATATCTCATTTGTATATCCAATATAACCTTCATTAAACACAAGCCAAAATTGTACTTCTAGATTGAAAAATTACGAATTATTTTTTCATCACTCACCTTTATAACTAGAATCAAATAGAGTATGAAAATACTGTTACTTTACTAATGCAACATACAACTCCACTGTTACCAACATCTCAACATCAAAATTTACTATCTAATAAAAAATGTCTCACTGTACCCACTTCTCCCCTACACCGTTCTTCCGACCCAATTACTGCTATGAATCGCATTAAAATAGTGCCAATTAGAGATTTGATGTTTTGTATTAAATTACGTATCATTTCACCAGAGGTTTTTCAACTTGTAAGAAGTTCTCGTGATTGCAAAGATGAATTTTCTTTCCATAGCGTCAAAAATGTATTTAGATTGACTATTCAACTTACAGGAAGAATTTTCGATATTGCCCAATAAGCGCCGTAAAATCAACCAATAACAGTTGTGTTTCTTGGTGAGACGCTTTGCAAGGAAGTATCTTTGTACCTCAGAGGTAAACTGTTACAAGTCATAATTTCTTAATTTTTACAGGAAATCAAAAAGAATGTTTCTGGCTGCAGTTACTACTTAATTATTTTAACATAATTTTTTGCTGATTTTCATAAAAGTGATTTTTCGGTTCCAAGGACAATAGGAAACCATGGTACATATTCAGTTTCTGAAAAATTAATTTTTTATAAAAATTTTGGGACTTACAATTTTCTGCCTCTGCAATGAAAACATGTATAAATGAATAAAAGAGGACTTGCAAATTTTACAAATACCATAAGAACATCCTACACTGATTCTGCAACATAAAGATGTTGATTCATTCACTACCATGGTCATCCCGGATCACACAAGTAGTTTTATTTGTAAGTTAGTTGAATCGTGTATTGTCAGGTTCAGTGTTCGTAATTGTCGCAAATGGGACTGGCAGTTTGTGAGATATGGTGTTGGCAAACATTTCTCAAGATCTATCATAATAATTGTTCTTGTTACGGTACCGTTTTCTCAAGATGCATTTTTATCATTTCCCTTTTCTGTGTATCGAGATCTGTTTCTGTAAGATGTTTGTTGTAGTTCATTTGTTTTATTAACTCCTCTTCTTCAATTTCTATCTCTTTCTTCGACTGGCTTCGTTTTAATCTTTATTTTGAGTTAATTTTTATCTCTGATTTTATCTATACTTTTAACTTTAGCTTTATTTTTCGTTTTTGTTTTATTTATAGGGTTTTAGGTTTATCTTCCGCTTTAATATCTTTATCTTTATATTTGGATTTGGACTTAATCAGTCTTTGACCTTATCTTAATCTGCATTATCTTAATCTTAACTTTGGTTTTATCTTAGTGTTTGACCTTATCTTAATCTGTACCTTCAGTTCTATCTTAATCTTTATAATTGGCGTTAACTTAACATTTTTCTTTAGTCCTACCTTAATGTTTCATCTTTGACCTTATCTTAATCTTAACTTTGGTCTTATCTTAATATTTCGCCATATCTTAATCTGTACCTTCAGTCCTCCTTAGTTTTTATAATTGGCCTTAACTTAATCTTTTTCTTTAGTCCTACCTTAATTTTTTATCTTTGACCTTATCTTAATCTTAACTTCGGACTTAATCTTTGGTCTTATCTTAATCTTAACTTCTGACTTAACTTAATCTTTGGCCTTATCTTAATCTTTATCTTTAATCCTATCCTAATCTTTATCATTGGCCTTAACTTAACCTTTACCTTTAGTCCTACCTCAATCTTTGTCTTTGGCCTGTCCACACCTGTGGAGTAACGGTTAGCGCGTCTAGCCGCGAAACCAGGTGGCCCGGGTTCGATTCCCGGTCGGGGCAGGTTACCTGGTTGAGGTTTTTTCCGGGGTTTTCCCTCAACCCAATATGAGTAAATGCTGGGTAACTTTCGGTGTTTGACCCCGGACTCATTTCACCAGCATTATCACCTTCATCTCATTCAGACGCTAAATAAGCTAAGATGTTGATAAAGCGTCGTAAAATAACCTACTAAAATTGTGTTTGGCCTTATCATAATCTTTATCTTCGGCTTTATCCTGGTCTTTATTTCTAGTCTTATCTTAACCATTTATATATTTGGTCTTAACTTTATCTTTGGTTTTATTTTAATAGATTTTCTGCTATGGCATTATCACCATATTTGTCTTTGATTTTACCAACTTCTACATCTCTAATTTGTTATACGAGAATTATTACTTACTTCACATTATTATTATTATTATATGATTATGTCTCGTGACCAGAATATTGTACGAAATGGAAATATAAAAATTGGAGATTTATCCTTCGAAGGGGTGGAAAAATTCAAATATCTTGGAGCAACAGTAACAAATATAAATGACACTCGGGAGGAAATTAAACGCAGAATAAATATGGGAAATGCGTGTTATTATTCGGTTGAGAAGCTTTTATCATCCAGTCTGCTGTCAAAAAATCTGAAAGTTAGAATTTATAAAACATTTATATTACCGGTTGTTCTTTATGGTTGTCAAATTGGACTCTCACTTTGAGAGAGTAACATAGGTTAAGGGTGTTTGAGAATAAGGTGCTTAGGAAAATATTTGGGGCTAAGAGGGATGAAGTTACAGGAGAATGGAGAAAGTTACACAACACAGAACTGCACGCATTGTATTCTTCACCTGACATAATTAGGAACATTAAATCCAGACGTTTGAGATGGGCAGGGCATGTAGCACGTATGTAGCGAATCCAGAAATGCATGTAGAATGTTAGTTGGGAGGCTGGAGGGAAAAAGACCTTTGGGGAGGCCAAGACGTAGATTGGAAGATAATATTAATATGGATTTGATGGAGGTGGGATATGATGATAGAGACTGGATTAATCTTGCTGAGAATAGGGTCCGATGGCGGGCTTATGTGAGGGCGGCAATGAACCTCCGGGTTCCTTAGAAGCCAGTAAGTATTATTATTATTATTATTATTATTATTATTATTATTATTATTATTATTATTAAATTCCTCATGTTTGAATAAAAGAGATCATTCCCCCATTTTTCTGCCGGAAATCCAACTGCGGTCCGCTAGATTTGCAATAGGAAACGCTGGGGCGGGTAACTGTGTCGTGTGAGTGAATCTACAAGCTGTGTACATAATTAACGCTGCCTACTTGATAATTACAAGACAGTAAAAAGCTTCATCAAGATTTCCAGCTAGATCGCAGACTTGATTTGTAGCTATGGAAACGGATTTCTGGATGCGATACATACAGGAACTCTGGAGACCGAGAGTCAAAGTTCCCATCACGAGAGGGGGAGGGGGGAGGAAAGTCGTCAGGTGCTGCGCGGCGGTGGTGACAAGGTAGAGTCGACTGCGTAGCGTAGCCTATCAGAAGGCCAATCTATAGAAGAAGCAGCCAGGCCCGAACAAGTAGACAGACACGGGCTGCCGAGATGAGATGAAAATAGGCGAGAAGAGGAGGCAGAGATTTTGAAGAGCGTGCGAACAAGACGGGCGCAAGTGACTGCTTGTTAGGGTTGTTGAACTTGGCAGCGGCAGTGTTGCGTGTCTGGATTCTTTTCGGCGGACACACACAAACGGGGCGGGTCGTCACTAGAGCACATGTCGTGCTCTGGAGGTCTTAGCTGCGATTCCCGCTTCGACACGTTTCAGACAGTAGCGGCCGGTGATCGAAATCCTCGGTGAGGCCAGATGCAATTAGTTTAAGTGCCTCCGATAGGAAATGTTTGTTTATGATATTAATTATTATTGTTATTATATTATTAATATCATTATTACTGTATTATTATTATTATTATTATTATTATTATTATTATTATTATTATTATTATTAATAATAAGTTCAAACTTCAAACTACCTGTTATTTGCTGATGATCTCAAAATCTTTCGCTCAATAAATAGTTCTGCCGATTGCCATTGAACTTTGGTCTGACATTAATGGAATGAAAATTAATGAAACAAAAACTTTTGTCATTTCGTACTCTCGAAAAACTACTTCCATAAAATTTAATTATTATTCTCTTAACAACGTCTGTATTATTAGGAAAAATTCTATAAAAGATCTTGGTGTACTACTCGATTCTAAATTATACTTTCACGATCATGTTCAATATATTTATAATCATTCAATAAGAATGCTTGGTTTAATAAGGTCTATAACCTATTCTTTTTCTATTCCAGAGTCACTATTAATTCTATACTTTACTTTGGTTCGCTCTAAACTTGAATATGCATCTGTAGCCTGGAATTCCATTACTTCAACCGATTCGGTTAAATTGGAAAATATTCAAAGAAAATTTATTTCCTTATGTGCTTTTCGATATATACCCAATTCCACTAACTTTAACTATGATATTACCTGTAAATATTTTAACTGTTGTAGCCTTTATGCTAGACGTCTAAATCTTGATTATAAATTTTTTTGCAAAGTTATCAAGGGTGATATTGATTGTGAGTCTATCATAAACAATATCAGCCTTCGTATTCCTACAAAAGGTTTAAGATTTCAAAAAAATTTTTATAACCGAAATTCAAAATCACTTTCTCCAGTCTGTAGATGCATAAAATATGCCAATTTGCATGGGCACAATTTAGATCCTTTTAAGGTATAGTTTCGTTTTGATTATTAGTTTTTACTGTTTGTACTCAATTTTATTCATGTATGTTTTTGTTATTTAAGATATTATTTATTCTTGTTTTGCACCTTTGTATCTTCTGTTTGTGTATTGTGCTGAACTATAATTCTGTTTGTGTATTGTGCTGAACTATAATTGGCCTCTGGCTGTTGTTCAGCACACAAATATTAATAATAAATAAATAAATAAATAAATTATTATTATTATTATTATTATTATTATTATTATTACTATTAATGAAAAATAATAATTTCACTTACCAAATAAGCTGTTATGCTCTGAGTTTCAGTGTGATGAAGCAACCCATATGTGTTGAAATTCCCCTTTCTTTCTTTTCTTTTTATTTTTTTTTTCCTTTGACAGCAACAAACAAGGCCACCAGAGAAGTTTATTTTGCATCACATTACCACTTAACCATTTACAGAGGTGTGAAAATTATTAGAATAATCTTAATTTTAATAGTTCCTTCACAAATATTCATTGAATTGATGAATATTGGTATATAATATTACTATACTGATGTAGGATATATTTACTACTAACAATGCCGGAAAGCATTGTTGTACATTGGTATTTTTCTTATTTTACAATTGTTATGGGAATTCAGAAATTATTATATTATGTTGGCGGAATTGGAAACATAAAAATTAATTAAGAAATGCTTTAAACAAATTGTTCTTTGCGTTTACATTGTTGTGAAGGTTCAAATGAACGTATACATCTGTTTTGTGCATATAATTTTTTATGTTTCCAATTCCGCCAACATAATATAATAATTTCTGAATTCCCATAACAATTGTAAAATAAGAAAAATACCAATGTACAACAATGCTTTCCGGCATTGTTAGTAGTAAATATATCCTACATCAGTATAGTAATATTATATACCAATATTCATCAATTAATTAATATTTGTGAAGGAACTATTAAAAAACATTTAAAATTAAGATTATTCTAATAATTTTCACACCTCTGTATGTGGCCCATGCCAGGATGCAATAGAAACTCGCGTTTTAAGATTATCTGTCAGAAAAATTGTCAGCGATGTCATAGGTATCTCGGTAGTCTCTCTCTTTATTTAAAACTTCCTTTATTTCAGTATTATTTCTTCTCGAAAAAGGATACTCTAACAATGAATTAACTACATCAGCATTATTTCTCGCATTTGTTTCTGTTTATATTTTTCCCAAAATACATAACAACATTGGCCCAGATTCACTACTGTACTACGAAGTACAATAGTAGAACACCCTGGCTTATGTCATAAACTAAGACATAAGGGGAGAGAATAGAGTGGGTCTCTGCCTGCCAAAGAGCTGGAATTTTGTTATTTATGGCCTAGTTAGGAAGACAAGTCACCACTGCTATTCCCACCCCACTCTACCCTTGAGGCCGGCCCATGGATGGGACGAGTGAAACCTGACCAGGCCAGACGAATTGTGCCTCAGCTACAACGTTTTAAGCGCAACTCAAAGCCTGCGAAAGGACATGAAATGCATAAGTCAGACCCGGCACGAGCGATTCTGGTCTCAGGAACAAATTTTACTGCAAAACAGGTCTATATACATCACAAAGTTTTAAAATGCTTCTACAGCGATATGTGCTTAATTCAAATAACTAATACATTATGTAAAAACACAAAATTTGATTTCAGCTAAGCCAAGTGACTGAGGCCCGGCCTCACTTGCCTCAGTCAATCAGCCGCCACTGATTTCAGAGGCAGAAGATTATGTTGTGTTTGTCCCAGCAGATGTGTTTAACTTATACAGGGACATCATTTTATTTTTACTTCAATTTTTTTTTGTACCTGAGTTTTTGAATGTACTTCACTCCCACCCCTTCTACTAATGAAGTTCAACTGTCCTCCACACAGATTCAAGACCGCATATACAGTCATAGTAGACTCACGGTCATAGTAACAGTACGTTTCAAAAATATGTTCACGTTTTCCAGTGACGAAAGAGCTTTCAATATTGCATCATTTTCCATTTGCCTACGTCGTATCCCGGTTTCCCCACCTGCTTCTATTCGCCTCTCTGTAAATGCTAGTGGCTGGGCTGTCTTAGCTCTTTTCTGGGAACATTAATATCTGTTAGGAATTGAACGTCTACGTAATATTCACCCATACAATTGTTTAAAATAACTTAAATAAAAGCGCCTCGTTAAGTAATTAACTGTCATGTGATTTCTCTCCCTTTCTACGACTCTGCGACGTAACCACTTGGACGGTCAGTAGATAGCATGTCTGAGTAATTTTATCTGTGCGGGTCGGGCAGAAGTGAAGATTGAATTTACAGTACGTAAGGTACTCTTTTATAGAGTAGGTACAGAATTATTTCAACATGAGTTACTAGTACGAAGGACGAAACTGGTACTGTTCTCCAACCAGGAGATCAACCGTGAAAGGAATGTGCTTACTATTGCGTCATCTATTGGAACGAAGTAGATAGACAATATTACCGATATAACGTCAGTTTAAAAACCATGCGCTTTCCTGAATATGTTATTTCCTGCATGGAGAGAATAAAAGACCAGGAGATTAACCGTGATCTAATTTTGTAACTAGGGTAGTATCAATATGTGTGATCAATGTTATGGTTTGTGCTGTGAGAGCTAGCCAATAGAGATAAGAGTACCCACGTGTGTGACCTTATGACATCTTATGACATCAACATTCATTCACAGCATTATCCCGCTTCGTCTCAGCCCCCGAAGACTTTCTCGTGGTTGGAATTACGTACAATAGTCTATAGTGCGATAATATGCACATTAGAACTGAAGCCTGTATCGAAATGAACGGTCACCATTTTCAAAAATGTGTTTAAATATCCATATTATGATTATTTTTCAATTTACTGTAACTTCATTCTCTATATTGTACGCTAATGTGCTGTAGACAGTATAATATACACTGCATAATGAATACGTTCGCATGGAAAGCTCAGTTCGTGAGTAAAAACACTCATTGTTAATACTGTACTGTATTTTGATTAAACAAAAACCTAATGAAAATTATCAAATCAAAATCGCGATATTTCCTAGTTTACGTAAATGGATGAACTACTTTTCTTCCCTCCTATACCTAGTAAAGTGATTTGTTTGTATATTACGCCAGTATCATCGAACTCCAGTCGTGGAAGGGGGTAGTAAACGGTGTTTCCGATTCTTAATCGTTGACCCAAAGGTATAGCCAAGTTAATATGAGAAATGTTAGTAAAAATAAAATGACGTCCCGGTACAACAGGTAGCAAAGACATCTAATTGTAATATAGAAATAATATTATCAACAGTAATCTCACTAGAGATTTTGATTTATCTAGAGAAACTCAAAACTCGAGTGGGATTTAATTGACCATTACACGATTAGAAGAAAGTGTATAAAGATTAGAAGAAATAAGGTAGGCTACTCTAATACAATAAAATATTAATTGACTTACTGAAATACTGAACTGTCTTGAAAATATATTATTGTACCATCTCATCATTACAAATATTCCGCTAGATGGCAGTAGTGTGCTATGATGAGCTGTTCTCTTGTTCCAGTTGTGCCAACTGTACAATCTTCATTGAACTCTAAGGACGATTACTAGTCAAGAAGGCTTTGTTGATTGTTTCAATTTTATTAAAACACTAGCCGTACCCTGCGCTTCGCTGCACCCGTTAGAAATAAATATAAAGTAATTACATAATTAAAATAGGACATTTGGTCCAGGGTACATTCGTGTTTGATAGAAGGATAAATCGTTTAATATGTTACTTAATTTAAATTGCATCCAAATAATTAAAATGCGATCATTTTGGTCCAGAGACACTCATTTGGTGCAATGACAATTCCTTTAACATATTTCTTAATTTTTATTACATGCAACCATAGTTTAATGAAGATTTACATCATTTATATTTAATGTGTATATTTTATTTTACTTGTTATAGGTTTCCATTGAATTATGGTAATAACTTAATTTTAATCCTTGTTTTCTACGTATTCAGTAAATGGCGCTTGGCCCACTATGGTAGTGAACCCTTCAAATATATATTATATTATATTATATTATATTATATTATATTATATTATATTATATTATATTATATTATATTATATTATATTATATTATATTATATTATATTATATTATATCAGAAGTTACTGTAATAACATTGTAGTATTATGTCCATCTAGAGAAACTACACTTTCCTATGGTGAAATAATAATTAATTATACAAATCGGTTAATTTAGCTTCCGATATTACTTCATACAAACACAGAAACATTCTCTGTAGGCTATCTTTCATACCTTTCGATTGTTGCTGTCCAAGGCCCCTTATAGACGAAGTCATTTGTTTTTAATTCATTACACGTCCTTGGATGGCAGTTATTTTAATTTTAAAACTCATTTATCTCATTAAATATCAGTCCTATCAAAATTTTTCAAGGAATAACACTTATCGCAAATTATTTTTAAAGAAACTTTTGTTATGTAACATGTTTCATAAAAATCAATAATAAGCGAGATATTTCGATTTATTTAATTCAGGCCCCCTTATAACCCCCCTTTTAAATAATGTATTTTGAATGCCATATAGCCTAAAATCTAAGTTACAACGAACTTAATTTATACTCCAATTTTTATCGAAATCCGTTCAGCCATTATCGCGTGAAAAGGTAACATACAGACAGACAGACATACAAACAAAAATTTCAAAAAAGCGATTTTCGGTTTCAGGGTGGTTAATTATATATGTTAGGACCAATTATTTTTGGAAAATCGAAAATTACCAGAAAAATTTCGGCTACAGATTTATTATTAGTATAGATTTGAATTCCACTTCAATTATCAATATACTTTAAACAGTCTCTGATACGTGATTATCCATAATCTCATACGGTAGAAGCTATAACATAACCTAAATAATATAAACAAGATAAATAATAGAAAGGTTTTAATTAAGGATGATGGAATAAATATGAATCATTTTAAAAGGTAGAATTTAATTTATGTTTTATTTAACGACGCTCGCAACTTCCGAGGTTATATAGCTTGCTACCATGATACAATTTTCCACTCAGTTTTTTACATGTTTGCACTGTGACCTTCTAATATGATTCCATTGCATTTTCAAGTATGTTGGCCTCTTCTTATCATAATGATAACTCTAAGTTTAACTATACTCAGTTTACCCCATGGATGGGGAAATTTTGTTATAATGTGTGTTATTGAAGTAAAACGTCCTTTAATGTCCTTACAAAATCAATTTATCTCAACCATAGGTTAGTGTATGTATCCTAGAACTGAATGTAGAGGTTAGATAGGCATTTAAAAATTTCAATTAGACCTCACAAGATAACAAAACTTCAGCCAATATAACATTGTAAAATTCCTTTGCAGAACGAAAAGCTGTATTTGCTCGGATCAAATTTCTGCAAATTTAAAGAATAAAACTAAAATTCATTCCTTCATTTATCATAATACATTGCTCTCTTAAATTTAATGAGTATATTAGGAATTAAATCAATGACTTTCCCAAAACACGCTCTGATATGTTTCATTTAAAACAACTTTTATCTTGAAAAGTAAAAAATTAGCGAAATAACTTAGTATTAAACATTTCTGTTTGAAATATCTGGAAGAATAACTTCCTGAAATGAATACATTACTTACGATTCATCATGTAGGCCCTATAGTTCACCAGTAACGGAAAAATTTCAATATTTATGCCTACATGGACAAAACTTGTGTGCGTAGATTTACAGAAACAATTTTTTTTATCTGTTATTGGCAGGAGATATTTGTATGTAGGTACTTAAAAATTTCAAGAGATCTATAATCAGTTTTAATAGTCAATTGAAGGATTACCTCATCTTATGAAAATAGATCTGACAGTTGATATATACTTACTTTTTCACTTACTTGCTTACTTACTTATTTACTTACTTACTTACTTACTTACTTACTTACTTACTTACTTACTTACTTACTTACTTACTTACTTACTTACTTACTTACTTACTTACTGGCTTTCAAGGAACCCGAAGGTTCATTGCCGCCCTCACATAAGCCCGCCTTTGGTCCCTATCCTGAGCAAAATTAATCCAGCCTCTGTCATCATATTCCACCTCCCTCAAATCCATTTTAATATTATCCTCCCATCTACGTCTCGGCTTCCCCAAAGGTCTTTTTCCCTCCGGCCACCTAACTAACACACTATATGCATTTCTGAATTCGCCCATACGTGCTACATGTCCTGCCCATCTCAAACGTCTGGATTTAATGTTCCTAATTATGTCAGGTGAAGAATACAATGCGTGTAGTTCTGTGTTGTGTAACTTTCTCCATTCTCCTGTAACTTCATCCCTCTTAGCTCCAAATATTTTCCTAAGCACCTTATTCTCAAACACCCTTAACCTATGTTCCTCTCTCAAAGTGAGAGTCCAAGTTTCACAACCATAAAGAACAACCGGTAATATAACTGTTTTATAAATTCTAACTTTCAGATTTTTCGACAGCAGACTGACAGTCGATATATAGTCTGGTTTAACTTCATCCCTCTTAGCTCCAAATATTTTCCTAAGCACCTTATTCTCAAACACCCTTAACCTATGTTCCTCTCTCAAAGTGAGAGTCCAAGTGACATGTCCAAGTTTCACAAACATAAAGAACAACCGGTAATATAACTGTTTTATAAATTCTAACTTTCAGATTTTTCGACAGTAGACTGACAGTCGATATATAGTCTGGTTTAACTTCATCCCTCTTAGCTCCAAACATTTTCCTAAGCACCTTATTATCAAACACCCTTAACCTATGTTCCTCTCTCAAAGTGAGAGTCCAAGTTTCACAACCATAAAGAACAACCGGTAATATAACTGTTTTATAAATTCTAACTTTCAGATTTTTCGACAGCAGACTGACAATCGATATATAGTCTGGTTTATTTAACTCTTCAGTATTATCGCTTTTTCTTTTCTAGACCGAAGAAGCGTTGCTCTAAAGGTAACAAACATGTTGTGAGATATTCGAAACTGGACTAGGGATAGCTGTGGAGCTGTGCTACGTAACACCCCTTCTCTGTCAAGGGATCGTCTCAATTCTGGAGCATGGATTTCTGTAGTCTTATTTTGTGTCATCTGTTGTTACAGGGGGAACCGCCTTCGTGCTGTTCCCTTGAGCCCAGATTCCGTAGTGTGCCTCACTAATGCAAGATTTAAACCTAGAAGGTCTCAAAAATGGAATCAAAGATAAATCGCGACGAGGGTGAGTAAACCTAGTGTTCTCCTTAAACCTTATTCTCAGACCGGTAAATTGTCGACACTTTCTTTGTTGGTCACAATTTTCTTGGCGTTGTTTGCCATCACTAGGAACGAAGTTGAGACCCCCAAAATATAAGTAGGAAGTTCGTATCAAAACAGTAGATTTCAGTTGAGTACAACGAGGAGTATGGATGTCACTCGCGCCTCGCCCTTCTCCCGCTAGTATCTCAATGGAGTTGTGTACAGTCGTGAATAATTTGAAGAATATTGTTAATTTATATTAATAGTTTAGATTCTCAACAAAGTATTTATTTATTTATTTATTTACTTATTTATTTAGGTATTTATTAATTTATATTATTGTTTAATTATTTATTTATTTAATTGTTTATTTAATAATTTAATTATTTATTTATTCATTTATTCATTCATTCAGTTATTTATTCAGTTATTTAATTATTAAATTATTTAATTATTCAATTATTTACTTATGTATTTATATTATTGTTTAATTATTTATTTACTTAATTGTTTATTTAATAATTTAATTATTTATTTATTAATTTATTCATTCATTCAGTTATTTATTCAGTTATTTAATTATTAAATTATTTAATTATTCAATTATTGATTTATTTACTTATTTATTTATATTATGGTTTAATTATTTATTTATTTAATTGTGTATTTAATTATTTATTAATTCATTTATTCATTCAATCATTCAGTTATTTATTCAGTTATTTAATTATTAATTTATTTAATTATTCAATTATTTAATTATTCAATTATTTATTTATTTACTTACCTATTTATTTATTTATATTATTGTTTAATTATTTATTTATTTAATCATTTATTTATTTATTCATTTATTCATTCATTCAGTTATTTATTCAGTTATTTAATTATTCAATTATTTATTTCCTTACCTATTTATTTACTTATTTAGGCATTTATTTATTTATTTAGGTATTTATTTATTTATATTATTGTTTAATTATTTATTTATTTATTTATTTATTTATTTATTCATTTATTCATTCAGTTATTTATTCAGTTATTTAATTATTCAATTATTTATTTCCTTACCTATTTATTTATTTATTTATTTAGGTATTTATTTATTTATTTATTTATATTATTGTTTAATTATTTATTTATTTAATTATTTATTTATTTATTCATTTATTTATTCATTTATTCATTCATTCAGTTATTTATTCAGTTATTTAATTATTCAATTATTTATTTCCTTACCTATTTATTTATTTATTTAGGTATTTATTTATTTAAATTATTGTTTAATTATTTATTTATTTATTTATTTAATTATTTATTTATTTATTCATTTATTTATTTATTCATTTATTTATTCATTCATTCATTCATTCATTCTTTCAGTTATTTAATTATTCAATTATTTATTTCCTTACCTATTTATTTACTTATTTAGGTATTTATTTATTTATTTAGGTATTTATTTATTTATTTATATTATTGTTTAATTATTTATTTAATTATTTATTTATTTATTCATTTATTCATTCATTCAGTTATTTATTCAGTTATTTAATTATTCAATTATTTAATTATTCAATTATTTATTTCCTTACGTATTTATTTACTTATTTAGTTATTTATTTATTTATTTAGGTATTTATTTATATTATTGTTTAATTATTTATTTATTTAATTGTCTATTCAATTATTTATTTATTTACTTACCTATTTATTTATTTATTTATTTAGTATTTATTTATATTAATGTTTAATTAATTATTTATTCATTTATTTATTTATTTATTCATTTATTCAATCATTCATCTATTCATTCATTCAGTTATTTATTCTGTTATTTAATTATTTAATTATTTAATTATTCAATTATTTATTTATTTATTTACTTGCTTGCCTTGCTTGCTTTGCTTGCTCATGTAATATAAACAGAAAATCTTTAGCTCACCCCGAAAGAGTAGAACTCGTGCTCAGGGGCGGATTCCTAAATTGAAATTGAGAAGTATATAATACAATCTGTCTTATGTCTACTATACAATAAGAATATATAAATTTAGATTTACAATATTTATAAAATCCATACATAACTTTTTAAATTTAATTATACTAGGACAATTAGAATTAACAAGGTTAGGATATTTAAATGTAAATTTGTTATACATTCTTGGGCCTAAATTACTACTATGATTAAATACTGCAGCAGTGTTGCATTTTGGTTCAAACAATCTCAAAGAATTCATACCTTTTTTTTCATAAGTTTTAGAATACAATTCAGAATTATTTCGATTTTTATGTATGAATTTTATTGATACAATATAATCAATGTTCTTAAAATAAGACAAATTTAAGTCTAAAACAATTTTTGATATGGAAAATCTGAAGATATATTTTAATTATTTTCTTCTGTAATAAAAATAAGCTACCCCACCCTATAATTTCATATATAATTACCGATTGAAATAAAGTGAGCTAATATGTTATTATTGTATTATTTACGTAATTTTAATACATTATGCACGATTCCATAAAAGTAAACTCATCTGTTATTAAATAATTATGCCAACAGGAGTATCTAACACGTTTATTTTTCCCCGGATTATTCTTCGTTAAATGTTGGTTGAAAGGCAAGTTTATTTACCAGCCGACAATACTTGTTTGTTTTGTTGGTCTGTTGACGTCAGGTGCTGCTGTGCTACTATGCATTCGGTTGCGTTATAGTCCAAGTTCATTGAAAACATCAGAATTACGATACGAGCTTCCTAGCTGCCATTACAATACAGTAGAAATGAACAATTTTCTTGAAAACAATTATGAGTTTGTGCCACATAGAAAACACTCTATTAGATTCACAAAGTTGTTGTTCACCTGATGATAGTAAAAAATACTGTGTTATATTTCAGATTTGCTACAGTAACGTCTTGCGACGTAGAACAAATATTTCCAGAATATAAATATTGATTTTTTTTCTGAACATAAAAGGATTATTTCTTTTGATAGAATGAAAATGTTCATTGTTATTTCTTATAATGATGCTAGAAAAGGAAATTGTACCAGAAAAATGGAAGGAGTCCATAATTGTACCTATTTTTAAGAAGGGACAAGACTAACTGTAGCTACTTTCGAGGAATATCACTTTTATTGACGTCGTACAAAATTTTGTCCAATATTCTTTTGAGAAGATTAACTCCGTACGTAGATGAAATTATTGGGGATCATCAGTGCCGTTTTAGGAGTAATAGATCGACTATCGATCAGATCTTTTGTATTCGACAGATATTGCAGAAAAAATGGGAGTGTAAGGGTACAGTACACTAGTTATTCATAGATTTTAAAAAGGCATATGACTCGGTTAAAAGAGAAAGTTTTATATAAGATTCTTATTGAATTTGGTATTCCCAAGAAACTAGTTCGATTAATTAAAATGTGTCTTAGTGAAACTTACAGCAGAGTCCGTACAGGCCAGTTTGTATCTGATGCTTTTCCAATTCACTGCGGGCTAAAGCAAGGAGATGCAATATCACCTTTACGTTTTAACTTCGCTCTAGAATATGGCATTAGGAAAGTTCACGATAACAGAGAGGGTTTGGATTTGAACAGGTTACATCAGCTTCTTGTCTATGCGGATGACGTGAATATGTTAGGAGAAAATCCACAAACGATTAGGGAAAACACGGGAATTTTACTTGAAGCAAGTAAAGCGATAGGTTTGGAAGTAAATCCCGAAAAGACTAAGTATATGATTATGTCTCGTGACCAGAATATTGTACGAAATAGAAACGTAAAAATTGGACATTTATCCTTCGAAGAGGTGGAAAAATTCAAATATCTTGGAGCAACAGTAACAAATATGAATGACACTCGGGAGGAAATTAAACGCAGAATAAATAAGGGAAATTCCTGTTATTATTCGGTTGAGAAGTTTGTCATTTAGTTTGCTGTCAAAAATGTGAAAGTTAGACTTTATAAAACAGTTATATTACCGGTTGTTCTGTATGATTGTGAAACTTGGACTCTCACTTTGAGAGAGGAACAGAGATTAAGGGTGTTTGAGAATAAGGTTCTTACGAAAATATTTGGGGATAAAAGGGAAGAAGTTACAGGAGAATGGAGAAAGTTACACAACACAGAACTGCACGCATTGTATCCCTCACCTGACATAATTAGGAACATTAAATCCAAACGTTTGAGATGGGAAGGGCATGTAGCACGTACGGGCGAATCCAGAAATGCATATAGAGTGTTAGTTGGGAGACCAGAGGGAAAAAGACCTTTGCGGAGGCCGAGATGTAGATGGGAAGATAATATTAAAATGGATTTGAGGGAGGTGGGATATGATGATAGAGAATGGATTAATCTTGCATAGGATAGGGACCAATGGCGGGCTTATGTGAGGGCTGCAATGAACCTGCGGGTTCCTTAAAAGCCATTTGTAAGTAAGTAAGAATCATAATTGCGTACTTCGTATGTTATTTTTATATGTGAGAGTAAATTATTTTAGATTGGTCGTTACGAAGTTTATAATTACAAATTATTGCTTTTTAACATTATTAGTTTATTATTTTGTTGTTCTAAGGGCGTGGAAAAATGATGTACAAGTTTGATTACCACTCGGCGTACATGTTTGTCGTTCTGGTTCATTGACATTGAGAGCTGCGCTCACACAACTTAACGGTTTTCTAGCTCTGCACCAAAATTTTGGCTAGACACGACTACAGATTTAAGGAACACATGATATAGGATGACGTTAACTGTTTACTTTACTGATGTACCTTCAGGTTCGTATGCAAAATTAAGAATGTCGCGTGAAGGAATCTCTATTCATTGATTATACTGAACAACAAGAATTTTGCTCCGACTTAAAACATTGTGTCCCTTATGGTTTGGTGTGCACTGAACCCGAAAATGCATCTCTTTTCTTCGTATCACGTAAAGTTTTTAAGATATACTACGATTTTACTTTTCGATAAGCGCTTCCCCAGGAAACATCTAGGGCGGGTTGGGGGTTGTAAACCAAAACAAATGCTAATACATTTTATGAGTTTATAACTTATTCCCGTTTCTTATGGTTGTTGGCATGTTCTTTTATACTTCTAATAAATAAACAGATATTGGTCCCTTCTATTCAGTAAATTTCAGAACGGTTCAAAATGAGGTCTACGCAATGAACAAACAAAGGTGTGGTTTTCAGTATTTAAAAGAAAAATTTACCAATTTGAGTAAAGGCAAATTAAATAAGCTATTTTCATCGGTCCACAAATTCACAAAGTTATGGCTGACTCTTTGTTTGAGGAAAAACTTTCTGTTACAGAAAAAATGGCATGGAGCGCTTTCAAAGACGTTTGTTCAAATTTCCTTGGAAATTCTAGGGCAGACAACTACATTGAATTTGTGGAATCCATGTTAAGTGCATATGAGAAAACGGAGTGTAAGATGTCTCTCAAAATACACTTTTTACATTCTCATTTGGATTTCTTTCCTCCTAACCTTGGAGCAGTAAGCGACGAACATGGGGAAGATTTCATCAAGAAATATCTGAAATGGAAAGGTGATATAAAGGAAGATCATCATCCAGCATGCTTGCAGACTATTGTTGGTTCCTTGTAAAAGACAGTCCCGGGTCTAGTTATAAACAGAAGTCATCCAGAAAATTCTGTTAAATGTAAGTTCAAATTTCGACATTTTTCTCATTATACACATGAAATATTTTTATTGTTGTTGTGTTTGAAACTATGTAACATCATTTTTATATCCAGTACACATATTTCAAGTATTATGAGGAATTTTGAATCCTTAGTGTGTTGTAATTTTATCAGTAGCAGTGAAAGATTGAAAACAAAGAAGTTTAGTCATAAAATATTCAATTAATTTTCCCCGGAAAATGGTACATGATGGGGCAATTTGGATGTAGGGCATACATATTAAATATTCACTTATTTTTATTTCGGAGTAAGATAAAAAGCAAAAATTTGTCATTCAATGTTATCAGTCTTCTTGCCCACGAACTTTTCGCCCATAAACATTCTTGTCTATGTAGTCATTTTACCAATTACCATTTACGCCCATTGACAATTTTTTAATTAACCATGCATTTAATTACAAAACGCATAACAATGACAGCATGCAAAACGGACTACTAGATGAAGCTATGAAATGACATCTGTAGTTACAGTCCGGATCAGCTTACTTAATACCCTAAAGGTGAAACCTAACCATTTTTCCACTATTACTAAATATGCTAGTGGATTATAGTGATTTTCTAGCTCTCAGGTTGAATTTTCTTTTACCAACTTCGTTTCGAATTTCGGGTACTGACAAATACTACAACTGGCAGTTATTTTCTAATTGTTATGTTGGCAGGAATGATTACCCTGATGAAAATGCAAGTAAGTAAGTACATTTTTAGGTTAGGGCTCATGAATCGTATACTCTTTAATCTAAGCAATAAATTTCATGTTGCCTGACAAAATAAATTGTAAGACTAGATCATACTAATCCTAATCACCAGCATAATATGCTAGAAGTCCAAGAAGAAAATATACTATTTCATAAATAAATTATTGAACCATTTAAGAAACACCTCTCAATATAAAGATGAGATGTGGTAAATAAGGAAGACATTATTATTGTTAATACTATATTATTATTATTATTATTATTATTATTATTATTATTATTATTGTTATTATTATTATTATTACTAGCCGTACCTGTGCGCTCCGCTGCACCTGTTAGAAATAAATATAAAGTAATTACATAATTAAAATAGGACATTTGATCCAGGGAACATTCGTGTTTGATAGAAGGATGAACCGTTTAATATGTTACTTAATATAAATTGTATTTAAATAATTGAAATGCGATCATTTTGGTTCAGAGAGCACTCATTTAGTGCAATGACAAAATTCTTTTAACATGTTTCTTATTTGTTATTACATGCAACCATAGTTTAATGAATGTACAAAATAGCCTATTAAGTTTTCTGTGCATAAGAAGTTATTTTAATCTTACCTGTCCTCGACTCACTCAGAAGTTACTGTAATAACATTATAGCATTATGTCCATCTAGAGAAACTGCACTTGCCAATGGTGAATTAATAATTAATTATACAAATCGGTTAATTAACATCCGATATTACTTCATACAAACACAGAAACATTCTCTGTAGGCTATGTTTAATATCTTTCGATTGTTGTCCAAGGCCCCTTATAGACGAAGTCATTTGTTTTTTATTTCATTATACGGCCTTAGATGGCAGTTATTTTAATTTTAAACTCATTTATCTCATTAAATATCAGTCCTATCAAAATTTTTCAAGGAATAAAACTTATCGCAAATTATTTTTAAAGAAACATTTGTTATGTAACATTTTTCACAAAAATCAATAATAAGCGAGATATTTCGATTTATTTAATTCAGGCCCCCTTATAACCCCCGTTTCAAATAAAGTATTTTGAATGCCATATAGCCTAAAATCTAAGTTACAACGAACTTAATTTATATTCCAATTTTCATATAAATCGATTCAGCCATCATCGCGTGACAAGGTAACAAACATACAGACAGACAGACAAACAAACAAAAATTTCAAATTTCAAAAAACCGATTTTCGGTTTCAGGGTGGTTAATTATATATGTCAGGACGAATTATTTTTGGAAAATCGAAAATTACCAGAAAAATTTCGGCTACAGATTTATTATTAATATAGATTATTATTATTATTATTATTATTATTATTATTATTATTATTATTATTATTATTATTATTATTATTATTATTATTTCAGTACATAGCATTGTGATTTCACCCTCTTTGGTGATATCTGGTATTAGTTGGCAACACTGAAGAAACGGCCAAATTAGCCTTTTAGGAATTGCTGTTACGTGATCCTCACTATAGCTGAAGACTACTGCAAGGGTAACTAACCTCAAAATCAGTTGATCCATCTTCCGGTTTGGAGGTTTATGCATTTGGTCGCAGCCCTACAGTGTAGAAGTAAAAAATCGCCTCTACTGGCAATGTTATGTTTTCAAAGGATAACCACTTTAATTACGAATTCTTTTTCTTCCTTTTATTGTGAAAATGTCCGGTCTATTGACTTCGTTAGTCCCGTCGGTTCTCTTCTCACATTATTTTGATTTAGCGAAGCTACAAAATTAAGCAAATACATTGAGCTCTGTTAAGAAATTAAACGTAAGTTAAAGTAAACAGAGTAAGCTGTATGTTCTATAGTATCGGTCGATCATTTCAGATCGACATTGTCAAACAGTACAAATTCAGTCCACAGATATTCATTTGTACTGAAAGTTCAGAGAGAATCCGACCTACATAGGTTCAGATTTACACAGTAAACATCTGGTATAGGTACATTAGTTTATTAACTTCATTATTATTATAATTATTATTAATATACCTACTTATTTACTGACTTTTAAGGAACCCGGAGGTTCATTGCCGCCCTCACATAAGCCCGCCATCGGTCCCTATCCTGAGCTAGATTAATCCATTCTCTATCATCATATCCCACCTCCCTCAAATCCATTTTAATATTATCCTCCCATCTACATCTCGGCCTCCCTAAAGGTATTTTTCCCTCCGGCCTCCCAACTAACAATCTATATGCATTCCTGGAGTCAGCCATACGTGCTACATGCCCTGCCCATCTCAAACGTCTGGATTTAATGTTCCTAATTATGTCAGGTGAAGAATACAATGCGTGTAGTTCTGTGTTGTGTAACTTTCTCCATTCTCATGTAACTTCATCCCTCTTAGCCCCAAATATTTTCCTAAGCACCTTATTCTCAAACGCCCTTAACCTATGTTCCTCTCTCAAACTGAGAGTCCAAGTTTCACAATCATAAAGAACAACCGGTAATATAACTGTTTTATAAATTCTAACTTTCAGATTTTTTGACAGCAGACTGGATGATAAAAGCTTCTCAACCGAATAATAATAGGCATCTCCCATATTTATTCTGTGTTTAATTTCCTCCCGAGTATCATTTATATTTGTTACTGTTGCTCCAGGCATTTCAATTTTTCCACCTCTTCAAAAGATAAATTTCCAATTTTTATATTTCCATTTCGTACAATATTCTCGTCACGAGTCATAATCATATACTTTGTCTTTTCGGGATTTACTTCCAAACCTATCTCTTTACTTGCTTCCAGTAAAATTCCCGTGTTTTCCCTAATCGTGTGTGGATTTTCTCCTAATATGTTCACGTCATCCGCATAGACAAGCAGCTGATGTAACCCGTTCAATTCCAAACCCCTCTCTGTTATCCTGGACTTTCCTAATGGCATACTCTAGAGCAAAGTTAGAAAGTAAAGGTGAACGAAAAGGACTATGCAATATATTGATTTCCTAATATATTTAGCGATTAAAGAAAATGACTAAATACCTAAGAATAAGTAACTGATTGTACAAATTTTCAAGAGAAACAAAACGGTGACAATTTCGAAACACATTTTGCAATAAAGTTCGAGGTTTACACGAAATTAAAATGTCACCATAAAAATAGAGCTGTCTCAATACTTCTTAGTTGAAACTGGATAAATAGATAAGATTGTCTTTATTGTTACTTGGGGTTAAAAAATATTTTCCTCCCTTGTAGCACAACCTGCAGTCTTCATGTTAACGGCTCATGCAAACCGGTTGTAAATTTAATAAAATCTCCGCGTACAGGTCCCACCGGACTGGCTGCTACAAGGGAGGGTTTGATTATTTTAAGTACTCTTTATCTCCTACTTGTCTCCTAGAAATCTGACTTGATTCTCATCCCTCAACCCCGTGCAGTGGCTGAATACATTATGATCAAGTCAGAGTAGCGTCTCGTGGTTTTCATATATGAAAATATCCTAGATAGCCTACTACAGGCCTATCTAAAACTACTGAAAAGTTTTTACCTATTTTCAAATGTATACTTTTATTTCGTAAACTTCTAGCTCAACAGTTAATACAGAAACAATCTCACTATGTGCGGCGTGAACACGATCCAAGACTTTCACTCGAGACAATAATAATAATAATAATAATAATAATAATAATAATAATAATAATAATAATCATATTAATAACAATAATAACAATAATAATAATTAGGGCTAGGATTTTGATTACTATAAATCATGAAAAAATGTCCTAAAACAATGCATTTAGGACCTAAAAATTAAAAAAAAATGCACTTAAAATGCCCCAAAATTGTTCTTACATAATTGGCTTAGTAGGAAAAGAGTTTTGGTATTACTTAATATTTAGACCTGGTGGCCGTAATTCTGGAAACTTTTTGTTTTTGTACTGAATTATTATAACTTCTGCATTGATTCACAGATTTGTACAATTGAAAATGTTATTCGTGACTGATTCGTTAATTATGGGGTTATAATAAAGATATTATATTAAATCCTGAATATTTTAACAATGAATAATCATTACTGTGTTGGAAATTATGTTCTTGTCGTTTAAGGTCTAAATATTAATTTCACATTTCATTATGATTTTCCATTATTTACTGTAATAAAAACTAGTCCATGTTTGATTTTAAGATTATTGTTGATCAGTAGAAGCATTCTTGAGCACTGTTAGCATGAAATATGGACATTATTAAGTTGTTTCTGTCATTAGTCTGACTTAAGATTTCGTTACGTGGACACCTGATTGCTTTACAACAAACTTTATTGATCATTTTATCACAATGGCTCCACGAAAGGACTGAACACCTTCTAGGGCAGTCATACTTCGAGATGAAGGCTACACATTCAAGAAAATTGCAAGAAAACTTGGTAATGGTGCTACTGTGTCTGGCGTCCAGAAGGTATGGCAGAGGTACAAATCCACAAAATCTTGTAAAACAGCACCTATGGCTGGTAGGAAACCTAAAGTAAGTCCAAGAGATGTGAGGCAGATTTGTCGATTAGCATTCAAAGATAGAAAGAAATCTTCTAAAGAGATACAGGAAGTTCTACACAGCAGTGGACTAGTATTTCTGCGAGGACTGTTCGATTAGGCACTCAGGATTCAAAGCGTATCCATTTCGGCGACGAACGTATTTGACTCCATCACTTTCAAATATAGAAATCCTTGTTTCATCGCTCCATATCACTTTCGCCCAGCCATCATTGGTCCATGATTGATGATTTTTGCACCAATTTACACGATTTTCTCGTGGCCCTTTGTTGAGAAATGGCTTTTTTCTGGGTCCTCTTGCTTTCAGTCTGCTGTCAAATAACTTTCTTCGAAAATTCCTTGCAGTCCACTGCTGTGTAGAACTTCCTGTATATCTTTAGAAGATTTCCTTCGATCTTTGAATGCTAATCGACAAATTTGCCTCACATCTCTTGGACTTACTTTAGGTTTTCTACCAGCCATAGGTGCTGTTTTACAAGATTTTGTGGATTTGTACCTCTGCCATACCTTCTGGACGCCAGACACAGTAGCACCATTACCAAGTTTTCTTGCAATTTTCTTGAATGTGTAGCCTTCATCTCGAAGTATGACTGCCCTAGAAGGTGTTCAGTCCTTTCGTGGAGCCATTGTGATAAAATGATCAATAAAGTTTGTTGTAAAGCAATCAGGTGTCCACGTAACGAAATCTTAAGTCAGACTAATGACAGAAACAACTTAATAATGTCCATATTTCATGCTAACAGTGCTCAAGAATGCTTCTACTGATCAACAATAATCTTAAAATCAAACATGGACTAGTTTTTATTACAGTAAATAATGGAAAATCATAATGAAATGTGAAATTAATATTTAGACCTTAAACGACAAGAACATAATTTCCAACACAGTAATGATTATTCATTGTTAAAATATTCAGGATTTAATATAATATCTTTATTATAACCCCATAATTAACGAATCAGTCACGAATAACATTTTCAATTGTACAAATCTGTGAATCAATGCAGATGTTATAAGAATTCAGTACAAAAACAAAATGTTTCCAGAATTATGGCCACCAGTGTAGTAATTAAATTAAATTATAGTACCAAAATTTAAATTTATTTAATTTTACATAATTTTTTTCTAAGTGGTACACTTTCATTAATTATTTTACCTGATGTAGTTTACATGTAGTCCACCGCAAGGCCGCTCTTATCCGGAATTAGCAGGTATAGAGGAGTCTATATTGAAGGGGTGGTAGGAGTGTACTACGTTAAAATGGTAATATTTGTGTAGAAAAACGATTAAAATATTATACAAAATAATGGGTATTAGCCACCAGCGTAGCTTGGTCGGTTAAGGCTCTTGCCTGCCGATCCGGTGTTGCGTTCGGTCGCGGGTTCGATTCCTGCTTAGGTTGACTATCTGGTTGGTTTTTTCCCGAGGTTTTTCCCAACCGTAAGACAAATGTCAGGTAATCTATGGCGATTCCTCAGCCTCATCTCGCCAAATATATCGCTATCACCAATTCCATCGACGCTAAATAACCTCGTAGTTGATACAGCGTGGTGAAATAACCAAGTAAAAAAATAAAGGGTATTAATGGACAAAATATGTAGACAAAATATCAAAGGAAATAAACATTATTTTATATTAATAATGGGGATTTGGTCAAAATTAAATAAAAATTCCTAAAAAAATGTCCAAATGAAACAAGAGATGCTCTTATGAGTTGACACAGGCAAAAAATGCAAAAAAAAATGCCCTAACAAATGTGTCTTAAAACACTCAGTTTATCACATAACATATAAATACTAAAGCAGCTATGTTTCTGGCTTACTACAAAAAGATGCAATTTCATCAAAATCCTAGCCCTAATAATAATAATAATAATAATAATAATAATAATAATAATAATAATAATAATAATAATAATAGTAATAATAATAATAATAATAATAATAATAATAATATGTACAAATTGCTTTTAAGGAACCCGCAGGTTCATTGCCACCCTCACATAAGCCCGCCATCCGTTCCTATCCTGTGCAAGATTAATGCAGTCTCTATCATCATATCCCACCTCCCTCAAATCCATTTTAATATTATCTTCCCATCTACGTCTCGGCCTCCCTAAAGATTTTTTTACCTCCGCCCTCCCAACTAAGACTCTATATGCATTTCTGGATTCGTCCATACGTGCTACATGCCCTGCCCATCTCAAACATCTGGATTTAATGTTTCTAATTATGTCAGGTGAAGAATACAACGCGTGCAGTTCTGCATCTGTGGGGCCAATTCCTGTAAACCGTTGAAATCTTGTAATTTTTTCTTCACCACTGATATTCGGTGCGGGTAAAGACGTAGCCTGTTATACGTCAAAAGAATCTAATACTATCATTAGCCCTTAATATGTGTAGACTAACTAAAGAAATATTCGTAAATTTGAACAATTTCTATTGAAAACGGAGAAGTACTTGTGCCCATTAATTATTCCTTACTAGTGTTGCAAGAACACACTTTACACCAGTTGGATGATCGTTCACCTCTGCTGAGACTTATGGACGTGAGGACAGAAGTTGTGTAGTCGGTTTTAGCCCTTCATGCGTTGTCGCACCAAGTATTATTTATTTAATAACGTGTTTGACCATAGCATGACACAACGTACGACAAAAGATAGGTACATAAGACGGCGTGAAGTGACCTGATAGATGACATGACGTACCGTAGAAGTGGGGTAAAGTCAATCAGTGGGTCTAAAATCGATCATTTGCGATTTTTATTAAAAATTATATATTTTCTCAGTTACTTGTTAAAATTTTGTTATGCTGACTTCATTGCCTGACATTGCAAATGTAAGCGAGAGGGACAACAAAAAGCCTGCGAATGCCAACAATGGGAACACTGTGTAATTACCGTTGAAGTGAAAATTGTTATTTTCAACTTTTTCTCTTAAATGAAAACAAAGTCTTACAAATTCTAAATTATAATTAGCAGTGAAAGGAGACAGGAAGTATACGTAACTACTTTTCGTTGAGATTGTATCCTGAAATAATAGTTTTGCAGTTCGTAAATGTTAGTATTGAAACTTATTATTTTAAGAAAACTTGTGCCTTTGTAGGGTTAAGTCGATCATGCCATCGACCTACTCGAAAAGATAGGACCAGCAGGAAGAATAAATTGTTCACCGAAATACCTCCAACTAACACTTATAAACAGAAAAGTGTCATAGTATAGCTTATATTGATGGGATAGTGGGGAAAGAGGAAGACGAAATTATGGTGAATTTCTTGCATAAGAGAAGCACTGCCAAAGGAACGTATTTTGTATACCCCTCTGTACCTGACGATGGGAACAACGTAGTTTCTAAAGTGGCATGAGGGGGGGGGGAGATTTCAAATAACATCTGATATAAACTTAAGCAATGTTGAAATGCATTTTAGATTATAATTGAACGGTGGTATTTCAATGTAAATTTTGAATTCTTAAATCTTTGTTTGTTGGTATGAGAAGTATTAAAATGTGTTTTTATGTTTTATAAGTTGGCAATCATAGTCACGATTTTACAGTGGAGACCTATAGGCCTAATTGTATCGAATAGTATGATCACAGTAACAAAAGATACACTATATAAATGCTATAGGCATATATTGAAGATTATTATTGTTTTTACACCCCTTATAACAAATAAAATATATGTAATACACTTAATTTGTTTTTTAAAAACATAAACAGTGATCGACTTTACTCCGCAATATTTTAAAATCGATCTTAAACTAAAAATGCAATGGTGATCGACTTTACCGTATTTAAGCAGGTAACTTCGATCACAATTCAAATAAAAAAAACAGTTTTTTATAGGTTGTAATTCAATTCTTGTAACGTGTCTTCATAAGTGAAGGATATGACGACAAAATGCTATTTTCTGAGGAACTTCGCTCCATTGCATAACCTCAATATCATTAAAAAATTGCAAAATTTTGATCGAATTTACCCTCTTCTACGGTAATAAGCAGGGCCGGTTATTTATGCAGATCGCGAAAATCACGACATAATACTGTAGATATACAATACATTTTTACTAATCTTTACGAATTAAGTTATTCTGATTAATAATATGCGGATAAAACAATCGCGACAAATCGCGAAACAGAGGCTAATAGCAAAATATGAACACATTCGCGAATTATTACTATTGCGTCGTTTTATAGCGAATTTCATATTCTGAGTCTCCTTCGGATTTTCTTTTTCACTTGAATTTGTTATATATCCAAGTAGGCTACATTACATGGTATTCCAGGCGTTGATTACATTAGTGAACTCAAAAGACGGAGAATTCAACATTTCACTAATAATTTGAAAGTGTTAATTTGAGGCCTGCAAGCTTTTTTTTTTAATGAATGTGTTAAATACAGTCTCAGTCTATTGGCCATACCGCACCTTCATCAGAATCCAACGAACCTTTAATCTTAATTATTTAGAAAGTAATAGGCTATTCATACTGAGGTAATACTGCAATTCCAAAATAATTGTGTTTTCCAAAATGTCCATTAATCTTAGCCAAGGCTAAGGTCTGGAAGGTCCGGGGTTCGATCCCAGGTGGTGACAGGATTTTTTCTCGTTGCCAAACTTTCAGAACGGCCCCGAGGTTCACTCAGCCTCCTGTAAAATTGAGTACCGGGTCTTTCCCCTCTCCTAAAAGACTGTCAGAGCGTGGTGCCGACCACACCACCTCATTCTAGTGCCGAGGTCATGGAAAGCATGGAGCTCTACCTCCATGCCCCCCAAGTGCCTTCATGGCATGTTACCTTTACCTTTTACCTGTCCCTGGTAATAGGCTACATGGCATAACATGATGTGATCTATGGCATAACATGACATGATACATGTGATTTATGACATAACATAAAGTGGCCTGATAGACGACGTGATGTACACAGAATGACATGATGTAATAAGCTCCATGGCTTAATATGACATGATACGTGTGATAAATGATATAACAATGGCGTGATGTACACGAAATGACATGACGTAATAGTCTACATGGCATAACATGACGTGATACATGTCTAGCATGACATTACATGATTTATAATTACTTCGCATATCTCAAGCTTCTACGAGGACAGGTTTTTTCCTTTCTTCCCCCCCCCCCTTCCTGCGTCTTACCCTCTGTATCCTGTAAAATTCTCACTCTTCCATCGCTATATGTATTGCAGTGTTTGTTATGTACCAAAATGAATATAGATAATTTCCCTTTGAACTTGCATTTTCACGAACACCATACGAGAAGTTGTAACGATATAAGACTTAATTCATGCAGATACAAGACTACACAATAGTAATATACGTTACAAGAGCGGTATGTTGACGTTTTCATGGTCGAGGAAAAGATTGAAAAAGCGAAACGTAGTTGAGCTTTTTTAATTTCCGAGAACATGAAAACAAACCTACCGCTCATGTACCGCCATTATTTTGTGCAAAGATCGTTTATTACATACCTGAAAGACGAATTTCTAATTAGTTGCAATGAAATTCCATCTTGGTTTCTGTTTAATGACGGCAACTTCGGAAAACCAAAATATCTTTCTTCAACATTGTTGCTATAAAGTGTTTTCTGTGTTTACTATACTCCAGCAGGCCGTGATATACGTCTGTCTTTTCTTTTCCCCCAGTCTATAAATGCGAACTTAAAACAAACGGTAAGGTTATGTAATGATTTATTTTTCATTTTAATATTTTAACAATATTATTTATATAACATATTGCAGTAATAACATCTGCATCTGGAATCTTGTTGATTTTTTCACGGCTTCCTTAATGTTACTTAATGGAGTAGTAGACTTTACTTAATTTTTGCAAATATTTAAAAACAATACTTAACATTGCAATTTAGGTGAAATTGCAGTGGTAAGTTTCAATTTATAATTATTACTATGTTAAACGTCTCTAAAAATAATATGTTAAAAGCCTGAAGCAGTAAAATGAATGTCGACGCAAAGCGGTAAGAAGAGGGAAATTGTTATGTGTGTTACGTTGGGAATACTTAATGTGGTATTTCACACTTACCGCGTATTGGTTCTGTGCGGAAAACAAGCAAATACGCACGATCTCGCACAAAACAGCTTTTATTATCTCTGAAGTTTTATAATAGCTTACCTAATTCCACTAAAATAGTACATTATGCAACGAGCCTATAATGATGGTAATTAAGAATGTATTACCGTTCAAAATAATAATAATAATTATTATTATTATTATTATTATTATTATTAATTAATTTATTTATTTATTTAATCTGGCAGAGCTAAGGCCAGTAGGCCTTCTCTTCCACCCAGCCAGACTCTATGGATATTTATGGAACGAGCGCAAGCGAGTTTCATAATTTTCATACGAGCTTCTTAATTACCATTATAGGCGAGTTTCATACGACTTTTTATGCTCGACCATATTTCTAACTTGATATTATTAATTTTCTTTGTATCTGACCTTGACCAATGTCCCGTATGTTGTGAGATGTTGGCAGACGCGAAAGTATTAATTTTTTCCGAGGAACAGATGTTCACATTGACCTTGCTAGGCCATAAGAACTTACAGAGATAACATTGAAATTAAATTAGACATTGAAAAACGAGATGACAAATTGAATTTATTTGAATATTATTTACAATTAACGCTAATTATTATAGTAACAGAACATAACCTTCTGCGACAGTATTGGATTTCCAGCCTCCGTGACTTTTCGCTAATTCTCTTTCGATTGCATATCCGAGAATAATCGATAGTTGCGGTTTTATAACGGTAGAAAGCTGACCTGTCATTGGCTGAACAGTTATAACCTGAGTCGTCATTGGCTGAAAGACCTGACCTTTAATGAGTAGGTATACTTTAATGACATGCATTAAAGGACTGCTACCAGATGTATAATTAGTACATTTCGGCATGGTCGAGCATAAATTTAAATTATGATTAATTCAAATCGTTAATTAAAAGAAAATTGTATGAATACAGTTTGTATAGCATTAACGAATATTTTAACTTGGCTAATAATATTGTATGATTTTATTTATATTGACGTTGCTATGCATAAGGTACTTATGTGAAAGCAATAAAGTAGCTATCTATCTATCTATCTATCTATCTATCTATCTATCTATCTATCTATCTATCTATCTATCTATCTATCTATCTATCTATCTATCTATCTATCTATCTATCTATCTATCTATCTATCTAATCTTGTCTATCTAATCTTGTCTATCTAATCTTATCTATCTATCTATCTATCTATCTATCTATCTATCTATCTATCTATCTATCTATCTATCTATCTATCTATCTATCTATCTATCTATCTATCTATCTATCTATCTATCTATCTATCTATCTATCTATCTATCTATCTATCTATCTATCTAATCTTATCTATCTAATCTTATCTATCTAATCTTATCTATCTATCTATCTATCTATCTATCTATCTATCTATCTATCTATCTATCTATCTATCTATCTATCTATCTATCTATCTATCTATCTATCTATCTATCTATCTAATCTTATCTATCTATCTATCTATCTATCTATCTATCTATCTATCTATCTATCTATCTATCTATCTATCTATCTATCTATCTATCTATCTATCTATCTATCTATCTAATCTAATCTTACCTAATCTATCTATCTATCTATCTATCTATCTATCTATCTATCTATCTATCTATCTATCTATCTATCTATCTATCTATCTATCTATCTATCTATCTATCTATCTATCTATCTATCTATCTATCTAATCTGTCTATCGTAGGGATTAAATTTGTGGTAGACCACGTCTAGAATGATCGACAAAATCGTCGTCTTTAAGCACCCTACCATAACTCGTTGAAAGCCATATAAACCGGTGCAGTAGACTTGAGGTCATTAAATAAACAACGAGCGTGAGAGGGAGTTCTGTTTCGTCGTCTTTCCTCCGTGTGATTGGGTAGATTTGTGTTTATATGTGAGAATGAAACCATAAAAAATTCCCTACTTTAAAGAAAAAAAGAAAAGTATCGGAAATTCAGTATTGCTTTATGCCGCTCATGTCCTGATAAGTTCAGATGATGAGATGGAGCAAAACGTGGGGCTCGCGCCTGGCACAGCAACAGCCGCTAGCAGGCTCTCTTTCTCTCTCCCACCTGCTCTCTTTCTCTCTCACGCTCTCTCTCTTTCACCGCGGTGTGTGCTGGTTGCCCTACTGGTGGTGGCGGTATAGTAACTAAGGATGCTGCATCCAGTGGCTGAGATGGGTTTGTTGGATGGGAGCTAGAGAGAAAGAGAGAGAGAGAATTGTACAGGAGAAGGGTTGTGGAAATGAGGCATTGCGATGAGAAAGCTACGGAGCTGTACTGGTACTCCAGCATTGCGAGAGGGAGAAGGTCCCAAAGTCAGCCAAACGGGCTGTCTCTCTACCAGCTCTTTTCGCTGAGAGAGACGGCAGACTGTAGAAAGATGCATGATTCCAAGGAAAAGAAGGAGGTGTGAGGTGGGAGGTAGGTATGAGATTCAGATGGGAGGACGGAGGAAATGAGGAGAGGAGGACAGTGTGACGCGAGCGGTCGGGACGGAATTGAATTGTTTGTTTCTAGCAGCTCCCTCGTTTAGCGTTTGAGGTGGCGGGACTGACAGCAGTTACGTAAGAAAACAAGTGCAGGCAGGCTGAGACGCGTAATTAACAGGGACGTCTCTACTTATCTGCTTGCGGAGGAGCCGCAGAAACCTGACTTCTTATTATTAGTGAGGTCCAGAGACAGGCTATTTCTTCTTGATTATTTTTTCGCCTATAAATATAATACATCGACTGTTTTTCTTCACCGAAACCGGATTCTTCATCTCCTGTATTTCTTAATTGCCTATCTTTCTCGCTTTTTCCTTTTCGATTTCTCATTTTTTTCCATTTTTGTCTTCTTTCTTTTCCACCATCTTTTTCACTTCTTTCATCTCTGTCTTATTTTTTTGTTTTTTCGCCGTCTTCATTCCACTCCCTTTCCCACAATTCTTCTTGTGTTTCGGTGGTGTCCCTTTTCTTGTTTTCGCATTCTTGATTTCCTTCCCTTCCACTGTATTCCTTTTCTTGTTTGCTATAATTTCCCTCTTGTTTTTTTTAGTTCACTTTCTTCTTTTCCGTCTTCTTATTTTATAATTCTATTTCTTGTCCTCCGCCGTCTTACTTTTTTGTGTTTTGCCCTCCCTCATCTTCTTTCTTCCACCTCATCTTCTTTCTTCCACCTCATCTTCTTTCTTCTCCGTCATCTTCTCCCATCTCTCTCATCTTCTCCCATCTCTCTCATCTTCTCCCGTCCCTCACCTTCTTCCATCTCCCTCGTCTTCTTCCTTCTCCCTCATTTTCTCCTCCTTGTGTTTCGTCCAGATCCTTTTCTTGTCTTTCGCCATCTCCTCTTTTTTGTCTTTCGCCGTCTTGCCTTTCATGTTTTTGCCGTCTACATTGTTTTTGTCTCTCACAATCTTTCATTTCATGCCTTCCGCCGCCTTTCTTTTCTCGTCTTCGTCGCCTCCACTTCCTCATTTACCGTCCCTTTCCTTCTCCCGTTTTCCGTCGTATTTTTTCCTTCATGTTTATCGCCTTCATTTTCTTTTCATTGACTTTCTTTATTTGTCTAATTCTCTGTAATAATTTCTTTCCCGTTGTCTTCCTTCCCGTCTACTTCGTGTTCTTCCACCTCCCTCGTCTTTTTCCTTCTCCCTCATCTTCTCCCATCTCACTCGTCTTCTTCGTCGTCTTCCTTCTTCCTCATCTTCTTCCTTCTCCCTCATCTTCTTTCTTACCCCTCATCTTCTTTCTTCTCCCTCATCTTCTCCCATCTCTCTCATCTTCTCCCGTCTCTCATCTTCTTCCATCTCCCTCGTCTTCTTCCTTCTCCCTCATTTTCTCCCATCTCCCTCGTCTTCTTCCTTCTCTCTCATCTTCTTCCATCTCCCTCGTCTTCATCGTCTTCCACCTCCCTCGTCTTCTTCCTTCTCCCTCATCTTCTCCCATCTCCTTCCATCTCCCTCATCTTCTTCCTTCTCCCTCATCTTCTTTCTTCCCCCTCATTTTCTTCCTTCTCCCTCATTTTCTCCCATCTCCCTCGTCTTCTTCCTTCTCTCTCATCTTCTCCCATCTCCCTCGTCTTCTTCCTTCTCCCTCATCTTCTTCCTTCTCCCTTATTTTCTCCCATCTCCCTCGTCTTCTTCCTTCTCCCTCATCTTCTTCCTTCTCCCTCATTATCTCCCATCTTCTCCTCATCTTTCCTTCTCTCCCATCTTCTCCCATCTCCTCTCTTCTTCTTCCTTCCCATCTCCCATCTCCCTCTTTCCTTCTCTCTCTTCCCCATCTCCTCGTCTTTTCCTTCTTCATCTTCCCATCTCTCTCATCTTCTTCCATCTCCCTCGTCTTCGTCGTCTTCCATCTCTCTCATCTTCTTCCATCTCCTTCGTCTTCTTCCATCTCCCTCGTCTTCTTCGTCGTTTTCCATCTCCCTCGTCTTATTCCTTCTCCCTCATCATCTTCCTTCTCCCTCATCTTCTTCCATCTCCCTCGTCTTCGTCGTCTTTCATCTCTCTCATCTTCTTCCATCTCCTTCGTCTTCTTCCATCTCCCTCGTCTTCTTCGTCGTTTTCCATCTCCCTCGTCTTATTCCTTCTCCCTCATCATCTTCCTTCTCCCTCATCTTCTTCCATCTCCCTCGTCTTCGTCGTCTTCCGTCTCTCTCATCTTCTTCCATCTCCTTCGTCTTCTTCCATCTCCCTCGTCTTCTTCGTCGTTTTCCATCTCCCTCGTCTTATTCCTTCTCCCTCATCTTCTCCCATCTCCCTCGTCTTCGTCTTCTTTCATCTCTCTCCTCTACTTCCTTCTCGCTTATCTTCTTCCGTTCTCTCGTTTTCCATCTCCCTCGTCTTATTCCTTCTCCCTCATCATCTTCCATCTCTCTCATCTTCTTCCATTGCCTCATCTTCTTCCATCTCCCTCGTCTTCTTCGTCGTCTTCCTTCTCTCCTTCTCCCTGTTCGTTGTCATCTTCTTTTTGTCTTTTTCTCCTCCCTCGTCCTCTTCGTTGTATTTTTTTACTTTGTTATTTAGTGACGTATCAACTACGATGTTATTTAGCGTCGATGATATTGGTGATAGCGAGATGATATTTGGCGAGATGAGGCCAACGATTCACTATAGACTACCTGACATTTTCCTTAGGTTGTGGAAAACTTCGGAAAGAACCAACCAGATAATCAGCCCGAGTGGGAATCGAACCCGAGTCCGAGCGCTACTCCGGATCGGCAAACAAGCGCCTTAGCCGACTGAGCTACGCCGGTGGCCCTTCGTCGCCTTCCTTTTCCCTCGTCTTCATCTTCTTTCTCTCTCTTCCCCTCTTTCTCCTCTTCCTTCCCCTTGACTCCGTGGATTGTATTCCTCCTCGCTGCCTTATTTCATGTACTGTATTATTTCTTCCCATTGATTTAGTTCTTATTTAGTTTATCAACAACTAGATTATTTAGCGCCGATGTAATGGTGATAGAGAGATATTTGACGTGTTGAGTTCGGAGATTCGCCATAGTATTACCTGACAATAGTCCTATAGTTGGGAAAAACCTCGGGAAATCCCAAACATATAATGAGATCAATCGGAATTCGAACCCACGCCCGCGAGCAGCTCCGGATCTGCACGCTAATTAGCTACCCCGCTGGTTGCTACGACTTCCTTTGTCATTCTCACTCCACTGTTAGTCAATAGCCATATCATGTTACCAGATGAGAATAACTGTTTGTAGTTTAAAAGGGATCTGAAACACAAAGAACTATCTTTGCATCTTGAGACGACATCGATTCATTGATGTTCTCCTGGACTCATCTGAAAGACTGAAGCTTGGAACAAGTTGTTAGAATATCTCGTTCTATCTTTAAAAAGCTGAAATACGCCCCAGCTATTTGGATCTATAGATAATAAAATAGCTGCACCAGCAGCAACTGGTTCTATAAAGTAACGTTGACCAAGTTCGGGTCTTCATTCATGAACCAGTCTTGGTTTAAACGGTTGCAGTCGTGTCTAGTAGCACCTGTAGGACTGGAGACGAGACATCTTCGAGGCGGAGTGAAATCTGTGAGATGAGATTGTGTTAGTCTTTCTCAGCCTCTCGATCCTAGACAAGTATGCTAAAATGTACGTTAAGGGCAAAGGTTGAAGCAAAGATGTTCTGGATTTCTGATACCAAACGCAATGTGCGTACTGAAAATCAACCCTAACTATTATTGTGTTATTTTCTCAGAACTTTTAGAAAACACAAGCTAACATTTTTTGAATAAATATTAACAGATATCTTCAAGAACGTCAAGATCTTGATATCGGGAATATGAAATTCGAAACTTAAAAAACTTATTATATTTCTTGTAAGTATTTTTGGAAATATTCAGTAGAAATCTAGAGGGACATTCATTCATTCATTGATTGTTTGCTACCCAAGGATAACTTAGGTCTTTCACCGCAAACCCAACATTCTCCAATCTTTCCTATTTTCTGACTTCCATATGATCCGTATAAGATAGTTCAAAAGTCGCTTTCCCCAAAACTTCTTTACATTGAATTTCATTCAATTTACATTTGACTAGACTTTCATTTACAGATTTTGTTCAAAATGCAGGCTCTGCTTCTCGATACACAATTCGCAACGTTTAGACACTGCTTTACAGATGGCAGAACATAACTCGCGCTTTTCATCGATTTACACGAATGACTGTTCGATCATTTATCGCAACTGATCAGTGGCGGCTCCTGCGTATTTCTTAAGAGGAGGAAAGAAGTTAACAGCACGAAATGACACCTTCTTGAATGAAACATGCTACAAATTAGCCTACATGCACACATATAAGACCAGGTATTGTTGGGGTTGGCCTTCCCTTCTGTATAGCAGTAATCTGTTCTTGTAAACTGAGTTTCCTGAATTTTCCAAAATATAATATGTTTTCTCTTCCATTCATTGTTTAATAATTGCACAAATTAACAATTATAAGGAAATGCACAACCTCGCAGCATTTTTCGAGCACACTACAGCATCACACGTGTTGGAAGAGACTAGCTACTAAGACGTAACCTGAACCTTTTACGGATATGGGAAATAATCTGAGGAAAGCGAGAACACTGCACCCACCCACGTGGTCTGTGTTGGCACATGTACATTTTACAAGTTCAGTATCACATGCTTTTGAAGAATGTCAGATTTTATAAGTCATACTACCATTATTGTTCAAAGCTGTGGCCGGTTAATTTTTTATATTAAAAATAATGAAGTTTGGAGCACTTTCAATTTCAAATACATTTGTACAAAACTGACAACTTGGCTGTTGTCCTATCTAGTAGACAGTGAATGGAAGTGAATTTCAGGGGCCAAAAAGATCTGCTATACTAACGTAGAACTACTTCCTCTTTGTTTCATATAAACCCAACTTTAACTTTCAAATATCCTTGAAAGTTTCAAACCATGAACAGCAGGCTATCTAAAGTGTAATGAATAATATTCGTGATTTATAATAAAAAAAAAAAAGTTTATATAGTGTCTTTCATAGCTTTGCGTTGAAACTGTTTTTATTGTGCCTCCTCCTAGATGTATTATAGTCTGGTTGAATGCTACATCGTTAGATGGCAGCGGTAGCGAGCTTGCTGCACGACCAGTCGGTTTCTATTTCCCGCCCATGCTCTGCTTCAGAGGAGGATCTCCTCCCTAACCGTTCATTCACTCGCTTTAAAACTCTGCTTCTTTCTCTGGCCGCTAGCGCGCTGTTGTCTATGTGTGTTAACTGCAGTAAAGGAGGAATGGATTGGCTTTCCTCCACACAAACAATCTCGCATCTTTCTCACAGTTTTCTAGCAGCACATGAGCGCGCGTCGTTTAAAACTCGATCAACCGAGGTTTTCTTATAGCTGAGAAGTTAAAAATTATCGAATCCTCCACGAATTTCAAGGCACATATTTTATTTGGTATTTACTTTCAAAAGAAGAAAAATGTGAGGCGGACGTTCCTCCCTTCCCTCCCCCGGGGAACCGCCACTGCAACTGATGCAGATCCTGCTGTTTCTGAGCAAAAACATAATTTTTCAGGATACCCCACAGCAAAAAATCACATGGCGGCAGGTCGCATGATTTGGGTGGCCATTCTGTTGTGCCATGACTGCCAATCTATTCATGCAATTGTTAGTTCAAGAAGTCCGTCACTCCTACACCAAAATAAGGTGGTGCTCCGTCCTGTTGCCATAGCAACTGCATTTCGGCAAAACGAGGGCTGTTTTCAAGACATGACATAAAAGAGACAGTTGACGCACGAACATGGTTGTCAACCCACAACTTATTATAGGCATATCAGCTATTCGTTTATTCAAGTTATATCTGTATATGTGTACAAGTATGAAACCTAAGAACGAATATTGGGGAAAGCGACTTTCGATCCACTTTGTATATCTTAATGTCGTCTATCATCTGACATCTTCTCCTTCCCCGAACTCTTCTCCAGTTCACTATTCCTTCCAGTGCACCCTTCAGTAGGCAGTTTCTTCTCAGGCAGTGATCCAACAAAACCCTTTTTCTCTTCCTGATCAGTTTCTGCATCAATCTTTCTTCACCCACTCTTTCCAACACAGCTTCATTTCTTATTCTGTCTGTCCACTTCACACTCTCCATATTTATCAATATCCACATTCAGAAGCTTCTAATCGGCTTCTCTTCACTTCGTCGTAATGTCCATGTTTCTGTCCCCATACAATGCCACACTCCACACAAAGCACTTTACTATTTTTTAGTCTCTTCCTTAGTTCTTTTTCCAGAGGTTCACAAAAGATGCTCCTTTTTCTATTAAAAGCTTCCTTTGCCATTGCTATCCTCCTTTTGACTTCCTGGCAGCAGCACATGTTACACCCCAAGTATTTCAAGCTGTCCACTTACTCTACTGCCTCATTTAGAATTTACCTTTATTTTTTTTCCCCCCTATGACCATGCTCTTCGTCTTATTTGCATTTATCTTCATCCTATACTGTTCATATGTCATTTAAGTCTCCTTTTCTGCTAACAACGCCATATCATCATAATCTCATGCACTTTATTCTTCTTCCTACTATCACCCCTCCCATGTTCTGAAAATAGTTCTTCATAGACGGACATAATGCTATAAATTTGCTTTGAATAATTTCGAATTTTGTTTATTCAATTATAACAGAATGTCGGACTATAGATGCATATTAAAATTTCGATCTTACTGATGTGAATTGAAGTATTAAAAGTGTATCAAGATGTTAAATGGGATCTTTGGAGTAAAATATGTCCAAAAAAGAAACAAAGAATAGTATAATTAAACACACTGATAGAAGCTTTGTGAGAGTTGAAAGAATGAAACATTGAGTCAACACTGTAGAAACTTAGGAGCAATAGAGTTTAGGGTTGGCTAGGGTTCGACATTCAGAGATCAGAGAATTAATGGACGCTGTTTATGAACGCGTTATAACGAAGAACTTGAGATGGCTTGGACATAGTGAGAGAATGCCAAATGACAGATTTCCAAGAAAGAATTTATTTATTTATTTATTTATTTATTTATTTATTTATTTGTTTGTTTGTTTGTTTGTTTATTTATTTATTTACTATTTATTTATTTGTTTGTTTATTTATTTATTTATTTATTTGTTTATTTGTTTGTTTGTTTGTTTATTTATTTACTATTTATTTATTTGTTTGTTTATTTATTTATTTATTTATTTATTTATTTATTTATTTATTTATTTATTTATTTATTTGTTTATTTGTTTATTTGTTTATTTGTTTATTTATTTATTTATTTATTTATTTATTTGTTTATTTGTTTGTTTGTTTATTTATTTATTTATTTGTTTGTTTGTTTGTTTGTTTGTTTGTTTGTTTGTTTATTTATTTATTTATTTATCCTGGTAAAGGTAAGGCCATCAGGCCTTCTCTTCCCTACTAGGGATTACACTACAATATTAAGAATACAATTACAATTATAATTACGATTAATATTAAATTTACAAATACAATAAAAATCAAAATACTAAAAGATTAACGGATTAATAAAGGCTAGACAATTTATTGTAGAAGTTAAAAACAAAAAAAAAAGATTTTTTTTTACTTAAGTAAAAATTAAACCTACTCCACGCAGTAAGAAAATGCTTAATAAGTTTGCTTTTGAACGCTACTAAATTCCGACAGTCTCTGATGTCACTGGGTAGGGTATTCCACAAGCGCGAGAGCGAGATTGTGTATGATGATGAATACGATGATGTCTTATGTGTTGGTATGGCTAGTATGCGGCTATTTTGCGTGCGTGTGAAGAGATTATGATAAGATAACTGAAATGGGAGGCAAGGTAGGTAGGTGTAGAGGATATGTGTTGGTAGTCTCCAGGACACAGGAAAGGGGACGGATACATGGAAAGGTCTCATAACAGGAAAGAATGGTGCATGGATTGCAAAAGCAACAGTGGTATGATAAACAGAATTAGCGTGTGGGAATATCGGGTAACCTCTGACAAAAGAAGAAAGTTGTAAAAGCAAAATTAAGTAAAAGTGAATCATGCGTATTGGCGAAGTTATTGATCACATTGTATTCAACATTAGGTCTATAATTACATGCTTGATTATGAAAATAGACGTTACTGTCAAAGAATACTTCAAGATATTTGAGGCTGTAATGTAATTTGATGTATAAATTTTAGTTTAATGTATGACAAGTAATTTTCCTCTTGACGGTCATACTCATAACAGTAATTTTAGAGGGCCGAAGCCGAGCAGCCGACTGCTGGCCTCGCATCCACTAGCAGAGGTGAACGATCATCTAACCTGTACGGGAATGAAGTGTGGTTAGCAAGATAATCGCCCCAGCCGTTATAGCTGGCTTTCAAAATCGAATTTCTGTACTGACGATAATTCTCCAAATTCATCACGAACCTGGGTGGTCACCGGTCCCATACACTGACCCGAAAGTCACGATGTTAATTTTTCCCCCATGAGGACTCATTTCTTACCACTAGTCAATGGAATGGCGCCTTATACCACGCAACTGCGGCACGTGATAATAATAATAATAATAATAATAATAATAATACTTACTTACTGGATTTTAAGGAACCCGGAGGTTCATTGCCGCCCTCACATAAGTCCGCCATTGCTCCCTATCCTGAGCAAGATTAATCCATTCTCTATCATCATATCCCACCTCCCTCAAATCCATTTTAATATTATCTTCCCATCTACGTCTCGGCCTTCCTAAAGGTCTTTTTCCCTCCGGCCTCCCAACTAACACTCTATATGCATTCTGGATTCGCCCGTACGTGCTACATGCCCTGCCCATCTCAGACGTCTGGATTTAATGTTCCTAATTATGTCAGGTGAAGAATACAATGCGTGCAGTTCTGTGATGTGTAACTTTCTCCATTCTCCTGTAACTTCATCCCTTTTAGCCCCTAATATTTTCCTAAGCACTTTATTCTCAAACACCCTTAACCTATGTTCCTCTCTCAAAGTGAGAATCCAAGTTTCACGACCATAAAGAACAACCGGTAATATAACTGTTTTATAAATACTAACTTTCAGATTTTTTGACAGCAGACTGGATGATAAAAGTTTCTCAACCGAATAATAACAGGCATTTCCCATATTTATTCTGTGTTTAATTTCTTCCCGAGTATCATTTATATTTGTTACTGTTGTTCCAAGATATTTGAACTTCTCCACCTCTTCAAAAGATACATTTCCAATTTTTATAGTTCCATTTCGTACAATATTCTCGTCACGAGACATAATCATATACTTTGTATTTTCGGGATTTACTTCCAAACCTATCTCTTAACTTGCTTCCAGTAAAATTCCCGCGTTTCCCCTAATCGTTTGTGGATTTTCTCCTAACATATTCACGTCATCCGCATAGACAAGCAGCTGATGTAACCCGTTCAATTCCAAACTCTCTCTGTTATCCTGAACTTTCCTAATGGCATACTCTAGAGCAAAGTTAAAAAGTAAAGGTGATAGTGCATCTCCTTGCTTTAGTCCACAGTGAATTGGAAACGCATAATAATAATAATAATAATAATAATAATAATAATAATAATAATAATAATAATAATAATGCTCTACAATAGCAAGCACCGTTTCCTTCAAAGAACATTTTTTCTCAAAACCATAAATGAAGGAACAAAATGCTAACCAGCTTTTTGTGACTTCATTTCAACAACCACCGATGTAAAAAAATGGTCTCATTATATTCTGTGTGTCTCTGTGTTTAGGCCTATATAAATAACAGTTAATGAACTGAACAAAGATATGTGACATGAAAATTTCAGCTTAAAAAAACAAAATCAGTGGGGTTATGTGGAAAAAACATTCCAGAGAGCCAAAATTGTTATTGATGACATTATAATAGAATAAGGGTCTATTAAATTTCACATATCTTGGAAATATAATATCATAGGACAAAAGCATAACTGTAAAATTATGGAAAAAGTAAATATATATCAGTGGCGATTTCTCCATGAAGGATATGAGGATGATCCTACAGTTTAATTTCGTGCCCTTGAGCATAGAAAACATTTTAATTACAGATTTTGATTTTCAATGCGTTCCGATGTAATAAATTCCTTTAAGCTTTCACTTTCTGTCGTGAGTTATCACCACTGTATAGATCAGAAATAATTTTGGAGAAACCATCCAAATATCTTTCAACAAACGGTTTTTTCTAGCGGTGAAGTTATCGGACAGGAGAGGGTGCGGAGGGTGGGGTATGGCTTGACTTTAACAGCATTTAAGAATATGACGACCTTCTTTCAGTGCGATGGAGATCCTGTCACAGACTACAATAAAAATTTTCAAGTATCCTTATAGCATTCTTTAATTCAGTTCATTGGTAATTTTAAAAGAATAGAATAAACGAAATAATAAATAATTTAAAATGATATAAAATAAGAAATAAAATTATATAAAAGTAAATCAAATAAGCTATAATAAATACAAGAATTAACAGGACTTTCAGATGACAGGACAGCCGAAAGAATATGAAGTTGTATTTGATCTTTTAGAAGAATTTAACTGTAGCAAGAAATTAATTGCGCAAACGTACGACGGAGCATCGGTAAATATCGGGCAGTACAATTGCTTAGGAGCCATCTTCGCCACTGAAAAGGGGAGGGGAATCGAAAACTTCACTACATATAAATTGCCAGTTCCAGAATGGTGAATCAAAGACTAACATAGGCCTACTTGTATTGATTTCACATCCTCTATTATTATTATTATTATTATTATTATTATTATTATTATTATTATTATTATTATTATTATTATTATTATTATTATTATTATTATTGAAACATAAAAATTGGAGATTTATCCTTCGAAGAGGTGGAGAAATTCAAATATCTTGGAGCAACAGTAACAAATATAAATGACACTCGAGAGGAAATTAAACGCAGAAGAAATACGGGAAAGGTCTGTTATTATTCGGTTGAGAAGCTTTTGTCATCCAGTCTGCTGTCAAAAAAATCTGAATGTAGAATTTATAAAAACAGTTATATTACCGGTTGTTCTGTATGGTTGTGAAACTTGACTCTCACTTTGAGAGAGGAACAGAGATTAATGGTGTTTGAGAATAAGGTGCTTAGGAAAATATTTGGGGCTAAGAGGGATGAAGTTACAAGAGAATGGAGAAAGTTACACAACGCAGAACTGCACGCATTGTATTCTTCACCTGGCATAATTAGGAACATTATATCCAGATGATGGGCAGGGCATGTAGCACGTATGGGCGACTCCAGAAATGCATGTAGAGTGTTAGTTGGGGAGGCCGAGACGTAGATGGGAAGATAATATTAAAATGGATTTGCAGGAAGTGGGATATGATTATAGAGACTGGATTAATCTTGTACAGGATAGGAACCGATGCCGGGCTTATGTGAGGGCGGCAATGAACCTCCGAGTTCCTTAAAAGCCAGTAATTAAGTAAGGAGTATAAGGGAGAGATTTGTGTTTTTTTATTCAATTCCTAAGTTAAATCCCGCCCTCAATTTTTGGAGGAGAAATACGTAGTTCTTCGTCAAAATTCAGGAATCACCCTGTTCAAACTCCGGACCTTCAATTCCGTAGTTCGTTGCTAGACAAACTAATCCGGAAATCAAACCCGGGTCCTCTGGATTAATACCCTACACTACACCACTTGGCCACAGCGGGCTGCGTTAGGCGGCCATAAATAAGAGTACTGGGATCCCGATGTCCCTGCCCGCTGTCTCACGCTATCCGTTTATCCCTATCTAGGTAAAGTTACGGCCCGCAACTTCAGTACAGAACACTTTCATTCCCGCGGCCGCTCTCCCCCCCCCCTGCTCTTGTCGGGCCGGGACGGCCGGCTAAATATCGTCAATAACTTCGCCTCGGTCTCGGGCAGACCGATTTGGCTCTGATGGGCGTCCTGCAGCGCACGAATAAATCTTATGAGACGTCCCCGTCGTAACGACGACGCTAGCGACAATCGGGCCTGTTTGTCTTATTTAGTATTTCATTTAGCGGCTCTTTCAGCTGCAGCACTTAATCTGTAGCGGAGAAATGAGGGGAAAAACGATGACTTGGCGTGTGGAAACATCTCTCTGAGACCTACATCATCATCATCATCATCATCATCATCATCATCATCATCATCATCATCATCATCACATCATCTATCGTAGAGTTAGATTAGTGATCGCCAAAAGCTGTGTCGCGACACATGCTCCTGTCTCCACTCAAGCGTAACCATGGAATCGTACCCCCCACCCTCTGTTTACAATCTTCACTTCGATAGAAGAAAAGACATGTATCAGCAGCGGATGTACGCATGTAATGTTACAAGTGTGTAGGATAGTATGTTTCGATAGCTTTTCGAAAACAGAAAACAGATAATATGTAAAAACTTAATTTTAAGGAGCATGGGAGGAAAAGTATTTCTTTTGTGCAGATGGCAAAATATGAGATAGGCCTACTTAATTTGTTGTAACATTTTAAATGAAGTATAAAAGAACAATGTACGTTGTCATTATTCTTGTTATGAAGACTACCACGCCCTTACCTGTAAATTGAATATCTTGTTACTAAACGAACAATAAAAAGTATCGGCTTCTATGTCTTGATCGGGATAAAATACTTCGACGTTTTTTTTTTCGACATATGTTGTGTGATTTGAATATTTCATTAATAAATAAACAATAAAAAGTATCGGCTTCTATGTTTAAATACTAAGACTTTTTTTTTAAAGTATGTAGTGTAATTTACAACTTCGTGACCAGCCTGGTACGTTTTTCTAATTTGAAATATCTGCTGATGTAAAGTACACGTTCTTTTCATGGTAAATAAGAAAATATATTTTATTTTATTAATAATACAAAAATAATGAATAGGAGGATAACAGTTAACACGGAAAAAAGTGTGTGTAGTTAATAAGTATAAGAATATGATATTGTTTTCGTTTTTTGGTCACAGTCCGTCTCTGCACTGTTATTCGCTTCATTACCTGAGGAGATACCCACTCTATCCCTCTCCCTACGATAGTGATGTGCGGGTTGCATTTCTATTACGTCACAATTTCGTGGTGTTTGGCAACCACTGAGTTAGATAACTTGTTGGACTTTTCCGATTTCGCTTCAACATTTAGGCCCGGTTTCTTCAACCTTTGTTAAATTATAACAGTGTGTTATTCCATTTTAACTGTAAATTTAACAGTTGAAGCATTTCTTCAACTACTGTTAGTACTAACAGGCTGTTAAAACCCATGTTAATTTAACTGCCCTATTTCATGCGGTTAAATCATTTAACTCTCTGGTAGCATAGAAATATCCAATATGGCTGGTGCGTTAGATGCTGAACTTATATATCTTGATTGTTTAGAAAATGATATCCATGAATACATAACCAGAGGGGATGATTTCTGTGATTTGACAGACCAGATGTTCATACAAAGGTATAGGCTATTTTCTGCCAAGCTTCACTTTTCGCTTTCAACTTAGATCCGTTTGTTTGTTTATTCACATTAATTGGTTTATACTGCGAAATAATTTCCAGCAGAAGGTTTCTTTCTAACGAAGAGAAATTAGGCCCATGATTTCTTTTTGTTCCAGTGTTTTTACATTTCACAACAGCAACACCAATACGCCGCTCCACGCTATTGTGATACAGACGAGAAAAGAAGCAGAAATCAAACCTGAGAGAGTAGAAAGACTTCTAACCTCTCTGAATCAAACAACGGAAACAAGCGAAAGTCGCAATTATTGTCAGAGTTCACAAAACAGAAGTGAGCCTATACTTGGTTATAGGTTATGGTTAAACTCTACAATCTCTAGTCCTAACAGAGAGTTAACAAACAGAATATTAAAATGTGAAGTATAAAGTTGAAGAAACGCAATATTTTTAACAGCAATTTATACTTTTAACTTACAGTTAATTAATGGTATGTTAAGTGCATTTTAACAAAGGTTGAAGAAACCGGGCCTTAGTATATCAGTCTCTCTGTTGGTTTATACCATGCATACCAGAAATGAGACACTGAATGTGCAGTTTATGTGCGCGGAACGCCGGTCTGTGCAGTTTGCGTCATTCACGTGTTGCTCTTACCAGTTCTTAGCCGGAGGGATGTACAAGAATCTATTCTACGCTTCTAGTGTCCAATTAAATTGACATTTGGACCTTTGTAAACACACTTAGCAGAAGGAAAAAAATATATAAATGTTTGATTAAATGGCAGACTTACTAGTGTTAAATTGTGCAGGGACATCATTTTATTTTTACTTCAATTTTTATTGTACCTGAGTTTTTGAATGTACTTCACTCCCACCCCTTCTACTAAGGAAGTTCCAACTCCACACAGAACCAAGACCGCAGATAGTAAGCAGTACTGAGTTACTGAGAATAGTACGTTCTAGAAATATGTTCGCGTTTTCCAGTGACGAAAGAGCTTTTAATATTGAATCATATTTTCGCACAGGTACTGTCCGTTTGCCTACATCGCATCCCGATTTCCCTCACCTGCTTCTGCTTGCCCCTCTGTAAAAGCTGGGCTGTCTTAGCTCTTTTCTGAAAACATTAATTTCTCTTAGGAATTGGACGTTTACGTAATATTATACAGCTGTTTAATTTAACTTAAATAAAAGGGCCTCGTTAAGTAATTAACTGTCTCGTGATTTCCTCCTTTCTACAATCCTGCGGCATAACCACTTGGACAGACAGTAGATAGCATGTCTGAGTAATTTTATATTTTCGGGTCGGGCAGAAGTGAAGATTGAATTCACAGTACGTAGAGTAGGTACAGAATTATTTCAACATGAGTTACTAGTACGAAGGACGAAACTGGCAATTGGAATTAGATGCAATAGTCTATAGTGCGATAATATGCACAAAAGAACTGAAGCCTGTATCGAAATGAACGGCCACCATTTTCAAAATTGTGTTTAAATATTCATATTATGATTATTTTTCAATTTAACTTCTTTCTCTATATTGTACGCTAATGTGCTGTAGACAGTATAATATACACTGCATAATGAATACGTTCGCATGGATAACTCACTTCGTGAGTAAAAACACTCATTCTTAATACAGTACTGTACTTTGATTAAAGAAAAACCTAATGAAAATTATCAAACTCAAAATCGCGATATTTCCTAGTTTACGTAAATGGATGAACTACTTTTCTTCCCTCCTATACCTAGTAGAGTGATTTGTGTTTTACGTCAATATCATCGATCTCCAGTCTTGGAGGGGGGAGCAAGCGGTGTTTCCGGTTCTCTAAAGGTATAGAAGGTTAATATTAAAAACGTTTGTAAAAATAAAATGATGTCCCTGTATAAGCACGTGTGGCTTACAGCTGTTTCGGTATATCCTTCACACCATCATCAGAGCCTACTAGATCCCGGCGTGGGAGTGGGAAAGGAACTGACCACCCAACCTCATCATATCCTGGCTTAGTTGCCTCATGAGTGATACCTTATTCATATCACTTACCTGCTTTCGGACAGTTGACTGAACAATAACTAATACATTTATTGTTGAAAAGGATGGATGAAACGGAGTAGGCCTATTCTTGTCGTATACTGTACCTCTGTTAATCTTAGCAAGGGTTAATAATTTGGAATTTTATTTTATTGTTATATTGATTCCTTTGTATGCATTTTTCATTATTTATATTATGTAGCGAAAAAATTTTTATTTTCCATAACAGTAAAAATTTTTTGTCACTTTGTGCAATCGAAAGCTTTTTCATAATCATTAAACAAATACATATTTAAATTTTGCGTCCTCTTCTTTTTCTTAGTAACTGCAAGCACATAATAAAATTACATCCCAAAAAATCCTAAAATGTAGTGTAGGGCCTATGTAAGAATAATAACCACACTAGAGACGAACTTACAGACAAAATAAGAAGAGAAACAGCATACATTACGGAAATGTAAGACATTTTTCGTGGGTGGTATTGTGATTATATTATAGACGGTGATGCTTGTGTAGGTAGTCGTGGTGATAGTACAGGGTGCGTCAGAAAGAACGGATGGATTTCACATGGCAAGAAAATTGTAAGGATTCGTCAAATCAAAAATTTATTGTTATCAACATATTCACCAATACATGCAGTTTATTTATGGAAAAACAACATAATCCATATGATGTCCTTGGCTTTCAATACAGGCATCGAGGCTTTTTCTGAAATTCGCCATCACTTTCACAGTCATAGCTGGTGGGATTGCCACGATTTCTTCACGAATCGCCGTCTTCAGTTCATCCAGTGTATGTGATCGATGTTTACAAACTTACGGCTTCAAATGGTCCCAAAGAAAGAAGTCGCAGGACGCGAGATCTTACCGTAGCCTCGGACAATCTCAGTGCAATAGCATGTTTGCGGGCTTCGTCCAGGTGATTTCTTCTTTGTTCATTCAATGTTGAACCTGTGATACGAAATGAAGCCACCCACCGCAAAATTGTATTCCGAGTTGGAATCCTAGCGTGACGTCCGATGTCGAAATGAGTCCTGAGTGGCGATCACAGGCTCTTCATTTTTCAAAAATGTCTCTACGATGAAAGCACGTTGTACACCAGACCAACACCATATTCTCAACTAAAACTGCATTCTCTGGCTGACCCAACAGTCGTGGTCCCCCTCACTATATTCCTCCCCTCGCTGCTTATCGATAGTTTGAAATTCATCCGTTCTTTCTGACGCATTCTTTATTATTGTTTGTTGTTGTAGTTGTTCGATCCTTCAACATGATTACATATGACAACACGAATTTTTCTATTTTTTCATATAATGAATGTTGATTTTGATGACTGCTATGACGAGAAGAATAATACTACTAATACCACTACTATTCACTATTTACGTAAATGACATCCCCTCGACTCTACAGCACTGTAAGCATCACCTATATCCATACAACCCCTGACTCACTCAATGACGCAATACAAAATTTTAACGAGGACCTTGAATCTATATCTGCATGGGCCACAAAGTTTGGTTTGACTCTCAATGCAAGAAAACCACAAGCAATCCTAGTGGGACATCAACGTCTATTATGCAACATTACTCCTGCTCTTCCAGTCAAGTTAAACGACACAAAAATCCCTTTTGCTTCCTGTGTTAAAAACCTTGGAGTTTACTTTGATACGTATTTAAACTGGAATAACCAAGTAATCCATATTATCAAAAAAGTGCTTTCCATACTACATTCCTTAAGCAGCATTCGAAAATTCCTCCCGCTATCACTCAAGAAAACACTAGTAATGGCCCACTTCGATTATTGTGCTTTTCTACTGACTGACCTCAATGTCAACCAGTCGCAAAGATTACAACGTGTTCATAATTCTTATGTTCGCTTCGTCTGCGATGTCCGTCGCGCTGACCACATTACCCCATCCTTCCAAACTCTAAACTGGCTACGGCTTAACGAACGTAGAAATTTTCATTCTCTTGTTCTCCTTTTCCAAGTCTTTCACACCTCTACACCTACCTACCTTGCCTCCCGTTTCAGTTACCTGTCATCATATCGTAATCTCTTCACACGCACGCAAAATAGCCGCATACTAGCCATACCAACACATAAAACATCATCGTATTCATCATCATACACAATCTCGCTCTCGCGCTTGTGGAATACCCTACCCAGTGACATCAGAGACTGTCGGAATTTAGTAGCGTTCGAAAGCAAACTTATTAAACATTTTCTTACTGCGTAGATTAGATTTAATTTTTACTTAATTAATAAAAAAATGTTTCTCTCTTCTTAACTTTTACAATAAACAGTCTAGCTTTTATTAATCAGTTAATCTTTTAGTACTTAGATTTTTATTGTATCTGTAAATTTAATATTAATTGTAATTATAATTGTAATTGTATTCTTAATACTGTAGTTGTAATCCCCTGGTAGAGGGGAAGAGAAGGCCTGATGGCCTTATCTCTACCAGGTTAAATAAATAAATAAAAAAAAAATAAATAATAAAGAATTACTAAAATGGTTACTGATGAAATAATAGTACCATAAGATCATCATAAACTTTACTTGATCTTGCTGGAAGTCGAACCCGCGTTTCTCGAATGAAACCATAAGCACAGTTACTCGGTAAAGGTGAATTTCAATATATAAATACTGAACAGGAATGATTGCTATACATAACATAGCAGGTAATCAAAATACTAAATAATCTACCACATATATTAATAATTTAATCGTTATCAGCTGCGAATATTGTAAAATAAATGAAATGTGGATTCCATAAAAATAAATCGAATGAATGCAACAAACAATTTGTATAACATATTTATTTCACAATTATCACTGGTGACGGAAATGCTGTAGTACATTATGTTATGCACTATATTCTCAGTACAAAAAATAGGCTCTAATAGTTGATTGTTAAATACAAAAATAGATTAGGAACATTGAAACACATTTGATTGAAAATCGTTAAATTGTTGAATACGTAACGGAGAATGCATAGAAAATGAAAATTTAAATTAAAGCCTCAGTATTTTACACATCGACATTACAAATACATAATATATACATTGAGTGTAGTCGTGTGAATTTGCAATTGCATTTACATGAAGTTTAGTGCCAATTTTGAATATTTAGTGGTATTACATCTCAATTTAAAATGAGTGCTTATTGCTGCCGATATTGGTTCGATACTTTTCTGTTATAGCCTATATTATCTCAAGTGCAGGTCATGTATCGTGAAGACCAGTGGCGGCTCGTAGTCAAATGTCCAGGGTAGGCAAAATTTACAGAACATTTTTATATAATTCCCGCGATTCAATGACAGCTCGCTTTCATCATGCCCCCCGAAAACTTAACTCTTGCTTACATAACAATACTGTTACATCAATGAGCCGTATCATAATTTGTCGATTTTTTCTAGTTTATTGTTATACTGTTGTCTTGCAACCCTTGTTGTTCAGACAACATTTCCGAAATTGGATTCAAATTCTTTTCAAGTCTCTTTAGACTTGCCGAGTTACAAATATGATCTGATTCCAAGTACCTTCTTTAGATTACAATAACAAACGTGACCACCTACAGATTAGCTTTAACTTCACTTCCTGTTAGCCATTTATTTGTTTAATACCAAACTTACTTACAAATGGCTTTTAAAGAATCCGCAGGTTCATTGCCGCCCTCACGTAAGCCCGCCTTCGGTCCCTACACTGTGCAAGATTAATCCAGTCTCTATCATCATATCCCACCTCCCTAAAATCCATTTTAATATTATCCTCCCATCTACGTCTCGACCTCCCCAAATGTCTTTTTTCCTCCGGCCTCCCAACTAACACACTATATGCATTTCTGGATTCGCCCATACGTGCTACATGCCCTGCCCATTTCAAACGTCTGGATTTAATGTTCCTAATTATGTCAGGTGAAGAATACAATGCATGCAGTTCTGCGTTATGTAACTTTCTCCATTCTCCTGTAACTTCATCCCTCTTAGCCCCAAATATTTTCCTAAGAACCTTATTCTCAAACACCCTTAACCTATGTTCCTCTCTCAAAGTGAGAATCCAAGTTTCACTACCATACAGAACAACTGGTAATATAACTGTTTTATAAATTCTAACTTTCAGATTTTTGACAGCAGACTAGATGACAAAAGCTTCTCAATCGAATAATAACAGGCATTTCCCATTTATTTGTGTTTAATTTCCTCCCGAGTATCATTTATATTTGTTACTGTTGCTCCAAGATATTTGAATTTTTCCACCTTTTCGAAAGATAAATCTCCAATTTTTATATTTCCATTTCATAGTGTTTCATACCATGAAGGATTAAATTTTCTTGCCCCTTTAGCACTGACTTTATGAACAATAGAGCTTAATGCAGGAGTGGGTCGTCCATTTCCAAAATACTTCTCTTTTCAATGTCATTACGACGCGAAAACGGACAACGTAACAGTTTACTTATTATATCAGTCATAATATAATATTATTGATATCATTTACATTAACTATAAATCACCAAATATACATAACATTAATATACAGTACGTATTTGCAAAAATCACATTTTCTAAAATACATTGTTTAAAAAAAAAAACATCTTTTAAAACACACTGTTTAAAAACTGTTATACTACTCGTAACAATCTACGTTCCAACTCGTGAAACTTTCAAACAGAAATTTCGCAAATCGTAGGTGTTCGATAATGCTCGTGGGTTCTCGTTAGGGCAGGCAGAATTCAAGCGCGCTGGCTTAAGCATAGAACGCATGCGCTAAGAAAGCATTTAGAATAGCGATCTCTTGTAATGCTCACTCCAGGGCCAGCTTTGAAGTTACGTGGAAGGTCGGCTAACTTCGCTTGTGCCTACCTTCTGACGCATCGTGATCTGCCCAGTGTATTCTTGTCGCATAAATCGAACTGCCAGTAGTAAGCAACGTCCAACTAACCCTCAAAAAATCCCATTCATAGTTAAATGAAGAATTTCTAAGAACCTAGACAAGAGTATATAATTATATAAGGTTTTCCAAATGTGTTGGGGTAGTTAATAAATATCCACTTTTAGGTTTTTCTAAATGTGTTGAGGTAGGCTTAGCCTACCCTGCCTGCCCTGAGGAGCCGCCTCTGGTGAAGACCATATGATTAAGGAACACTAAGGGTCGATTCCTAAAACAGGGACGAAATCGTGGTTCCAAACCTCGGCTTTTAAAACGCGATCGAGGCCTGAATCCTTGTACGATATCTAAAATGAAGTCGAGACACGACTTGAGAAGAAACCGAGGTTTGCGGGTTTTATATATGGCAACGCAGCTAAGTATCGATTTTATTCCTGATAACAGTCGATATTAGAAAGAAATGAACATCGGGATTAATATTTTTATTGAATTGCAGTAAGTCACATTCTTTTGTTCTCAGCTAAGTTATTGCTATATTTACTAACTAGCCGTACCCGTGCGCTCCGATGCACCTGTTAGAAATAAATATAAAGTGATTACATAATTAAATTAAGACGTTTGATCCAGGGAACATTCGTGTTTGATGGAAGGATAAATCGTTTAATATGTTACTTAATTTAAATTGCATCCAAATAATTAAAATGCGATCATATTCGTCCAGAGACACTCATTTGGTGCAATGACAATTCCTTTAACATGATTCTTAATTTTTATTACATGCAACCATAGTTTAATGAAGATTGACATCATTTAGATTTAATGTGTATATTTTATTTCACTTGTTATATGTTTCCATTGAACTATGGTAATACTTAATTTTAACACTTATTTTCTACGTATTCAGTAAATGGCCCACTATGGTTCTGAACCCTTCAAATAACTTAAATTATATTATTTAATATTACATTACATATATTATATTATATTATATATATTATATTATATTATATTATATTATATTATATTATATTATATTATATTATATTATATTATATTATATTATATTATATTATATTATATTATATTATATCAGAAGTTACTGTAATAACATTATAGCATTATGTCCATCTAGAGAAACTACACTGCCCAATGGTGAAATAATAATTAATTATACAAATCGGTTAATTTAGCTTCCGATAGTACTTCATACAAACACAGAAACATTCTCTGTAGGCTATCTTTCATAGCTTTCGATTGTTGCTGTCCAAGGCCCCTTATAGACGAAGTCATTTTTTTTATTTCATTATACGGCCTTAGATGGCAGTTATTTTAATTTTAAAACTCATTTATCTCAATAAATATCAATCCTATCAAAATGTTTCAAGAAATAAATCTTATCGAAAATTATTTTTAAAGAAACTTTTGTTATGTAACATTTTTCACAAAAATCAATAATAAGCTAGATATTTCGATTTATTTAATTCAGGACCCCTTATAACCCCCCTTTTAAATAATGTATTTTCAATGTCATATAGCCTAAAATCTAAGTTACAGTACAACGAACATAATTTATATTCCAATTTTCATCGAAATCCGTTCATCCATTATCGCGTGAAAACGTAACAAACATACAGACAGACAGATAGACAGACAGACATACAAACAAAAATTTCAAAAAAGCGATTTTCGGTTTCAGGGTGGTTAATTATATATGTTAGGACCAATTATTTTTGGAAAATCGAAAATTACCAGAAAAATTTCGGCTGTAGATTTATTATTAGTATAGAATTACAGAATATAGCCTATGTGCGTTTAAAATACTAGCATTACTTAGTATTTAATAGGGAACGGATTTTCTAGGTGCCAGAATGATATTGCTCAAATAATTAGCACAGATCGAGCGCTTTTGTTGTAGTTTATAATTTGTTCATAACTACTACCAACATTAACTACCTGAAAATCCGGTTATAAAAATCAATAACCTAAATATTAACTGGATTAAAATTTCAATTGAAACTAAAATGTAATATGGTTCTATTTTTATATATAACTAGCCGTACCCGTGCGCTCCGCTGCACCCGTTAGAAATAAATATAAAGTAATTATATAATTAAAATAGGACATTTAATCCAGGGAACATTCGTGTTTGATAGAAGGATAAATCGTTTATTATGTTACTTAATTTAAATTGAATTAAAAAATTAAAATGCGGTCATTTTGATCCAGAGACCACTCATTTGGTCATAAAAATTAGTTTAGGAAATACAGAAAACGGATGTACAGAATAGCCTATTAAGTTTTCTGTGCATAAGAAGCTATTTTAATCTTACTTGTCCTCGATTCACTCAGAAGTTACTGTGATAACATTATAGCATTATGTCCATCTAGAGAAACTACACTTTCCAATGGTGAAATAATAATTAATTATACAAATCGGTTAATTTAGCTTCCGATATTACTTCATAGAAACACAGAAACATTCATTGTAGGCTATCTTTCATAGCTTTCGATTGTTGCTGTCCAAGGCCCCTTATAGACGAAGTCATTTGTTTTTTAATTCATTACAGGGCCTTAGATGGCAGTTATTTTAATTTTAAAACTCATTTATCTCATAAAATATCAGTCCTATCAAATTTTTTCAAGGAATAAAACTTATCGGAAATTATTTGTAAATAAACTCTTGTTATGTAACATTTTTCACAAAAATCAATAATAAGCGAGATATTTCGATTTGTTTAATTCAGGCCCCCTTATAACCCCCCTTTTAAATGTATTTTGAATGCCATATAGCCTATAATCTAAGTTACAACGAACTTAATTTACATTCCAATTTTCATCGAAATCCTTTCAGCCATTATCGCGTGAAAAGGTAACAAACGTACAGACAGACAGACAGACATACAAACAAAAATTAAAAAAAAAAGCGATTTTCGATTTCAGGATGGTTAATTATATATGTTAGGACCAATTATTTTTGGAAAATCGAAAATTACCAGAAAAATTTCGGCTACAGATTTATTATTAGTATAGATAGGTCTAGGCCTACTACGTGGAAAGCCCCAGTAGAATAAAACTTGATATACTTTATAAAAATGTATATCTTGTAAAGACTTTAAGTTATATTGTCTTACAAACAAAAGGTATACTTTATAAAAATTTATATCTTACTTCCCTCAAAACAACAAAGTGCAAAAAAATTGTCAATTTGCGGCCTCTTGCATTTCGTTGAAGATTATTAATTAGCATTGTTGCTAAATTTTGCGTTGATTCCTTCGAAAATCGAAATATTCGTCTGAAATTATTGTCGTTATGTAATTACAAAGAATTATTCCTGTCTCTCATCAATCTAATCCGGGGATTTAATACTCGTAGACACAAATTTTCCTTTGACTATTACACTCTTACTACGTCATACTACTTTTGACCAATAAAACGGTACGAAAGGACTTATTTCAACCAATCATGGCTGCTTATCGCACAATTTTATCGCGTCCCTAGCATTTGTTTAATTTTATCGCGTCCCTAGCATTTGTTTAATTTTATCGCGTCCCTAGCATTTGTTTCTTTGTTTGCCAACATTTGAAACTGCGCTGGTCTGGACGTCAAAATATATAAAATTACAAACCACTCCAGTCGATGCACAGCAGTTTCAAATATGACTCGCATTGGCATTCAAGAACAAGAATTAATAAAAATCACTGATCATACCTATGCATCTTCTGAAATCCGATTTACAAATAAATGAAGAGCACCATTCGGAAATTCTGAATAAGTTGAATACACCATGTTGGCTTAAATCAACGAGTTCCACTTCTATTACCCACACGTCCAATATAACATCAATTGTACCACCAACCACATTCAAATTTGAAAATTGTACATTCAATAATTATTCCTTTTAAAATTATTCATTCGGAAATTCTGAATAAGTTGAATACACCATGTAGGCCTAAATCAACGAGTTCCACTTCTATTACGCACACGTCCAATATAACATCAATTGAACTACCAACCACATTCAAATTTGAAAATTGTACATTCAATAATTATTCCTTTTAAAATTATTCATGTTTATTTTTATGTCATCGTCGTTAATTAAAACTTTTCTAACACTTGTGTACAGTATATTAGTTAGGTTATGTTATAGCTTCTGCTATATGATATTATGGATAGTCACGTATCAGAGATTGTTTAATATTAAGATTTATTGAAAATCATCTGTCAAGTGACGTTGATTACTGGGATTCGGATAATTGAAGTAGAATGTTGCATTTTAATAAAAATGAAACTGAATCAACAAAGCCTTCTTGACTAGTAACATTGCCATCGTGTATAATAGATCGAGAACGTCTCGACGAGAAGGCATTGCTCACTACTGCCATCTAGCATGCATCTAGCGTAATATTTGTAATGTTGAGATGGTACAATAATACATTTGAAGACAGTTGTATTTTCGTAAGTCAATTAATATTTTATTGTATTGGAGTACTTCGTTACTTCTAATCTTTATATACTTTCTTCTAATCGTGTAATAGTCAATTAAATCCCACTCGAGTTTTGATTTTCTCTAGATAAATCAAAACGTCTAGTGAGATTACTGTTGATAATCATCCAGTTGATCTACTATCACCATCTTGTACACATGAAGCCGTGATTTTAAACCTACCCCAGCCGTGGTCTCTGCTTCAGACCATGGTTTCAAGCCATGCTCAGAAAAATGAAAAAGACCTCGTTTTATAAATCCAAACGCGGTTTAAAGCCATGGCCGTGGTTTAGACCTCGTTTTAGAACTCGACCCTAATATTCGACAGTCTACTCAGGCAGATTGAAAAGTAATTTTCCAAACGGTGCTAAGTCATTTATAAACGATTTTTATTTTCTAGATTAATATCATTATTTCCCATGCATCTATACACGAACACACTTGAAACTTTTCAAACAGTGTTATGTTCCGTGTTATTACCATTACAATGAGTTTTGGAATAATATTCTGGGGAAATTCCACAGATAGTAACAATATATTTCTATTACAAAAAAGAGTAATTAGAATAATAGTAGGTGCCAAATCTAGGGAATCGTGTAGGACTACTTTAAAAAAACTACAAATAATGCCCATGGCTTGTCAGTATATCTTTTCATTAATAATCTTCCTCGTATGTAATCGTGACAACTTTGTAACTAATTCAACAGGTCATAGCATAAATACACGTCAAAAACATGACTTTCATACTCCATCGGCAAGTCTATCGTGCTATCAAAAAGGAGTGCGTTATATGGCAGTAAAAATTTTTAATAGCCTCCCTATCGATATAAAAAATGAAACTCAAAACATAAGATTATTTAGGGCCAAATTAAAGAAGTACCTAATTTCTCACGCCTTCTATTCTGTAGTTGAATTCATGACACTCAATAACGCTTCATGAAATTGATACTAAAACTTTGTGTTGTACTAGTAGACTATATTGTAAATCTCGTCTATATATATTTCATTTAGACTGTGACTATAAATTAAGACTTTATAATAGTATTAAGTGTTTTAACTTGTTCCATATTCTAGCTGTAAAGCAATGTATGAATACCATGGAATGTTAATAAATACAATACAATACAATACAATCTCACAGTTTTTTCCGAAGTGTGCTAAGTCAGTAGTATGGATGTTCCAAACTATTGTAAGTCATTGTGATGTGATATTAAAATGATTATTATTAAGACATTACCTACTCTCAGTTTTACATTTAATGCAAAATGTTCAAATGAACATACATAATTACTAAACAACATGTTTTCAAAGTGAGCATTGGTAATATTATAGATTCTATTATTTGACACTCTACCAAACATATGTAGTAACCGGTATAAACTTATTTCTTTGCGATGTGATATTGAAATGATGATTATTATTACATTGTCTGCTTTCAGTTTTACGTGTAATGCAAAATGTTCAAATAAACATACATAATTACTAAACAGGTTCACAACATTTTTTTTCAAGACGTGTTAAATCAAGTGATTTAGCAGATTTTGGAACATATAGATTAGATAACGGTGGCTAGAAGCGGGTTAGAGACGGCTCTTTGCACGTCGGAGATACTGAGGCTTATTGTGCACTCCGAATTTATGGATGAATGAGAATGAGGTGTACCAGTCCACCGGCCGCATGTGACCCCCGCCCTAAGTTAATACTGCCAAGGTGACCAAGCAGCACAGGATCCATTCCAACAGTTCTTCCAATGTCTCTAAGCGCCCTTGGAAGTGATCTTAAGAAATTAATCCTGGCAGAGATATTGCGAAAGGCTGGGAACCCAGGGACGGTTGCGGAGAGGACGTGCGACTGACAAGCAAACGTTCTGGTAAGGGCAAATAAAGAAGTTAAATTTTTTTTCCATCATGTTAATAATGCCAAAAGAAGTGCTTATACGAGTTTTGGCCACTCGACCGCAATTACGAGGCCGTCCAGAACGTGATTTTTCTTCGGGCCGTTTATAGAAAAAAACACAATTTCATGGAAATATGTATTGAAACAGATACAGCAATTATTGCGCTATTTGTCAACATATCCCCCACTGGAATTGAGACATTTGTCATGCCATGGGATCAATTTTTGTGTCGCAGAAGTCAGCCGCCTCAGATCCGAACCAGCGTTTGACTGCGTCTGCACCTCTCTCTGTCGAACCAATGATATGAGAAATGTCTCAATTCCGATGGAAAATATGTTGAAAAATAGCTCAACAACTGCTGTGTCTGTTCCAATAAATTTGTCCAATGAAATTGTGTTTTCTTTCTGTTAACGGCCCCTGGCGAATTTATTTTTTACGGCCCTCGTAATTGCGGTCGAGTGGCCAAAATTTGTATAAGCACGTCTTTTGACATTATTAACATGGTGGAAGAAAAAAAATTAACTTTTTTATCTGCCCCCATCACAACGTTTGCTTGTGAGCTACACCGGTGTCTTATGTAGATATTATAACCTCTAACAAGGTATGTATTGTGATTTGCAGGAAAAGGAGCTGGTGAAGAGTTATGGATCATTTATTTAACGGCAGCAGCCAGCATTCATGAGCATGAAGAAGGCCTGTTTATTGCACTTCCAGTAGACGTTCTTCCTTTGGTTGCTAAGGTGAGTACATTCATTTGTTTTAATCTTATTTTCACTGTGTTGTCCCGTTATTGTGAAGCTTTACACGTGCTAGTAACTTTTTTCATAAGAAGTTGAGAGTGACGCAGCTGGGGTGAGAGTGCAGGACTTGAGAAGAATACTGCGAACACCCTGACCCGGCGTCGCTAGGGTTTAGCGAAGTGGGGAACCGTGTAGTCCCGACGCCGCAGTACAGGTAAAGAGATTAGCGTCCGCCACAGCCTGACGTCCTCACGCACTAAGACGCAAGAGAGACGGTTAGGTGCAGCACAGATCTGACGGAAGGAATACGAAACTACCTTACGTGGAACTAGGATTGAACTCTTGACTCTGACATGAATATTTCTCTTGAATTTTAAACCACCTCATGTTCACAAAAACACTAGTTTAGCGATCACGCGATCGGATATACTAAATTTATTATGATGTAGATTCATTTCGGGACAACTGATTTGAGCAGGTAGTCTGGGTGATGTATCTTGTCTCACTGAGAAAAGAGAGAGAAAGGAGCTATGTCTTACGTCGTCTGTATTGTTATAGCGATGGGGGAATGGAGCGATGCCGTCCATCCATCCAGTGGCGGAAGGGACTAGTTGATACATTCTGTAGCACAAAATAAAATAACAAAATATCTCTCTTTGTAATGTATAGTTCCGTCACTGAGCTTGTCTTTCAAGAAACTGAGTTCCGGTAGCCTTTATATTAACGAAGTTTTGAAAGGAATCCTGCAAATTTACAACCCTCCTATAATCTCCACCCTCATTTGAAGGGACTTGGTTTTATTGCTACTGAGACAAGATAAACCTTATCAGGTATAGCCAGCCATCCATTGCATACACCGCTGACTGGTAACATATTACTCTAACAGACTTTAGCATATATATGTAAATAAACAATTTGTTCTTCCTCTGACACATATCGTCAAGTGAGATGTAGGGGAGTAGTGGGTACAGTGAGACACAAAATATTGAAACATATGTATGCAAATGAAATTTCAAGTATTTTTAAAATCAAGTACAACAGAAATATACATTAAAATATGGAGTATAATAATACATAAACAGAAATGTTAATAGATAAAGGACATAATATACAACGCGTGTTTGTCAAAAAAATGCAAATGTCTCACTGTTCCCATTCAGGAGGGTACAGTGAGACACCACAGTGTGTGTTAACGGACATTGAAATGATTTACATTTATTTCAAAAGAAAGGAAAGCTTGCTGTCTCTTTATCTTGACATGTTCTGTAAGCTTATTTAGAATCATTTTGATGTCTCACTTCGAAACCATTGTAACATCTGGGACATTTGAAAAAGTGAATTTTCCATGACTTTTCAAACTTTTCTAAAAATAAAATGCATTTTTGGTGACAACAAAGCTTATAATTATAAGAATTTAATTTAATTCTTTATTAGTTCTTAATATTTTTTTTAAATTTTGTGAATAATTTTTATTTAAGAAACCATTAAAATGTAATGTATTCATTATTTTAAGCTATAGTTCCTCAATTGGTTACTAGTATGTTCATTTTTAATGTTAGTTACCGGTAAATGTAATATAATTACAGTTTGTTTTTGCAAATCATTGGAACATGGGAACAGTGAGACGTCTCAGTGTACCCTTCAATGGCATGTCTCACTGTTCCCTTTACGCATAGTTCGTTTAAAAATGGCACCATCACTTCAAAATCAAAACAAGAAAGACGAAACTTTGCAAACAAAACGTCAAATACCATAGTATTAGGTAACAAAACATTCATATTTTTATTTAATTTACTATATATCCAATATAACCTTCATTAAACACAAGCTAAAATTTTACTTCTAGAGTGAAAATTACGAATTATTTTTCATCACTCAACTTTATAAACTTGAATCAAATCGAGTATGAAAATACTGTTACTTTACTCATACAACATACAACTCCACTGTTACAAACATTTCAAAATCAAAATTTACCATCTAATAAAAAGTCTCACTGTTCTCACTGTACCCACTTCTCCCCTACTGCGTGATAATATTTATTTATTTATTTATTTATTTATTTATTTATTTATTTATTTATTTATTTATTTATTTATTTATTTATTTATTTATTTATTTATTTATTTATTTATTTGTTTATTTCATTAATTATTTAATCTGACAGGATCAAGGCCATGAGGCCTTCTCTTCCATTCTACCAGATAGCACATATAAATACAAAAAGAAATACAAGCAATGATAAAAATAAAACAAATTAAATTAAAGCCCTATAGAGGGTCAACAGGGTCAAAAGAACACTATAGAGCTCTCATCGAGCTAATACAAGAAAAAAAAAAAAAAGGAAACAGAGATAGCAATGTTGATATTGATAACTGATAATAATAATAATAATAATAATAATAATAATAATAATAATACAATAATAATAAATACATTACATATTAATTGTCAACTTTACAACAGCATAGTTACAATATTTACTATATGTCATGGGTTAAGCCGAAGTTGCGCAACCTGACAGGCGTTCAACACTCAATTCCATGAACTAGAATATGATTTTTAAATTTAAATTTGAATTTTGATATTGTCCGACAGTCTCTGACATGGTCAGGGAGAGAATTCCAGAGGTGTGGAATAGATATGCTGAAAGATGATGAGTAGAAGGATGTTCTGTGCAGAGGAATAGAGAGAAGGTACGGTACATGTTCCGGGTTCGAGGTAGTGAAAGGTAAACAAAACGAGATGCTAGGTAAGAGGGTGTGGAGGTGTGGATGATTTTAAATAGTAATAAGAGGGAGTTGAAGAATCTTCTTTCTTTAAGTGGATTCCAAGACAACAATTCTAGTGACGGTGTTACATGATCGAATAGGGTATTCTACTAGAGCATAATACTAGGGCATTCGAAAAATAATGGCAACTTAGTTAGGCCTACTGTTTCACACTACATTTATTTAGGTCACTTTTGACATTACATACTTCAAATACAGTCTCCTGCCATGTTAACAATACGACGGACTCCATCTGCAGCAGCATTTCTGGATACCTCTCTCACTGATCAATGTAAAGCTCTTCGGATGTCAACTCTTGATTGAAAGCGAATGCCTCACTTGCAATAGTTCAGTATGGTAGGACTTCTCTCCCACAGACTTCTTGTAATGCCCTAAACTCCTAAAGCACTGAGTTGCATGTTTTTTTTTTTATTATAACTTGGATTTTTATGAAGACCTTTAAGGCTGTATTGTTTACTACAAATTAGGAATAGCCACTGTGTTTACAAAATATGGCTACTTCGAGACTTTCAATATTGCAAATTTATGAAACAATCGCTGTTCTATTACGTAGTACAAGATTTCAATAGTCACCGCTAGGAACACCGATCTACAACAATGTTGCCATTACTTATCGATATCAGCCAGAACCTCAATCAGAGGATCTGTTATTATTGTTATTATTATTATTATTGTTATTACTATTATTATTACTATTATTATTATTAGTAGTAGTAGTAGTAGTAGTAGTAGTAGTAGTAGTAGTAGTAGTAGTAGTAGTAGTAGTAGTAGTAGTAGTAGTAATAGTAGTAGTAGTAGTATGGCTGTGTTTTCTCTTATTTGAACTATATTTTTAAGATCGTATCCAGAAAGAGACTAAACATAAATTTGTAATGCATGAATCTATCATCCTCCCCATTACCACCACTACCTTACTTACTTACTTACTTACTTACTTACTTACTTACTTACTTACTTACTTACTTACTGGCTTTTAAGGAACCCGGAGGTTCATTGCCACCCTCACATAAGCCGGCTATTGGTCCCTACCCTGAGTAAGATTAATCCTGTCTCTATCATCATATTCCACCTCCCTCAAATCCATTTTAATGTCCACACCTGTGGAGTAACGGTGAGCGCGTCTGGCTGTGAAACCAGGTGGCCCGGGTTCGAATCCCGGTCGGGGCAAGTTACCTAGTTGAGGTTTTTTCCGAGGTTTTCCCTCAACCCAATACGAGCAAATGCTGGGTAACTTTCGGTGCTGGACCCCGGACTCATTTCACTGGCATTATCACCTTCATATCATTCAGACGCTAAATAACCTAGATGTTGATACAGCGTCGTAAAATAACCCAAATTCATTTTAATATTATCTTCCCATCTACGTCTCGGCCTCCCCATAGATCTTTTTCCCTCCGGCCTCCCAACTGACACTCTATATGCATTTCTGGATTCGCCCATACGTGCTACATGCCCTGCCCATCTCAAACGTCTGGATTTAATATTCCTAATTATGTCAGGTGAAGAATACAATGCGTGCAGTTCTGTGTTGTGTAACTTTCTCCATTCTCCTGTAACTTCATCCATCTTAGCCCCAAATATTTTCCTAAGCATCTTATTCTCAAACACCCTTAACCAATGTCAGAGTGCAAGTTCCACAACCATAAAGAACAACCGGTAATATAACTGTTTTATAAATTCTAACTTTCAGATTTTTTGACAGCAGACTGGATGATAAGAGCTTCTCAACCGAATAATAACAGGCATTTCCCATATTTATTCTGTATTTAATTTCTTCTCGAGTATCATTTATATTTGTTACTGTTGCTCCAAGATATTTGAACTTCTCCACCTCTTCAAAAGATAAATTTCCAATTTTTATATTTCCATTTCGTACAATATTCCCGTCACGAGACATAATCACGTATTATCACCACTACCATCAATAATAAATACCATCCTGCCCCATTATCTCCTAGCTTAGTCACCTCATGAGTGATGCCTTATTGGTGTCACTTATGATATTCAAACCTGTCTTCGGACAGTTGACAAAACAACAATAATAAAAGAAATCCCAGGTTATTTACCTGCAGGTTCTAGATATCTAACGTCCTTTAGCCGTAGGCAGCGCCAAGATGTACGGCAACTTCTCTTACAGCACTGAGGAGCAGGGAAGTCTATTTCAAACCTAACATTGCTACTCGTATTAGGGACTAGTATAACCTTCCGTTTAACCCTTAAATTGACAATGTATCCTATAGGATACAACAGGTTAATAGGCTATAGCCTATGCTATAATTTTAATAGAACAATAGAAAAAATTGGTAGGAAAATTAAATTTCACAATACTATAAAATTGTACAACATATAAAATATGGACATTGCGATAGTTGTTTTCTTTACAGTCCGTCACGGTTTAATAAACTATTTTATTTATTTATTTAACCTGGTAGAAATAAGGCCATCAGGCCTTCTCTTCCCCCTCTACCAGGGGATTACAACTACAATATTAAGAATACAATTACAATTATAATTACAATTAATATTAAATTTACAAATGCAATAAAAATCAAAGTACTAAAAGATTAACTGACTAATAAAAGCTAGACAGTTTGTTGTAAAAGATAAGAAGAGAGAACATTTTTGTATTAACTAAGTAAAAATTAAACCTACTCTACGTGGTAAGAAAATGCTTAATAAGTTTGCTTTTGAACGCTACTAAATTCCGACAGTCTCTAATGTCACTGGGTAGGGTATTCCACAAGCGCGAGAGCTAGATTGTGTATGATGATGAATACGATGATGTCTTATGTGTTGGTATGGCTAGTATGCGGCTATTTTGCTTGCGTGTGAAGAGATTATGATATGATGACAGGTAACTGAAACGGGAGGCAAGGTAGGTAGGTGTAGAGGTGTGAAGGACTACGAAAAGGAGAACAAGAGAATGAAAACTAGTGTGAGAAATGAAGTTTTGCCAATTTCAGGGTTAAAAGCAAAAGTACCTGAAATATTGGCGAAATATGCACAATTTTGTATATCATTGTTTTTTTAATGTAACTGTATAAACGTAAAAAAAATATTTTCTGTTTTAAATTTCTATCTACCTTTATTTAGATCTCTGAATTGATTGGAAAGCATGTATATGTATCAGGATAATTTAATAGTTCTGATTATACAATCAATTCTATTAATAATATTTTCAAACTCTCTTTGTCCAAGATCATGTTAAAATTAAAGCCTATAAGACATTGGCGAAACCAGTTCTCATGTATGATAATAATGCTTGGGCCATAGGCGACTGAGATGAACGCTGAATTACTGCCAGTGAAATGAAGTTAGACTACACTAAATTAGACGAGAAGAAAGATACTGGCCTTTCAGAAGAAATAAAGGTGACAGGGCATTTGAGAAAATCTCTGTAAGGTACACGTACCAAATAACGCCATCTTAACACTTAAGTCACTTTTGCTCTGGAAATAAGTTTTGTACAAACACGAAAATTATGAAATAGAATCTGTAATCTTATCTTTAGAAAATAGCACAATGAAAATGGTGATACTATATACTGAAAAGAATTAGAATTCAAATAGAAAAACTTTGTAAACTGGCGTTATTAGGAACAGGTTGTCCAATTAACGCCACCTATTTTCTAGTAACGTATATACTTATAATTATTAATTAATTATTTTTCGTAAGCAACTGAATTTGAGCTTCTGTTAATAAAAGATACAAAATCACTGAATACTAATAAAAGATTCTTGATCTGAAACTGACACACCAGATGGAGTAGGAAAATATGTTTTCTAGCAACTCTTTACTTAAAAAAAGAGAATGAGACACGGTAGAGAGTTATTAAACACAAATATATATTCCTAGTTTAATATGAATATTTTCCCATAAGTGAAACAAAAATTAAGTTACGTAAAATAAAAAAATTAAGAGTTCGATAAACAATTGAACCAATATCATCACTGTGCACATTTTGAACATTTGTAAGTTGAAAGCTTAGTGCTTTTCCTGATGGTTCCACACTTATCAAGTAAATACCTCGCACAATATGAACATAACGAGATGTTCTCAACACGACCTTCTTCACATATAAAACACATCCAACTAGTGCATGCACTTTATCCATGGGTTGCAACTCATGTGTTATATTACTGGGAAGGCAATACAGTGTGATTCTGTAATTATCAGTGGCACTTCCAATGTTTGTGTCTAGATTAGATGATGCTCCATCAAATATCAACACCACCTCTCCTGCCACCTTATATCGAGAGAATTGGCCAAGGCAATAGATGAATATAGCAGTTGTCATATAGCCCTTGGCACTCATGACAGTCTTTGTTGCAGGAGGCAAATCTTTCTCCCACTCCGGCTTCAAACGCTGGCCTTTGAACATAACCATAGATGTACAAAGAGCATTAACGCATGCAACAATAAATTTATTGTGACATTTTCAGCGTGTTCAGGTGCAACCAGATGCTCTTTGTTGCACCTCTCCTAGCCAGAACAGTCTGCTGATGCTGTACTGTCAGCCTTAGTACTAACATAACCTAAAATTTTATCTGTAGACCTTTAACGCCATATGGCGTTAAAGCGCTACTGAGTACTTGATAACATGACACGCCTGTTTCTCTAACATTTTCAAATTTTATAGATAGCAAATACTTTCTATTCATAGAAGAATGTTTAAGGATCACGAAAATATATAGTTTAATATAGTTATTATTCGCTCAACACACAAAATAAAATATTGCCTCTTACCTTGACATAAGAACAGCCATTCACTATCAACACACAACAGGAAAATGATGGAATATAATGTCACTCGTAAATGTCAGCGGACAGCTAGTAACTAATTCCATCACTAGATTGCAAGCGAATGCAGGCTACAGTAGCGCACTACCGAAAACTGGTGTCGTTAATAAAAATTAATAAGGTGGCATTAAAGGTATACATGGCGTTATTTGCCTCAGGGACCTTACAGGAAATAAGATAATGGAATTAGGATAAATAATACAAGTTGGCGGTGCAGAACTTGTGATCATTAGATTGTGCACCAATATGCCTGGGTTAAATCCCAAATCTCTCCTTGGAGCAAATGAAGGGAAGGCGTATGTCACTGTTGATAGTGATTCGTCCATCGGACTGGAACGTTAAGCCTGGCGGCCCCTTGGTGCTATTCCACAGGAGTAGTCTACGTGCCGGTACCGGGTTTCCCCTTCTCCCTTCCACATCTTCATCATCATCCTCACCCATTCCATACACTATACTTACACGAACACTTACACATACACTCACCTTAGTACAAGACATAATTCTCTACAGAGAGACATCATGCACAGAGTGGTCCGCTGAAGGCAGCATAGGAGACTGTTAGAAATATTTTTATTTCCATAGGCCTAACAATATCATTTTTTCAGGCATGCTGTCGTCCATTATTTAAAATTAAAATAAGTGTCATATGAAAAATAAAAATAAACCTTTCTTGAAATACATTTGAGTTGTGTTCGTTCTCGTTTTCTGTGTTGTATTTATGCAATTAAATATTTTCCTTAGGTGTACGGTTTTAAACATTTGAGGCATGTCTGGAAATTCCGTCTACTAGATATAATAAAGAGATCAAAACCTAAAATCACTGATGAACTTGCCTTGTGACTAGAAATTTTGCTCGAATATCTGATGAGTTATATCATGGTTCTACAATTTTACATAGTCTAAATTAATCTTCGGGCTATGTAATCACTTTAAGCACGCCTCCGCCTCCTACACTTTCTGACATCGATTTTGCGGTGTTGTGAACTATTATTTAGAAGTTAAATAAACAGAGTGGTCGCCTGTAACTCCACCCATCACATTGTAGGCACTGTCACAGCAGAACAAACATACGTGTTACTAATTATTATGCTCGGGGGGAAAACCGAACCCTGTCTCTACGTTCGTCTGTGCGAACTTTTACTCTGACCCCAGTTAGACTCATTTCCAGTCCGTACCAGCAGACTACGCTAAGTTTTGCTGAATATCCTGCAGTAGCGGCCGGTGATCGAAATCCTCGGTGAGGCCAGATGCAACTAGTTTAAGTGCCTCCAATAGGAAATGTTTATTTATGCTCGACCATGCCGAAATGTAGTAATTATACACCTGGTAGCAGCCCTTCAATTGACCTCATTAAAGTACACCTATTCATTAAAGTTCAGGTGTTCCACCAATCAGAAAACGCCATTGTAGCAATATGAAAGCGCAAGAATCGATTATTCTCGGATATGCAATCGAAAGACAACTAGCGAAACGTCACGGAGGCTGGAAATCCAATACTGTCGCAGAAGGTTATGTTCTATTACTATAATAATTAGCGTTAATTGTAAATAATATTCAAATAAATTCAATTTGTCATCTCGTTCTTCAATGTCTAATTCAATTTCAAGGTTATATCAAGATTAATGTTTATTTTACTCTCTAGATTATATCAAGTTCAATATGGACATTTGTTTCTAGGAAAAAATCAATACTTTCGCGTGTGCGCACATCTCACAATTTACGAGCTATTGCACAAGGTCAGTTCCGCTCCTCAGTCAGATAAGAATGTTATATTTTATTTAACGACGCTCGCAACTGCAGAGGTTATATCAGCGTCGCCGGATGTGTCGGAATTTTGTCCCGCAGGAGTTCTTTTACATGCCAGTAAATCAGATAAGAATAAAATGAATACTTATGAATAATTTCAAGTTAGAAATATGGTCGAGCATAAAAAGTCGTATGAAACTTGACTATGATGGTAATTAAGACGCTCGTATGAAAATTATGAAACTAGCTCGCGCTCGTTTCATAAACATTCTAGAGTCTTAATTACTACCATTATAGGCTCGTTGCATAATGTACTATTATGATATTAATTATTATTGTTATTATATTATTATCATTATCATTATTTTTATTACTATTATTATTACTACTATCCATGAAAAATAATAATTTCACTCACCAAATAAGCTGTTATGCTGTGAGTTTCAGTGATTGTTTCAGTGTGATGAAGCATCCCATATTATGTGTTGAAAGTCCCCTTTCTTTCTTTTCTTTTTATTTTTTCCTTTGACAGCAACAAACAAGGCCAACAGAGAAGTTTATTTTGCACCACATTACCACTTAACAAATTATGTTGCCCATACCAGGATGTAATAGAAACTCGCGTTTTAAGATTATCTGTCAGAAAAATTGTCAGCGATGTCGTAGGTATCTCGGTAGGCTCTCTCTTTATTTAAAACTTCCTTTCTTTCAATATTATTTCTTTTCGAAAAAGGACACTCTAACAATGAATTAACTGCACCAGCATTATTTCTTGCACGTGTTTCTGTTTATATTTTCACCAGAATAATTAAATAAATAAATAAGTAAATTAATAAATAAATTATTTTCCCAGAATTTGTAATTTGTTGGGTGGGTGTAAGAGACTGAAAAATTTGGTACATTACGAAATACCACTGCACACATCATCTCTTTATTCTTCATCTTTCACTGTTGCTACTTCTCGTCACTGGAATTCTCTAATTGGAGTCAAGGGCTGCCAACTTTAATTTCCTTTAAATGTAAATTAGAAAAATATCTTATGATGAGTTGCCAGACCTAACGCGTTGCAAATGTGTTCCATGTATTTATTTATTTTTTGTTTATTTTTATTATTAAATCGTGTTTATTTATCATTAATGCCAATATGTATCCTACTGTGTTGTTGTTTTTATTATTAACATATTTTTTGTGTACATTTTATTCAATTGTCGGTTTCTGGTTTAATTAGGTTATGTAAATCCTATTTAATTGTAATCTAATACTAATATGTATAATAATGTGTTTATTTATCACTTAATGCCAATATGTATCCTACTGTCTTGTTGTTTTTATTATTAACATATTTTTGTGTACATTTTATTCAATTGTCAAGGTTTAATTAGGCTATGTAAATCCTATTTAATTGTAATCTAATACTAATATGTATAATAATGTGTTTATTTATCACTTAATGCCAATATGTATCCTACTGTCTTGTTGTTTTTATTATTAACATATTTTTGTGTACATTTTATTCAATTGTCGGTTTCTGGTTTAATTAGGCTATGTAAATCCTATTTAATTGTAATCTAATACTAATATGTATAATAATGTGTTTATTTATCACTTAATGCCAATATGTATCCTACTGTCTTGTTGTTTTTATTATTAACATATTTTTTGTGTACATTTTATTCAATTGTCGGTTTCTGGTTTAATTAGGCTATCAATCCTATTTAATTGTAATCTAAATACTAATATGTATAATAATAAATGAATGTTTATTTATCACTTAATGCCAATATGTATCCTACTGTCTTGTTGTTTTTATTATTAACATATTTTTGTGTACATTTTATTCAATTGTCGGTTTCTGGTTTAATTAGGCTATGTAAATCCTATTTAATTGTAATCTAATACTAATATGTATAATAATGTGTTTATTTATCACTTAATGCCAATATGTATCCTACTGTCTTGTTGTTTTTATTATTAACATATTTTTTGTGTACATTTATTCAATTGTCGGTTTCTGGTTTAATTAGGCTTTAAATCCTTTTAATTGTAATCTAATACTAATATGTATAATAATGTGTTTATTTATCAGTTGCCAATATGTATCCTACTGTCTTGTTGTTTTTATTATTAACATATTTTTTGTGTACATTTATTCAATTGTCGGTTTCTGTTTAATTATTTTCCTATTTAATTGTAATCTAATACTAATATGTATAATAATGTGTTTATTTATCACTTAATGCCAATATGTATCCCACTGTGTTGTTGTTTTTATTATTAATATATTTTTTGTGTACATTTTATTCAATTGTCGGTTTCTGGTTTAATTAGGCTATGTAAATCCTATTTAATTGTAATCTAATACTAATATGTATACTAATGTGTTTATTTTTATTTTTACTGTGTACATTTTTCTTTTTTTATTGAATTATCGGCTTCTGTTTTTATATGATTCGTATTTGATTCTAACAAATTAATATGTATTTCACTATGTTTATTTTTATTTTATGAGGTAAATTTTATGTAACTACCTCTTTTGAGCTCATTATGTATCAGTATGTAATTACTTAATTCTGATCTAGTTTTATGTTCATCTGTGTAAGCAAGTTTTAATCTTGGTTGAGTGTAAGAGAAGGCCTTACGGCCTTAACTCTGCCAGGTATAATTATTATATTAAACGAAAAAGTACGGTTTGATATAATTTTCCGTGAGATCTGATACATATTATTTTTGGTCAGTGGCAACACTGGAAGCAATAGGTTGGCTTAAACTAGATAAGAAAAGAAATTTACATTCACTTCTCTTTCTCTTCGAAATCTTGAACTCTTCTATTCCTTCGTACCTGTCGTCTCGCTTCACTTACCTTTCTTCCCACCACAATCTGAACACACGCTCTCGCCATGAAACAATACTAACAATACCATCCCATCGCACCTCCTCATACTCATCCTCTTTCACAATAGCCCTGCCAAGACTCTGGAATTCGTTACCTGCTAGCATCAGGGACTGTCGAAATAAAATTCAATTCAAACGCAAACTTACTAGGCACTTGTTCAGTAATTGAGACTCGTTCAGACATGGTTTCTTGTAAATAGTTCTTTTAATCTACCACAAAATATCTCAATATCCGGTAATTTCATCACTATATAATTTTGTTATTGTAGGTTTAATTTGTAATTTAGTAAATACAAAAATATTCTTTGTTCTTAACTTCTATGATAAAATGTCTAGCTTTCATTAATCAGGTATTCTTGTCGTACTTTAATTTTTATTGTAATTGTAAATTTAATATTAATTGTAATCTTATTGTTCATGTTATAGTTGTAATCCCCTGGTAGAGGGGCAGAGAAGGCCTGACGGCCTTATCTCTACCAGGTTAAATAAATAAATCTAATCTAATCTAATCTGGACAGTCGGTTGAAGGCGATTGTTACGAAAAGTCCGATGATATTCAAGACAGTTCTCGGAATGTACAGAAGAAAAGAAAGCATGATGCAAAGGAGGTGAGAAGAGCAGCTAGTGACTGCCATGCAATGCGGTCGAGATTTTTGTTACATCCCCCCCCCTCCCCACCGCTCCAGGCCGGCGGGCGGGCGGTCAGTGGGGAATAAGCTTCTAGACCGCACTAACGGGATGCTGCAGGCCTGACGGTCCCGCAAGTAGCATACGGGAACGGGACTTAGGGAGCCACTGAGTAGAGGGGGGTCTGATACGACGGGGCCCGAACTATCCCGACCAAGCGCGCGCAACGGAGTGGGACAGACAGACAGGCAGGCGGGCGGGCTTGTTTCCTTGCTTCAAGTGGCAGCGGGGCGCAGGGGAGGGGAGATTTTGGTCGCGCGGCGGTGTAGTTAGAGGGGAGGGGGGGTCAGAGAGGCAGATGTACGGCAGAGGGCCACAGAACGTCCCGCGACGGAAGATAGAGCTGACGACCGACTGGACGTACGTACAGTCTGCGTGTGGATTTTTCGTCAGCTCATCGTGGCGGCGGTGGAGGGGTGGTGCCGGCCGACACTTTTTTGTCGCGTCACAAAATTAATTCGTGACACCTTGCTCCGCTGCAGTCCTGTTAATAAACAAAGCAGATGTGAGAGTTTATTACGTTCCAATAAATCTTGGGTGACATCACAGTGTGTTAATTGTTTTTCAGGCGGGCGGGAAGGGTGGCTCATATGTTAAACAATTTAATTGTCGTGTGCATTCGGGGGTGAGGCTTTCAAAAAGCGGATAAAAAGTGAGTGATCACAGGCCTTAGGTTCATTACCCGGTTGTTTTTAATACAAATGTATTCTAAAGTGTAGTAGTGACATTTCTGAGCCCAGTGTTTTTGTGATGTGCTGCTAGAATTCCTCACTATGTCGTCTCCTATGCCACTTGACAGAGAACTGAGACGTCGGCCTTCGTCTGTAGAGCCTGCGACGACAGTACCGACGTCAACATCATCTCTCACGATGACAGCTCCCAAATCGTCGCTCACGCCGACGAAATCATCCCCTTCAGCGTCGGTCCTGATGCTGTCTCCTATGAAACCACCTTCGCAGGGCCACAAACGTCGCTCTACATCACAGTCGAAGACAGATGAAGACGGACAGCAATCCAGCAGTAAGAGGCGACGTCACAGCGTCAAACCACACATCACAAACGGCAACACCACCAATACCAAAGAAGACATGTTCGACACTTACCAGCCATGGGTCATCCAGACTTATGGGGACTCTGCAAAGACGAAGACCATCACACTCCGGAAGTATGCCCGGGTCCTCAGGACTCTACGTGGAGAGGAGAGCAATTCTGTAGAGAACTCGAAGTTCCGATTCTGGGTGAAAGCCAAGGGCTTTCGGATCGGACAACCACCAGGATACGTGGCCAAACCTGCTGACAGCATCGTCGGGAGTCAAACTCTATCAGATAACAAGGAAGGCGGCAACCAGGATCCGCCCCTCTACGTCCCAACGGCGACGGCAAAGGTAGGTGACAACTGCCATACTATGATAACTCACGTTTAATTGCTCTTGTTTCTAGCATTGGTCTCCTTAAGTTTGTGTAATGTTTTCTCGTATCATTGCCATGGTTTCCTGACGAACAGAAGAATGTCGAATATCCTTTAATTGCTCTGACACAGAATCTTCATTGTGCGCAAGCTCTTGAAATTTTCGAACAAAACTGAAGAAAAAATGAAAATTTTGTTTTTTTCCATTTTTATTATCTTTATTTTGATATTCCGATGTTGGTTTTTGATTTTGTGCCCTTAAAAGTATGAAATTAAAACCAAGATAACTGTATTACTATATTAAAAAACTAATACTTATCATTATTTATATACCTTCTCTGAACATATAAATAAAAAGAAATATTGAAAATTTCTTGCAATATGGTGCATGGAGCATTTTATATCAAACGATATAAAGTTTTATAAAATTATTAATATTTACAGAACTATTGTACTTAGAAAGTTGAAACTTGGTATGTCCATTACTAATAACATACTTAGTATCCATGATCAATTTCAAACAAATCGGATAAATTTTTTGATTTTGAAATATTCACCTCTGCCTCCCTTAAAACTTTAGTTGGTTTGCTCTTCAGTAAGCAGCATACATTATTTTTAATTGCTCTGACACAGAATCTTCATTGTGCGCAAGCTCTTGAAATTTTCGAACAAAACTTGAAAATTTGGTTTTTTCCATTTTCATTATCTTTATTTTGATATTCTGATGTTGGTTTTTGATTTTGTGTCCTTAAAAGTATGAAATTAAAACCAAGATAACTGTATTACTATATTATTCCCATAAAAAACTAATACTTATCATTATTTATATACCTTCTCTGAACATATAAATAAAAAGAAATATTGAAAATTTCTTGCAATATGGTGCATGGAGCATTTTATATCAAACGATATAAAGTTTTATAAAATTATTAATATTTACAGAACTATTGTACTTAGAAAATTGAAACTTGGTATGTCCATTACTAATAACATACTTAGTATCCATGATCAATTTCAAACAAATCGGATAAATTTTTTGGATTTTGAAATATTCACCTCTGCCTCCCTTAAGCTAACTTTAGTTGGTTTGCTCTTCAGTAAGTAGCATACATTATTTTTATCTTGATTTTGAACAGGAAAATTATTGCTAAATCGTGAACTTTTCGTAGTTGACTTTCCTTTCGTCGGTAAATGACTACATTTAAAAATATTTCCTTTCAGATTTAGGCTTTTACTTTAGTCCTGTTCTGGAGTCATACGTTTAAAACTTGGTGCTATAGCAATTTAATGGATAACAAAATTGTACTCGCGGTGATTTTCTAAGGTTTTTTAAATATTAGGACATTTTGTAATCATTAACACAGTTTGAGAGACTGAAAGCGATAGGGTCATTATTTCGTTGGGCTGTATTTCGCTTGGATTTTTTGCATAATAATATAAATCTACATGCAACTTTGTAGTCATTGTGTAGAATTAAATTTATTCTTCGGTATTTCTTTTTATTAAAATTTTGACTCGTCAGTGTTTGGTTTTTATATTCTCGAGCATCCTGTCAAATATCTACCTTTATGTGAGTCTCTGTACGTATCTGTAAGAGTTTATCCTGCTATATACATTGTAGAATTAGTTTAAAAAAAGTGCAACAAATTCCACAATTTGGGACATCTGGCCCAAAATCTACGGCTGACCACTAGAATCCAGAAAACAAAGCAGAGGTTAAATGAAAAAAATACAATATGATTGCGGAGAGAATACGGAACAATGATAAATTTAAAAATAAAGTACAATTTGATTTCGGAGAAACATGGAATGAAAATATATTGAAGAGTAATGAAATTAAGTGAAAAAAAAAATTACATAGTATTATACAAGTGATTGTGTAAAATGGATAATGAATTTCTCAATATCATTAGACAAATTTTGTTTTATTATATTATGATATATTTTTTGCACGATCGTATTTTTGTGTTGTACTTACAGCTATTGTTGTCAGTCAGTTGAAAGTTAGAATTACCACACAGAGACTTTTTGCTAGGGAAACCATGCTTCATAACATGAAACTATACTGAAATAGACCCATTACAGTGTACTTATGGTTACTTAGTTACCATTACAGCGCAGTTCTGCGAAGGCTTTGGAATAATATTGCTGTAAATTTTCACTGCAAAATATATTTTATTTGGAATTTTAAAAATATGATCGTGCAAAAAATATTGTACAAAACACGTTTGTGAAGTGCATTACAAAATCAAGGAAAAATTTGAAAAACGAGCATATAAATTACTGTTCTTATGACGGAAAATGTTGTAGAAGGAATACAATTTCACTCGATCGAAGATCGGTAGTTCAAGAAAATATATTTCGTAATCTGTCTGGAGACCCCATTTCACACAGTTCTGGTCCATTCTCCGAATTTACGGTCCGGTAGGCGATGACGTAACGAGACTCAGTACCGGCACGGTATTCGCCGTTGTGAAAACTGAGAACGTTTGATGTTCAACTGTTTTATTTTGCGAGACGCGCCTTTTCATTGGGCGGGGGAGGGGAAGGCAGATTCTGCTGCACGACCGACAGTGTTCGTATTTGCCATTAGTGCCGATGTCATTCAGGCAGAGCTGCAGTTGTGAGGTCTCATTATATCTGGTCAATAGAACAATGAAAGCGTTCGTCTTTGTTGACAGCGGAACGAGGGCCTGGATTTCGTAAATAACTCGTAAAGATTTTGAGAATGACTATTTCGTTTATATGACGCCATTCCATTTTCGACCAATGAAGAGTAATTAAATTTTTTAATTTCAACCAATCACAGTCAGACTTTGCGATTATTTTTGCAGTTAGATTTTCGCTATCAATTTATCGCATGGTCGTTCTTTTGTTTAGTGCAAATCTAGTCTTTCAGGTAAAGCTTCCTGTAAAGCAGATTTGAATAATTTCAAGGGAAAAATTGTTCCGGGGCCGGGTATCGATCCCGGGACCTCTGGTTGAACGTACCAGCGCTCTCCCAACTGAGCTACCCGGGAACTCCACCCGACACCGTCTCAACCTTTCCCTTTATATCCACACAACTCGCGTGGGCTGACGAAACGCCAGAGACCCACATCGAGTGCACACAAACTCTGTGTGACTTGGAATTGTGGTTTTCTGTTAACGTACACAGTGACGTATATATTATGCAAATCTAGTCTTTCAGGTAAAGCTTCCTGTAAAGCAGATTTGAATAATAATAATTTTGTTTAGTCATTGTCGCCAACTGTTTCCCCGTAAATTGATGATCATGAATACATTAAGATGCAACTACACGGTTAAACTTTTCTTTCAACTTTAAAGCAATGAATTCAATATTGATATTTAATATTAATTAATATATTTACGCGGTGAAGACGACGTTCAAAACGGCGCATCATGTAGAAACAAAATCTTTATGCATCTTAATTGAACGTACCTTTTAAACTTGATTCTTTCAATATTCTTCCCAGATTGCACGCATACGCGATTGGAATATTGAACTGTGTAGATGCAGCTTTAGTTCCGTTACACACTACAGCGAGAATGCGTTTGTCGAGCTGTAAAAAATGCTTTCGTGTAACACTGATTGTAACGGTCGAAATAAGATACAGCTGACATTGGTCCTGCTCCCACAGGTAACATAACCTATAAGTAGCCTATAAAATTTGTATTTTTTGAATGAAATGAAACAATTAATAGAAAGTCAGATGTTCAAATTTATGTAACATCATCGCATATCAAACCCAATGACCTTGCATAGTAATAATCATCAAACTGCCTTCCGTATGACGTAATAAAATTCGTGTTTTAATTAGGCCTATCTGTACAGAGATGGCTTCACTGTGTAGCAACATGTCTCGCATTGGTATATAGCTGTCCCCACTGTTACTGTTAAATTAAATTATGATTTCAGCAGATAATGAAAATGTATTTATGTTATAATAATAAGAGAAAAGTGTAGTACATGTAATTAGCATTGTTAAACCTGTATTTCGCTTTTCGCAATTGGCATTACTGAATAATAACATCGAATTTCTTTATTGCAGTAATCGATATTCATCTACCAGTATTTCAACTTCACAATGTCTGAGTAGGTTAAGTATTCGTTAATAAACAATTACTAACATTTTGTGATCGAATTTTAGGGATATATTATTTACATTTTTATTTTATTCACGAAATAGTCCTAATAAATGCCACTCGAGATCTGAGATGTTTTCTGAAATGTCGGCTTACTATGTGTTTTATCGAATCCTTTCATACTGATTGATACACGGTTTTGAGAATGATCTGTAGCGTGGTTTTCGGGCTGTGTTGACATAACAGGAGACTATTTGCTCTCCCTCCTAGGCAATTGAGGGACGATTGCGTTATATATAATGCACTTCAATTACCAATCGATCCCTGGAGATGGAAGCGCCGAGGAGTTTCGAAACGTTGGTGACATTCAAAAGCTACACTACAGGTTGTTTAGTGAACTGTCCGAAGGCAGGTCTGAACCTCACAACTGATACAAAGAAGGCACCACTCATGAGGCAACTAAGTCAGGAGATAATGAGGTATAATTACCAGTTATTTCTCCTCAGTTGCATAACATCACCGATTAGATACATATTACACTAATTAGATTTCTGATGTACAAAAACTTTTTCTTCCTCTGACACATATGATTTTGATACTTTTTAAATTCTTACTTACTGCCGACGCACGTTTAGTCTATTACTGTTATAAATTAAAACAGTAGCCGAAGATATGCTAGAGTTCCTTAACTTATCTTTATTTTTTTCTGATCAAAAGTTTAGTAAATTTGGCAAGTGTAAGATACGCTTAAAAGAAAGATTGTAGGCTATATCGTACTTAATTTTAAGAAACCTCCTACGTGACAGTACAGAGTATGTAATTTTTCAGAAGGGAGAAAAAATTAATTAAATATCAATAGGCCTACACTGATTCTCTTGATGTCATATTCACCAACGTTTTCTACCGAATTATCTAGTATATTATTGTGTAGGCATATTGATATTTAATTACCTTTTTCATATAATACAACCAGAACATTTTGATAACTAAGATACAGTTCTGTTTTGTAATTTTGTCTCATTTAAACATTTATAATGTTATTTATTTCAATGCTGTATGTTATTCAAAGTTACGAAATCTTTCCACGCCGACCAAATGCTATTTCGAGAATGATGAGCGAGACTCGAAGTGCACGAGAGTTACGAGACGAGACTCGAAAGACAAATGCAACGAACACAGCGAGCGAGAGCGGCAGTTAGTTTTGTTCTTCTCTAGTAGACGACATAATACCATTTATTTATTTATTTATTTATTTATTTATTTATTTATTTATTTGTTCGTTTGTTTATTTATTTATTTATTTATTTATTCAATCGTTCGTTTGTTTATTTATTTATTTATTTATTCAATCATTCATTTGTTCGTTTATTTATTTATTTATTTATTTATTTATTTATTTATTTATTCAATCATTCATTTGTTCGTTTGTTTATTTATTTATTTATTTATTTATTTATTTATTTATTCAATTGTTCGTTTATTTATTTATTTATTTATTTATTTATTTATTCAATCATTCATTTGTTCATTTGTTTATTTATTTATTTATTTATTTATTTATTTATTTAATCATTCATTTGTTCGTTCGTTTGTTTATTTATTTATTTATTTATTCAATCATTCATTTGTTCGTTTATTTATTTATTTATTCAATCATTCATTTGTTCGTTTGTTTATTTATTTATTCAATCATTCATTTGTTCGTTTGTTTATTTATTTATTCAATCATTCATTTGTTCGTTCGTTTGTTTATTTATTTATTTACTTATTTATTCAATCATTCCTTTGTTCGTTCGTTTGTTTATTTATTTATTTATTTACTTATTTATTCAATCATTCATTTGTTCGTTTGTTTATTTATTTATTTATTTATTTATTCAATCATTCATTTGTTCGTTCGTTTATTTATTTATTTATTTATTCAATCATTCATTTGTTCGTTTGTTTATTTATTCATTTATTCAATCATTCATTTGTTCGTTTATTTTTATTTATTTATTTATTTATTCAATCATTCATTTGTTCGTTCGTTTGTTTATTTATTTATTTATTTACTTATTTATTCAATCATTCATTTGTTCGTTTGTTTATTTATTTACTTATTTTTTTATTTATTTATTTATTCAATCATTCATTTGTTCGTTCGTTTATTTATTTATTTATTCAATCATTCATTTGTTTATTTATTTATTTATTTGTTCGTTTGTTTATTTTTATTTATTTATTTTTGTTCGTTCATTTTTTCAATCATTCATTTGTTCGTTTGTTTATTTATTTATTTATTTATTCAATCATTCATTTGTTCGTTTGTTTATTTATTTATTTATTCAATCATTCATTTGTTCGTTTGTTTATTTATTTATTTATTTATTTATTCAATTATTCATTTGTTCGTTTATTTATTTATTTATTTATTCAATCATTCATTTGTTCGTTTGTTTATTTATTTATTTATTTATTCAATCATTCATTTGTTCGTTTGTTTATTTATTTATTTATTCAATCATTCATTTGTTCATTTGTTTATTTATTTATTCAATTTCATTTGTTCGTTTGTTTGTTTATTTATTTATTTATTCAATCATTCATTTGTTCGTTTGTTTATTTATTTATTTATTCAATCATTCATTTGTTCGTTTGTTTATTTATTTATTTATTTATTCAACCATTCATTTGTTCGTTTGTTTATTTATTTATTTATTCAATCATTCATTTGTTCGTTTATTTATTTATTTATTTATTTATTCAATCATTCATTTGTTCGTTTGTTTATTTATTTATTTTTTCAATCATTCATTTGTTCGTTCGTTTGTTTATTTATTTATTCAGTCATTCATTTGTTCGTTTGTTTATTTATTTATTTATTCAATCATTCATTTGTTCATTTGTTTATTTATTTATTCAATCATTCATTTGTTCGTTCGTTTGTTTATTTATTTATTTATTCAATCATTCATTTGTTCATTTGTTTATTTATTTATTCAATCATTCATTTGTTCGTTCGTTTGTTTATTTATTTATTTATTCAATCATTCATTTGTTCATTTATTTATTCAATCATTCATTTGTTCGTTCGTTTGTTTATTTATTTATTTATTCAATCATTAATTTGTTCATTTGTTTATTTATTTATTCAATCATTCATTTGTTTGTTCGTTTGTTTATTTATTTATTTATTTATTTATGTATTTATTTATTATTTATTTGTTCAATCATTCATTTGTTCGTTTGTTTGTTTATTTATTTATTTATTTATTTATTTATTTATTCATTCATTCATTCATTCAATCATTGATTTGTTCGTTTATTTATTCATTCATTTATTCAATCATTCATTTGTTCATTCGTTGTAGTGGAATGGCAACTTTATATTTAATTTCAATGAAGTAGCCTACCGAATGAGATGTTCTGGAATCTTCATTTCTGCTCAGCTGCGTATCCCGACTGCCCTGCAGACAGAGCTAGACGTGTTTTTATTCTTAAAATATTGCATGAGCATTGACTGCACCTGTGGTTCTCAATTCGTGTGCCGCAGGGCCCCGAAAAAAGAAGAATTATATTAAATTATTATAATTTTGAATTTGACATTTGTTACCATCGGTATAAATACGCGTGTAATAATTTGAGGGCAGTTCTTTTTAGAATAAAATGCCATTGTTTGATTGACTTCACATGGAAATCCTGCCACTGCGTAAAATAAATTAATATCCAGACGCAGCCGTGGGCGTGTGGGAATTGAGAATCATTAGTCTGTACCATAACAAGAACAACGTGATTGAAAGATGCTTGAAGCGTTCATGTTTTCTTGTAGGTCTACGATATATCCTGATAATAATGGGGTCGTACCTAAGAGCGTCATGGTAGGAGTCAAAGGAACAAAATATTTTAAAAGTTGGAAAAATTGGCGTTAAATTTCTGAGAAAGCCGATTTCCTCCCAAAAATTAGTTTCCGATTCCCTCCCTAAAAGGGTACAGTCCCATTCCCTCCCAATTTTTTATTGTTTGAATTCAGTGTAGTTCGATTCCCTTCATGCCTTAATCAGATACACAATTTTCCGTCACATTTTACACAGACTAACAGTGACTGCAAAAAAAAAATTATTAGTGATAACACAAGAAGCTTGAGCATTAAAAGTAACCAGACCTACTTTTTAACAATGCCGGCCCGGATGGCTCAAGCGGTAGGGGCACGGCATGTCCCTATCACTTGGTCCTAAGGGTTGTGGGTTCGAGTCCCGCCTCGGGCATGGGTGTTGTGATTGTATTAGTATAAGTAAAAACAAACGAAACAAAGGTAAACAAACAGAAAACAAAAATAGATAACTTTGGAAAACGGCTCTGGCCGGTCGAAATTAATAAAAAAAAAACACGCTTTCCCATAACATTCCTTTTTAACACAATTATTTAGCCTACTGTTAAAAGGCGTGTTTTTAGTATGACTGTCTGAAAATATTATTTATCAACAGTAATCTCACTAAAGGTTTTGATTTATCTAGAGAAAATCAAAACTCGAGTGGGATTTAATTGACTATTACACGATTAGAAGTAAGTATATAAAGATTAGAAGTAACAAAGTACTCCAATTCAATAAAATACTAATTGGCTTACGAAAATACAACTGTCTTCAAATGTATTATTGTACAGTACCATCTCAACATTACGCTATGTGGCAGTAGTGTTTTATGATTATGTTTTTTTGTTATCAGTTGTGCCAACTATGGAATCTTCATTGAACTCTGTGGACGGTTACTAGTCAAAAAGGCTTTGTTGATTCACTTTCATTTTTATTCAAACATTTGCATTCAACTTCAATCATCCGGATCCCAGTAATCAACGTCACTTGACAGATGATTTTCAATAAATCTTAGTATTAAACAATCTCCGATACGTGACTATCCATAATATCATATAGCAGAAGCTATAACAAACAAATCCTAAATAATATAAACAAGTGTCAGAAAAGTTTTAATTAGGGGTGATGAAATAAACAAGAAACGTTTTAATTAACGATGATAAAATAAAAAATAAACACGAATAATTTTAAAAGAAACAATTATTGAAGTACAATTTTCAAATTTGAATGTTTTAGTGGTTGGTGGTTCAGTTGATGTTATATTGGACGTGTGCGTAAAAGAAGTGAACTGGTTGATGTAGTGTACATGGTGTATCCCTCAACTTATTCAGGACTTCCGAATGGTGCTCTTCATATATGACCAGTGATCTTTATTAATTCTTGTTCTTGAATGCCAATGCGAGTCATATTTGAAAGTGCTGTGCATCGACTGGAGTGGTTTGTAAATGCTTTTTTTTTTTGACGTCCAGACCAGTGCAGTGAAATAAAAAAAACAAATGCTAAGTGATAAAATAAACGAATGCTAGGGACGCGATAAAATTGAACAAATGCTAGGGACGTGATAAAATTGTGAGATAAGCAGCCATGATTGGTTGAAAGACGTCCTTTCGTACCGTTTTATTGGTCAAAAATAGTGTGACGTAGTAAAAATGTAATAGTCAGGCAAAAAAGGCTATGTACTTTTAATATGAATTATGGGTAATTAGTGGTCAAATTTTTAAAGCGAATTTGAGGTATTGCTACACAGTATTGCGTTGATGTGGTAAAAGCGAAAAATGTGTATAAATAAATACTGCATATCTACTCGTACAATGCTGGGTAACTTTCGGTGCTGGACCCCGGACTCATTTCACCGGCATTATCACCTTCATATCATTCAGACGCTAAATAACCTAGATGTTGATACAGCGTCGTAAAATAACTCAATAAAAAAGATCTACTCGTACATAATTTTCAACGTCTGTTACTCTTACTGGATGTGGATGATTCTTTAATTTTTCTTTTACTTATGTGAGTAGGAATTTCTGCCTTGTGCTTGTATAGTCTATCCAGCTATCTTGTTAGACGAAAGCAAGATTTGGCAGTATTATTGTCAAAATTCTTTACTTAATGTGTGGACATCATATTTTAGAAATAATATGGAAATATGTTCGCATATAATTTAAGCTTTCTCCTAGAATCAGTATCTATTTATTCAGCATTATATAGGTATCACTGTTTAATACTCGAAAGAAATTGGATTTCTTTCTCTAAATTGAAACGAAGTAAAATTAATTACAATGATCATTGATCACTAATTGATATAGGTCTACAATTTATCGACCCATACATATCCTTCAAATACTGTGACGAAAATTATCGGACTGTACTGAAGGTGATGAGGCAGCAGGGGAGCACGCAAGGGGTTATCGGGTTTGAACCCCTCCCCCACCTCTTGAACTAAAAAAATGACATATTTAGATTTGAGTCTTTTTTATCCATAATCGTTTTCTCTTCTCTAATTTTTCATTGTCAGAGTAACAAAATCTACATCGACATAAGGCATAGTCCTCCTATACTCCATTTTATTTCAAGGAGTGCAATTCGATGGCTCCTTTGAACACCCACTTACAGATTTATGACTTCCTACACAAACACCTATGACAATTTCATCCTGTCCCCTCGTCCCAACATTGCACAGTTGCCACAATCCTGATAACCCTCGAAATGAGACTGACGGGATTCTTGGAATTCGGAAAAGATGCGGCAACTCTGCCTCCACGTGGATTTGACGGGAGCCTGTCAATTCTTCTAAACGATAATTGTGATTGGTTACTGACAGAAGAAGACAAGATTTCCGTCACAGTAAGGAAGACATTTATTTATGACAATTAGTAGGGGGCTGTAGAACGTCTGTCGGCAAAGTCCTTTGTATGAAACTGCACTCCATGACATAAAATGCAGTATACCCCTCCTTCAATACATTCATCATCCTTGATGAGTTCCATGTTCCATTATTGTGTTAAACTTTAATACTAAAATTTATTTGAATGTATTTGATTGTTTCCATAGATTTTCCTGTTGTGTAAAGTGTCTTACTTATCATATAAAAACAATTGTTTAATTAATTTGTAACCGTAATAATGACAAGCATTTTTTTTTCGAAATTAAACGGAAGTTAAAATTTGTTAAAAATTAGATGGCTGTGAAAAAATTACATTTCAAAGATTTTAAAAGTAGGTATGTTCATGAATATGTTCTAGTGTAATAAAATAAATATATATAATAATTATTTATTTAATTTATTTATTTATTTATTTATTTATTTAATGTGCTGCTTAACAGCCAGTCGTTCAGCACAAATATAACAAAAAAACATAAAACAAAAATAATTATTACACATAAATACAATTACAATTAGTTACAATAATGACGATGAATGCATAACTAAGAATACTATGAGACAATGTTAATGAGTTCATAAACATCTAAATGATAAATAGTGCAGAGCAAACAAAGGCCACTTGAAGGGAACCCCATGCATGTTGGCATTTTTAATCATCTGAGACGATTCTAACCGGCGTCGAAAAGTTGTATCCGATGTCTTTTGTGGAATAAAGCATCAGCAAGAAAGAGCTGAAAACCCGGGACTTTACAAAAGAACCCGGCGCCGCATATAGATTTTGACAATTTTTCCGTTCCATTACTCTTTATCGAAATTGTTTAATTAATTTTCTTTGTAATTTTCTAATTTATGACAAGTCATTTTTGTTATTAAACTACAGATGCAATTAAACGATCGAAATTAAAATTTAGCATTAAAAATTAGATGGCTGGAAAAAGAAAAATTGACATTTCAAAGATTTTAAAATGTAATAACGTTCTATGAAAATATGTTCTCAAAGAATTAAACATGGTGTAATAATAATAATAATAAATAATAATAATAATAATAATAATAATAATAATAATACTTTCTTTTTAATTTATTCTTAACTGAATATAAGTATAATAATAATAAAATTCATGTATGTTGGTTAAAGTAAGAACCTTTGCAATTAAAAATAAAAGAAATTTTATTATTTCAAAAATTAGAAAAAATGCTAGACTTACGTGATTAGGTACAACAGAAAAATCGACTTTTTTTACTTAAGTTATTTGCCTTTATCCGCCAAAATTCAAAAACACGCAATTCTCTAGATGTGTAAGAAATGTGTAAGAAATTAGAGGAACAAATATACACTTTTTATTTAAGGAATTAATTAGACCTTTCACAGGCGATCAAATTCAAATAATACCTAAAGAGATTGACAAAAAATTGATCAATGAGGGTGACCATAAAGATCCAGAATAAAAGCACTACAGAATAATTTAGAAAGACAGGAATTGTTTAGTAAAAAATTCAGAGAAATGCAAACCCAACACAATCATCAATGGCCAAAATATAAATGGTAATGTAATATTTGGATTGAATCCTTAAGAATATTCAACAAATTTTTTTTAATTTCAAAAAAATCGGAGTCCGAGTGGTTTTAAAATATCACATGTGAATTTAGGGAGTGTGCCACGTGCACCAAACAAAAGACCAGAAAAACTCCACTGCTATAATGATTAAATTCTGTGACGAGTAGACTACCACAGCACAGATCTAAACGGCTGTTATCACACAATAGATTTTAATAACAAGAAGGCCGTGTCCCCACTCGAGGCGTTGAGTCGGTGGTGCGTTCAGGCTGGGAGTATCCTCCAAATACAGTGGCAACGGATGAGCTTATCGCCAGTGTCGTCTTGAAGGGGGAGTCTTCTCCGAGAGATATATTGGCGGGATCCATTGAAAGTTTACTGCGTTATGACCTCCAACTACTTTATTCAACAAGGTCATCGCTTCGTATCAGCTTCAAAGGAGTTCTCCAATGTCTTTGGAAGCTATTGGTGTTTTTCAGTGACCGAATCAACAGATGGTTTCTTGTGTTGTCATATTAACTGCATATCGGCAAAACGAGGGCTGTTTTCAAGACATGACATCGAAAAAACAATTGACACACGAACATGGTTGTCAACCCACCACTTATTACATTAGCTACTCGTTTATTCAAGTTATGACATCTGTATATATGTACAAGTGTGAAACCTAAGATTTCTGTACAGTGTAGCTAAATGTTGAAGGGTCTTAATTACACAATTTTCAAGTCTTCAACTTTAATGGCCTGTGAATGGTAAGCAAAAACCAAACGGGGCACCTTACCTTATATATATATTTTTTACTGATGTACAAATTAAACCTAGAATAATTATATAGGGGTAAAATTACCGAGGTTGAAATATTTTATGCTAGCTCATGTGTTGAAAAATAGTTTCATAGAAATTACTGTTCTCCAACCAGGAGATCAACCGTGAAAGAAATGTGCTTACTATTGCGTCATCTATTGGAACGAAGTAGATAAATAATATTACCGTTATAACGCCAGTTTAAAAACCATGCGCTCTCCTGCATATGTTATTTCCTGTATGAAGAGATTAAAAGACCAGCAGATTAACCGTGATCTAATTTTGTAACTAGGGTAGTATCAATATGTCTGTATCAATGTTATGGTTTGTGCTGTGAGAGCTAGCCAATAGAGATAAGAGTACCCACGTGTGTGACCTTATGACATCTTATGACATCAACATTCATTCACAGCATTACCCCGCTTCCCTTCATTCCCTGGAGACTTTCTCGTGGCTGGAGTACAGTAGTTGTGTAGATATTTCGCCGCCAGTCTCTCTGGCCCCGCTGTTGCATGAAGTTCTAAATTATTCGCATTACCGAAACTCCACGTTGCAGTGGGCGGGCCGGCCGGCCGGACGCCCTCAAAAGTGGCTCCGTGTGAATCCTCGCGGGTCTCGGCGCCCTGTCAGTCAGCATCTCCATTAGCGGCGGAACAATGGCCGACAAGGTAATTCAGTGTGGCTGTCACTGTCGGTGGCATCCATAAACCAGTCCGTCGGTTCAAACGCCGCTCTTTCTTCTGGTCAGAGACCCGGAGAGGAACTCACCTGCTGAGCAACGGTCCGTTCGGTTCAGGGTTCGATCCTCCGCTCGAGTTTAAGCACAGTTACGTGAAATATATTATTTCTTTAAAATTCAATAGAGCTACTTCTACTGTGCATTAAGAGGAGGCTGAACTGAATTTTGGTAATTTCTAAACTATAAAAGATACATGAATAATTTTTTGCATACTAGTTCTGGGCATTACTTGGTACATGCAAATTTTCAAACCTGTAGTGCAAGTAATATCAGCATGATTAATAGGGCTAGGATTTTGATGAAATTGCGTCTTTTTTCTAGTAAGCCAGAAACATAGCTGCTTTAGTATTTATATGTTATGTGTAGGGCTAGGATTTTGATGAAATTGCGTCTTTTTTCTAGTAAGCCAGAAACATAGCTGCTTTAGTATTTATATGTTATGTGTAGGGCTAGGATTTTGATGAAATTGGGTCTTTTTTTCTAGTAAGCCAGAAACATAGCTGTTTTAGTATTTATATGTTATGTGTAGGGCTAGGATTTTGATGAAATTGCGTCTTTTTTTCTAGTAAGCCAGAAACATAGCTGCTTTAGTATTTATGTGTTATGTGTAGGGCTAGGATTTTGATGAAATTGCGTCTTTTTTCTAGTAAGCCAGAAACATAGCTGCTTTAGTATTTATGTGTTATGTGTAGGGCTAGGATTTTGGTGAAATTGGGTCTTTTTTCTAGTAAGCCAGAAACATAGCTGCTTTAGTATTTATGTGTTATGTGTAGGGCTAGGATTTTGATGAAATTGCGTCTTTTTTCTAGTAAGCCAGAAACATAGCTGCTTTAGTATTTATATGTTATGTGTAGGGCTAGCTAGGATTTTGGTGAAATTGGGTCTTTTTTCTAGTAAGCCAGAAACATAGCTGCTTTAGTATTTATATGTTATGTGTAGGGCTAGGATTTTGATGAAATTGCGTCTTTTTTCTAGTAAGCCAGAAACATAGCTGCTTTAGTATTTATATGTTATGTGTAGGGCTAGGATTTTGATGAAATTGGGTCTTTTTTCTAGTAAGCCAGAAACATAGCTGCTTTAGTATTTATATGTTATGTGTAGGGCTAGGATTTTGATGAAATTGCGTCTTTTTTCTAGTAAGCCAGAAACATAGCTGCTTTAGTATTTATGTGTTATATGTTGGGCTAGGATTTTGGTGAAATTGGGTCTCTTTTCTAGTAAGCCAGAAACATAGCTTTTTAGTATTTATGTGTTCTGTGATAAACTGAGTGTTTTAAGACATATTTATTAGGACATTTTTTTGCATTTTTTGCCTGTTTCAACTCATAAGAGCATCTTTTGTTTTACTCGGACATTTTTGAGGCATTTTCATTTAATTTTGGCCATAAATCCCCATTATTAATATAAAATGCGCCTAATGTTTATTTCTTTTGATATTTTGTCTTCATATTTTGTCCATTAATACCCATTATATTTTTTTACTTGGTTATTTAACGACGCTGTATCAACTACGAGGTTATTTAGCGTCGATGGAATTGGTGATAGTGATATGATATTTGGCGAGATGAGGCCGAGGATTCGCCATAGATTACCTGACATTTGTCTTACAGTTGCGAAAAACCTCGGAAAAAAGCCAACCAGATAATCAGCCCAAGCGGGAATCGAACCCGCGACCGAGCGCAACTCCGGATCGGCAGGCAAGCGCCTTAACCGTCCAAGCTACGCCGGTGGCTAATGAAATTGCCTTTTTTTCTACCCATTATTCTGTATAATATTTTAATCGCTTTTTCTACACAAATATTGCCATTTTAACGTAGTACACTTTTGAACCACTCCTTCAATATAGACCCCTTTATACTTGCTAGTTCTGTATAAGAGTGGCCTTGTGGTGGACTACATGGAAACTACATCAGGTAAAAAGTGTACCACTTAGAAAAATTATGTAAAATTAAATAAACTTAAATGTTGGTACTAGAATTTAATTTCATTACTTGTCTAAATATAAAGTAGCACAAAACCTCTTTTCCTACTTAGCCGATTATGTACGAACAATTTTAGGGGATTTAAGGGAATTTTTGAAAGATTTTTAGGTCATAAATGCATTGTTTTTAGGACATTTTTCATGATTTATAGGTCATCAAAATTCTAGCCCTAATGATTAGTATATAATATATAATTCCTCTCTCATGCTACAATTTCACAAATTTGTTAATATTTCCCCCCCCTCAAGGTAGCTTATGGCATGGTAAAATGTAATTGGCATTTAGTTTTCTTAAGCCCTGAATTATATCTTGAATTAAAAATTATTAAGTTTAATAATTTAAAAATTAAAAAAAAATGCATATTAGGAAATTAACATTTTTTTAGACCCAGTCATACTTTACATTACACAAAAATTAATGCCAATTATCAAATATTGAAATACACTGAAACAGTAGATAAATTTCAGAACAATATGTAGTAAATGTGGGAGTAGATAGATCTTGAAGAAGTGAATGTGTAGAAAAAATTTAAACAGAAAAATAGACACCATAGTGTAGTATAGGGAATGGATGAGGATAATGATGAAGATGAGGAAGGGAGAAGGAGGAACCAGGTGCCGGTACGTAGCCTACTCCTGTCGAATAGCACCAAGGGGGCGCCAGGCTTAACGTCCCCATCTGACGGACGAATCACTATCTACAGTGACATATGCCTTCTCTTCAGATATTTGGGATTTAACCCAGGCATATTGGTGCGCAATTCAGTGATTATAAATTGTGCACCGCCATCTCTCCTAGTCCCGAGGTAGAAATTTTACATGAAAGTTTCTGATCCCGCCGGGAATCGAATCCGGGACGGCTACTCTGGAGGCAGACGCGCTACAAGAGAACTAACTCGGCTGACATATAATAAAAAACACAGATATACTTACTTACTGGCATTTAAGGAACCCGCAGGTTCATTGCCGCCCTCACATAAGCCCGCCATTGGTCCCTATCCTGAACAAGATTAATCCAGTCTCTATCATCATATCCCACCTCCCTCAAATCCATTTTAATATTATCTTCCCATCCACGTCTCGGCCTCCCTAAAGGTCTTCTTCCCTCCGGCTTCCCAACTAACACTCTATATGAATTTCTGGATTCGCCCATACGTGCTACATGCCCTGCCCATCTCAAACGTCTGGATTTAATGTTCCTAATTATGTCAGGTGAAGAATACAATGCATGCAGTTCTGTGTTGTGTAACTTTCTCCATTCTCCTGTAACTCCGTCCCTCTTAGCCCCAAATATTTTCCTAAGCACCTTATTCTCAAACACACTTAACCTATATTCCTCTCTCAAAGTCAGAGTCCAAGTTTCACAACCATAAAGAACAACCAGTAACATAAGCCTAACTGTTTTATAAATTCTAACTTTCAGATTTTTTGACAGCAGACTGGATGATAAAAGCTTCTCAACCGAATAATAACAGACATTTCCCATATTTATTCTGTGTTTAATTTCCTCCCCGAGTATCATTTATATTTGTTAGTGTTGCTCCAAAATATTTGAACTTCTCCACCTATTCAAAAGATAAATTTCCAATTTTTATATTTCCATTTCGTACAATATTCTCGTCACGAGACATAATCATATACTTTGTCTTTTCGGGATTTACTTCCAAACCTATCTCTTTACTTGCTTCCAGTAATATTCCCGTGTTTTCCCTCATCGTTTGTGGATTTTCTCCCAACATATTCACGTCAATCGCATAGACAAGCAGCTGATGCAACCCGTTCAATTCCAAACCCTCCCTGTTATCCTGGACTTTCTACTCTAGAGCAAAGTTAAAAAGTAAAGGTGATAGTGCATCTTCTTGCTTTAGCCCACAGTGAATTGGAAACGCATCTGACAGAAACTGATATACAGTAATTGAAACTAAAGATGAAGATGGGTGAAAAATTAAATGTAGGCGTACGTTCATGGTTCAGGTACCACGTAACTATAAACTACAGTACTATGAAATCTTAATCTTTTAAATTTGAATATGGGCCGAAATTTATCTCCTGATGGGCCAGCAGGTCGCAGTACTACGTGAGACAGTCAAATATCTCGTCTCCAAGAGCAGGTTTTCTGCTTCTTATCTTTCTTTTTTCCCCCGAATAAATTCGTGTATTGAACTTTGGATTGGACGGTATGCGGCGTCCCCGTACATCTGACACATGCATTAATGATGGGACTTTTTACTTTTGGAGGGGAAACCTGTTCGAATAATTACTGAGCTACACCCAACGTCCCCGACTGACTCCCACAGATTAGCGCGAGCGGCCGGGTTTGTGTGTATCCCGGAATGCTGACCAGACGAATTTCTCTGCTTGTTTGAACAGATGCTAATTCGTTAACAGCTCGTCTGCAATATTGAACGCGATAGCAAGGCCCCCCCGCCCACAAATCATGTTTGTGTTTCATTCAAAACGCCCGATTTTGAAGCAGGCACGATAGAGAGTTGAAGTTTCAGATTCTTCGATTGAGTGATAGACAGCCTTCCATTATAAATATAACAACTATAGGCTAGTTCACAATAAACCGGAAACGAGAATCAAAACGAAAACGGTAAAATTGTTAAAATGTGTACATTTAAATGTGAGCATTCACAATTAACGAAAAGCTTGCCGGAGCCCGGGATCGGGAACGAAGAGTTGGCCAAGTTTCAACTTTGGCGTTCACGTTTCCGATCACAGCCCACTAGATTCATTCTATTGCCATCTAAAAGCTATTTTGTCGTCATATATTTTATAGCAAGAAGACCGTGACATAACCTATGGATTATTTTGTTCTGTGCTGTGCATCATGGAGCAAGTTTTATTTCATGAGATTCTAATATTGAGTGTTGAGGAAAATCCTCACGTTTACGATAAGCGGCGAGCCTCGTATAAAGATGAGAAAATGAAGGAGAATACGTGGCTTTTAATAGCTGCATCTTTGAACACCGATCGTAAGTGAGTCATATTTTATTACTGTATTGGTTGTATTATACACTACATATTCATGCTTCAATTCAATAACTAGGCCTACTGTTGTGTTCATTTTTGTTCTATTACAAATGTTTCTTCTCTAATTATTTTACGTTATGGTAGACTTAAAATAGGTTGTGATAATAAAGATGCATGGGCATATTTATAGTCCGTACCTAATGAAATGTTTCAGTTGAAATTTCGAAGTTGGTTAACTTGTGTTTATGTTGGCTGCCTTGTACTCATGAGAGAACGCCATTGGTCAATTATACACAAATAACATCAGAATGCGTAATATCGACTTTACATATCGTAATTGACATGCATATCGATATGCATAGTCGTCTACGTTCTCGGTTTATTGTGAATCAAACATTTTCATATTCACGTCCTCTGCTTCTCGTTTTCATTCTGGTTCTCGTTCCCGGTTTATTGTGAACCAGCCTTATCCGTGGCGCGACAACCTATGAAGGAACTGTTTTTATCCACGACAAACTTCACATTGAAGATGCTGGAATTTGAACTCTCACGTCAGATATAGAATCCAGAAGTTCTAGTTTAGGGGTTCCCAATCCACGGCCTATTTTAAGCGGCCCGGAATGAAATCTTTTAACAGATGAACTAGTAAATTATTTAAATTAAATAAATAACTTCATTGTGTAAGTATTTAAATTGTGGCGTTATTTTACTTGATTGACTATTTTCGATGTGTTCGCAGAGTTAGTTCTCTAGTAGCGCGTCTGCCTCCAGACTAGTCGGCCCGAGTTCGATGTAAAATTTCTACCTCGGGACTAATAGAGATGGCGGTGCAAGTATCTTATATTCATTCTCCGTTGACAAAAATAAATAGTACTACTGTTGTTTCTTTCACCATTTTTCCTGACCTACCAGTGTAAGCTTTGCCGTAATTTCGTCGTCGGTTGCTAGATTATTTCTTCTTAGTTTGTTAAACCTTATTTATCCTTTGAAGAAGTGGAAAATTCAAATAGGCCTACCTGGGAGCAATAGTAACAAATATAAATGATACTCGAGAGGAAATTAAACGCAGAATAAATATGGGAAATGCCTATTATTATTCGGTTGAGAAGCTTTAATCATCCAGTCTGCTGTCAAAAAATCTCAAAGTTAGAATTTATAAAACAGTTATATTACCGGTTGTTCTTTATGGTTGTGAAACTTGGACTCTCACTTTGAGAGAGGAACATAGGTTAAGAGTGTTTGAGAATAAGGTTCTTAGGAAAATATTTGGGGCTAAGAGGGGTGAAGTTACAGGAGAATGGAGAAAGTTACACAACACAGAACTGCACGCATTGTATTCTTCATCTGACATAATTAGGAACATTAAATCCAGACGTTTGAGATGGGCAGGGCATGTAGCACGTATGGGCGAATCGAGAAATGCATATAGAGTTGGGAGACCGGAGGGAAAAGACCTTTGGGGAGGCCGAGACGTAGATGGGACGATAATAATAAATAGATTTGAGAGCGGTGGGTTATGATGGTAGAGACTGGATTAATCTTGCTCAGGATAGGAAATTGTAAGTAAATCCTGTCATTGCAGTGTTACTTCTGTTCGTCTCTCAAAGTGAGAGTCTAAGTACCGATTCCATACACTGGCAGAAATCTGTACAGAACATCCAGTAATGTAGGGTAAAAGGTTCGTAATACTGTGATGTGAGTAATATTGTCATAGTTCTTTTTGACAATTTATTACAATGTTACCAACCTTTACCCTAACTGTTTTATAATTCTAACTTTCAGGTTTTTTGAGAACAAACTGGGTGACAAAAACTTCTCAACCGAATAATAACAGGCATTTCCCATATTTAATCTGCGTTTAATTTCTACACGAGTGTCATTTATATTTGTTACTGTTGCTCCAAGATATATGAATTTTTGTCTTCTTCAAAGGATAAATTTCCAATTGTTATATTTCCATTTCCTACTACATTCTGATCACGAGAAATAATTATATATATATATATATATATATATATATATCGGCCTGGTTGGCGCAGTTTGTATAGAGCTGGCCTTCTATACCCGACGTTGCGGGTTCGATTCCGGGCCAGGTTGATGGTATTTAAGTGTGCTTAAATGCGACGGCTCATGTCAATAGATTTACTGGCATGTAAAAGAACTCCTGTGGGACAAAATTCCGACACACCGGCGACGCTGATGTAACCTCGGCAGTTGTGAGCGTCGTTAAATAAAACATAACATTTTTTAACATAATCATATACTTTATTTTTTTTTCGGGATTGTCTTCCAAACCCATCTCCTTACTTGTCTCCTTACTTGCTTCAAGTAAAATCGTTTGTGGATTTTCTCCTAACATATTCACGTCATCCGCATAGACAAGCAGCTGATGTAACCTGTTCAATTCCAAACCCTCTCTGTTATCCTGGACTTTCCTAATGGCATACTCTAGAGCAAAGTTAAAAAGTATGTATGTATTTATTTACACTGCAAGTGGCAAGCACCCGGTGGCAGTGGTATATACAATATTAACAATACACAATAAAATGATAACCAATACACAATAAAATTTACAATACACAATACAATTTTACAACACATATACAATTTTACACACAATACAATAATAATACACAATACAATTTAACACAATAATAATAAAACGTAAAATAAAATACCTAATTTTACAATACAACCTACATAATTATCTATAGGTCCTACATAAGTTTCAATAGTCTTTCACTTTACTCTCATCTCATTCCCTGTAGTGGCACTATGACGCATTTCACTGACACTTTAGCACACATTTTACTGACACTCTGTAACACATTTCACTGACACTATAGAACACATTTCATTGACGCTATAAATTATCACTGATCGGAACTGTTCACTGCACTGTAAAACCATAACTTATCACCTCGCTTCACTGATACAACAGTTCAAATAAGTCAAATAATTACATCCTTATGCATACTTATAAACAGAACTACATTTGAACTAAACATTTCTAGTCTAAGGCCCTCTTACACGCTAGTTTTAAATAATTTGCAATTCAAACCAAGGAAGTAAACTCGTCAGCCTAGATAAATACATGTCACCTTAAAAATTAAATGTTGAATGTCACCTTAATTTTAATTTTCACTTTATATACAACTTTTTAAATTATTCTTGAATCTCCTTAAGGAAGGACAGCCCTCAAAGTCCGCTGCAGGTAAGTCATTTCAATCATTTATAGTTCTATTTAAAAATGAGAATTTACCTACATCCGTTTTCTGTTTCCTACATTTGATTTTAAAGTCATGATCGTTCCTACCATAGAAGGTGATAGTGCATCTCCTTGCTTTAGCCCACAGTGAATTGGAAACGCATCAGACAGGATAACGCAGTCTTGCGATGGTGACTAATATTTGCGGGCGAGAGCGATTTTATGCCCGCTGCGCACGCGCGGAGCTCTTTTACCTGTAAACATTGCTAAAGGATGTACAGATCTTAGAACACAGAGCATCATGACGGAACGGAAGCGCTTAAAGCTTTCAAGGAAGACTGGAAGATTCAATATTTATGCTTCGAACATGGTGATGAAGTCCAGTGTTTGTTGTGTAAAAATATATCATTTGCAAAAAAGCAACATAAAACGGTATTATGAGACGCAACATGACAAAATATATAGGCATTATTCAGGGGAAGAGAGAAATAAATTCATTTCGGAATTGATATCGAAGGTAAATTAATTTACATTTGGGTCAGTAGATTGTATCTAGATTCCTTTTATTTCTTTATTTTAAATGTATTGTTGATGTTTTATTTGTTGCTTATTTCTGGATATTTACTTTTATTAGACTATGTGTTTCTTTAATTTAGAAATAATATTTTATCTTTGATTGCACTTTAAGTTATACTAATACCAAACTCAAAATGCTAATACTTTTATTCCAATAACTATTTTCAGGATTTTTAGCAAATATGAACTAAACATTTTGAAAACTTTGATGCAAGAAGCTTTTTTAGTAACGTCAATATAAAATATACTTAAAAATATTATAATTTCAAGACTATTAGACCTAATTGCACAAAATTTTGTACAGATGATATTATTATAGATCTGTTTATACAGTTTAAATTTCACAAATTTTGGCCGAAATTACGAGGCTCTCAATATCTGAATTTAATCAATTTGTTTTTTCGTGTTACGTGCATTTCACAAATCACTCTAAAGAAAACTCATTACATAATCACGGCTGGAGAGTAAGGACTACATTTTCACAATCACAAAATCAATATACTCTATTTCAATCAATATTGCCATTATTATTTTTTCAACAAATACTCAAAAGTACTTAGAGATCACACACGTCGAGCAGGTAACCCTATTAGTTTCTCCTAACCAATGAAGTGAAGTATTTACGTAATAAATAATTGCTTTTAACAATAAAATGGTTTACACACAATTAACTTTTCCTATTTCTCTTTTTGTTCCTAAAAACCCTTCCCTTTGCGATTTGTTTATATATGTACATGTATATTAAATAACTGAATAATTAGCCCTATTACATAGCCAGAAATTTAGTAATGCAAGTTATTGTAATAATTGCTGCCTTTATTCGCTGCATGTGCATGTACATCCCTGATGTGTACGTTACAGTGGATGCGCTATGCACTCGTGATCAAGGTCGAGCTCTTCTACCATGATTGGGAGCTAATATCGTCTCATCCCTGGGATAACGGAACAAAAATTACATATTAAAAGAACTGCTTTGTTGAACCACGGCTCGTATGTTTGGTGGAAAGCAGAAAAGTCACGTTTTCTCAGTAAAACGACGCACTACAGATTGGAAGGTCGTGCGTTCTATACGGACAGTGACGAAGGAGTTCTCCCCCGGGCACGACATGCAGATCGGTGGAAGTGTTATGCTAACCACTGTCCTCTGCGCCGTGGTATGACAAGTGAGGAACTGCGACGCAGGCGAAGTGGGCAGTCTGTCCGCGTCATCGAGTCCACCTGCACACATTCCTGCGAGTGGGAGCCGCAAAAGCGTGACTCGTAATTTACTTGTGTGGCGGAAGCGGCATGCTGGTGGCCGACGGACTCCCCGACACCGCTGCTTTTTCTAGGCACTTAGCACCATACCACTGAGCACATGTTGCCACGGAGAACACAAGAAATGTTTAAACATATGCCACTATATGTTTTAGAAAGGGACACATGCATGAAAGGTAGAACGCAGACATATCAAACAAAATTGAATTGTACAAGAGAAACTGAGCAGTTAGCTGGAATCAGAACGGTTTAACAAACTTAATGGCTTTTAAGGAGGTTCATTGCCGCCCAAACATAAGCCCGCCATCAGTCCCTATCCTGAGCAAGATTAACCCAGTCTCTATCATCATATCCCACCTCCCTCAAATACATTTTAATATTATCCTCCCACCTACGTCTCGGCCTCTCCAAAGGTCTTTTCCCTTCAGCCTCCCAACTAACACTCTGTATGCATTTCTGGATTCGCCCATACGTGCTACATGCCCTGCCCATCTCAAACGTCTGGATTTAATATTCATAATTATGTCAGGTGAAGAATACAATGCGTGCAGTTGTGTGTTGTGTAACTTTCTCCATTCTCCTGTAACTTCATCCCTCTTAGCCCCTAATATTTTCCTAAGCACCTTATTCTGAAACACCCTTAACCTATGTTCCTCTCTCAAAGTGAGAGTCCAAGTTTCACAACCATAAAGAACAACCGGTAATATAACTGTTTTATAAATTCTAACTTTCAGATTTTTTGACAGCAGACTGGATTATAAAAGCTTCTCAACCGAATAATAACAGGCATTTTTCCATATTTATTCTGCGTTTAATTTTCTCCCGAGTATCGTTTTTATATTTGTTATTGTTGCGCCCAGGTATTTGAATTTTTCCACCTCTTCAAAGGATAAATTTCCTATTTTTATATTTCCATTTCGTACAATATTCTCGTCACGGGACATAATCATATACTTTGTACCAAATCTCAAAACCTTATTCCTTTGCTGTGGTCGTGCCAGAGAATCAGTCCCATTTCGAGGCTTCTTGAAAAAATGAATAAGGGATTTTAATAATAATTTTATAGAAATGAGCAAAAAATGTATTTTTCCAATATTTTTGACATTCCGTTACAAATATAACTCAATCCAGGCCACAGTACAAACATTAAAATCAAGAACAATCCTGGGAAATTCTGGTTTTAACGTAGTTTTATGTGTAATTTAGTGATTTGTCCACCCCTGGACTCTTGGTATTAAGTAACATAACTTCTTGCTGTGGAAAGCGAGAGGCGATAATATTCAAATATGTTAGGAGAGGCATTCGAAACTTTAGACCCGCTGATCAAGCCATCATCTAGAAATACGATCCACTCCGCAGGTGGGGACTCCCGTGCTGTCTATTTGAAAAAAGAATGTGGGCGACATTTCTGTAAGAGTTATTTGACATTAATGAACTCTTGACCGTGAGATGAAAGCCAGCACTGCGCTAGAAAGCTGTGATGTTCGGAGAGAATCACGTCTGTTTCAACAGGCTGCGCACGGTATTAATTCGATACCCGGCAGGTGCGATGTCCCGCCACACCCTTAAACCGGCATCATGTGGAAGTTTCGTTCTGGCAGCGGAAGAGAAATTTCTTGTATCAGTTCTAACACGTAGCTTATCCGACATTAAGCTAATAAGATATCGCCTGTGCTCTCAAAGATTTATTACTGTGAAGGAATTCCGAGATAATACCACACTTACGCGAGTCATGAAATTTGATGATGGAGAGACGAAGAGAGAGACCGATAAAAAAGAGAATACGAAAAACTGACGAAAGTACAGAGGAAGGAGGAAAATGAGGTAAATAGAAACAAACAGGAAAAGAATAACAAAGTAAAGTTACGAATAAACAGTAAAACAAAAAATAGACAGAAAAAATAACAAAGAAAAAGTAAGAAAAGATGACAGAAGGAATAGAACAGAAATAGATAATAAATGAATGTATGAGTGGATGAATCCAACACTTAATCGAGGAATCAGAAAAATATGAAAGAAAAAGATTCACAGAATCCTGCTGACAGCACAGATATTTCTTTACTTTGTTGTTGATACTCATGAGCGCTGCTCCTGACTGTCTGTGGCCAACGGTTAGCATGTCTGACCGTGAAACTAGCGGCCCCGGGTTCAAATCCCGGTTGGGACAAGTTATCTGGTTGAAGTTTTTTTCGGGCTTTTCCCTCAAGAGAAAATTCTGGACAACTTTCGGCTCTGGACCCTGGACTCATTTTGCTGACATTACCTTCATGTCTGGCCGCGAAACCAGGCCGCCCGGGTTCGATTCCCGGTTGGGGTAAGTTACTTGGTTGAGGTTTTGTCCGAGGTTTTCCTCAACCCAATATGAGCAAATGCTTGGTAACTCAGTGCTGGACCCGGACTCATTTCACCGCCATTATCACCTCCATCTCATTCAGACGCTAAATAACCTAAGATGTTGCTAAAGCGTCGTAAAATAACCTACTAAAAATAACCTTCATTTTACTTAGATGCTAAATAAACATCGCGGTTGATAAATCGTCTTAAAATAACCTATAACAAGTTAAATTAATATGTTTTCGGTCTATTCCGTTGCACACAAATAAGAAAATCTTTCCCATTTTCATTTGCTCCCCTCTATTACATGGACTCGTCCAGTGACGGCATAACTTCATTCACAGAATATGGTTATATGCAGATAATGCTAGTTGCTTAATAGGTAAATTTCGTCTGTTATATATTTAAAATTAGTTTACACAGCACTCAACAGATGCCGGAACATGTACGCTTTGGCATGTAGATCTACAGTAGTGGCAAAAAAAACCGGACCGACCCTTATAGCTGATTTCAGAGCCTTGTTCACTCCAGAGCACGATAGACTGGTAACTAAGACTTTCGTGGTTCGAATCCTGCCTGGGAAGAAAACTTTTTTTTGTTTCTTATTCAGATTTATTCCCAATACTTTTAGATTGCTGGTAAAATTCATGTTCTGGGAATAATAAGTTAATTAAGTAGTAAAATATCGCTGCAATTCAAAGGTCGTACTGGGTGGCGCAGTCGGTATTGTTATGACTTTCTCTGCCCGAGGTTGCGGGTTCGATCCCAGCCGAGGTCGATGGCATTTAGGCCTAAGTGTGCTTAAATGCGACATACTTATGTCACTAGATTTAGTGCCATCTAAAAGAACTCCTGCGGGACAAAATTCAGGTACACCGGCGACGCTGATATAACCTCGGTAGTTGCGAGCGTCGTTAAATAAAACATAATTTAATTTCAATTCAAATATGTTTCATATATGTTGGACGGAAGCGCATGGGGCAGGGTAATATTGGTCGGCAGTTCACCTACGAGGAAAGTAGGTACCACGAGCATTCAAACTTGCGTAATTTTTCTTCGGAACTGCGGTAGAACTTAGTGAGGAGTTGCTTTTATACTGCACTAGGAATCGAAATAACGACCTTATAGTTGTATTGAATAAACCAAGTTTATTTTGGCGTAAGAATGTGTTTAATTTAATTCGGCCTGCATTGTTCCACATTTCTACAGTTCTAATAACATGTAGGATACATAAGAAAAACGAATTTAATTTTTCTCTCTTAGAATGCTACATGAATCAGCATTTCAATTTGCCATTCATATACAGTATCTGTCTTCCGCTGGTATACTTATCTGTAACGCTGTTGCCATGGTGATTTGGGCAGAGCTCAGAGAGACGAAAGGAGGTTAATGAAACGAACGACAGTTTCACTCAAAGAAGATACGAAAGTATGTAAACAAAAGACAGGAGATTAGGTAAACAAGGTGTAGCATCAAGGGAGTATCAACTGCTGTACACCTGGTAGATGCCGTTTCGGATCCGTGTATCGTATACGAGTGCCGGTGCCCGCAGCGCTCTATAACGCCATGTCTTTCAACAGGGGTGAGAAAATTAGCAGAAGTACGCATCACTTCGCCAAAAAAGTTACGGTTCATCCAATACACAAACCTATGGAATTTCATAATCATTCTATGCTTTCGGATGTTATCCAGATAAATTTTCCTAACTTGAGCTGCATTCAAGTAATATTAATTACAAGCCTGCCGGTCTGAAGTTGCGTTCGGGCGCGGGTTCGATCCCCGCTTGGGCTGATTACCTGGTTGGGTTTTTTCCGAGGTTTTCCCCAACCGTAATGTGAATGCAAGGTAATCTCTGGCGAATCCTCGGCCTCATCTCGCCAAATATCATCTCGCTATCACCATTCTCATCGACGCTAAATAACCTAGTAGTTGATACAGCGTCGTTAAATAACCAACTAAAATAAAAAAATATATATTAATTACAAGGAAAACTACGGTAGATATACAGAGTTATCCATAAGTTCGTGAAACATTTTAAAGTTTAATGACAAATAAATTACGCAACAGATCATGGTAATTGATATGACAATAGAAAGCGAAACTCTCCAAGTTTTTTAATAAGAAAAGCCAGCTCTTAGTTGCCATAATTGATCGTTAAGTGCCAGTAGTTATCAATAGTGACAAAATGGCATTTATTAAACGTGAGCAATCGTTTTGTGTGATGCAAGGACCTCGGCCGTTGTGACTGTGCACCGACGATTTCGAACGCAATTTGAAAAGGCAGCATCTATGTACAACAGTATCAATAATTGGTATGTGAAATTCCGTGATGATGTCTGTGTGCCACTCCTTGGCAAGGACGTTCGGGAACGGATACAAGTCAAACAGACTCACGTTCGGTAGGAATTTGTGCCATGCTGTTTAAATGACAAAAGTTCCTCATCTTGTAACTGTGTAGGCCTGAATTTGTTTTCAGTCTTTGAAACTACTAAACCTGAAGGGGAATATCGTCGTTGTCATGAGAGAGAGAGAGAGAGAGAGAGAGAGGGGGGGGGGGAGAGTGTACTGAGTCCTTCTGGGCTACCTCCAATGGGAGGCAGTTATTATAAAATAATTAATAATAATAATAATAATAATAATAATAATAATAATAATAATAATAATAATAACAATAATAATAATAATAATAATAATAATAGTCGGAGATATAATAAAGTCTAAATATATAGAGTATACTTACTTACTTACTTACTTACTTACTTACTTACTTACTTACTTACTTACTTACTTACTGGCTTTTAAGGAACCCGGAGGTTCATTGCCGCCCTCACATAAGCCCGCCATTGGTCCCTATCCTGAGCAAGGTTAATCCATTCTCTATCATATCCCACCTCCCTCAAATCCATTTTAATATTATCTTCCCATCTAAGTCTCGGCCTCCCTAAAGGTCTTTTTCCTCCGGCCTCCCAACTAACACTCTATATACATTTCTGGATTCGCCCATACGTGCTACATGCCCTGCCCACCTCAAACGTCTGGATTTAATGTTCCTAATTATGTCAGGAGAAGAATGCAATGGGTGCAGTTCTGTGTTGTGTAACTTTCTCCATTCTCCTGTCACTTCATCCCTCTTAGCCCCAAATATTTTCCTAAGCACCTTATTCTCAAACACCCTTAACCTATGTTCCTCTCTTAAAGTGAGAGTCCAAGTTGCACAACCATACAGAACAACCGGTAATATAACTGTTTTATAAATTCTGACTTTCAGATTTTTTGACAGCAGACTGGATGATAAAAGCTTCTTAACCGAATAATAACAGGCATTTCTCATATTTATTCTGTGTTTAATTTCCTCCCGAGTATCATTTATATTTGTTACTCTTGCTCCAAGATATTTGAACTTCTCCACCTCTTCAAAAGATAAATTTCCAATTTTTATATTTCCATTTCGTACAATATTCTCGTCACGAGACATAATCATATACTTTGTCTTTTCGGGATTTACTTCCAAACCTATGTCTTTACTTGCTTCCAGTAAAATTCCCGTGTTTTCCATAATCGTTTTTGGATTTTCTCGTAACATATTCACGTCATCCGCATAGACAAGAAGCTGATGTAACCCGTTCAATTCTAAACCCTCTCTGTTATCCTGGACTTTCCTGATATATTCTAGAGCAAAGTTAAAAAGTAAAGGTGATAGTGCATCTCCTTGCTTTAGCCCACAGTGAATTGGAAACGCATCTAACAGAAACTGACCTATACGAACTCTGCTGTACATTTCAATATAGAGTATATATTTTAATAATAATTCTGAAACTCTGAACAATAATAATAATAATAATAATAATATTATTAATTATTATTATTATTATTATTATTATTATGTCTTATTCTATAGCAAGACATAGAATGGACTTTTCTTCTCTCTAACAAAAAGGAAGTACATTGTGGGACTCATGCCATATGGTGTCAACAGTACGCTAAGTCTTCATATAAGTCCTCCATACACGACACTGACAACCGACATCTGTTTAAAACCATAACTATAATCTCACACAGCGTAAAAGCTGTGCCTTGTTGCGTACACCTCTGCCAGCTTGCAGTTGAATAAAGGAGTGTCACGGTAGAGTTGTTCTCAGGACTCGCGGTCCTGGTTGGACAGCCCTGGTCGCGGCAGCGAGCGGTCAGAATTTGTGTCGCTTCGTGTTGGAAGGGCCGCAGCTCTCAACACGGGCGACAGGTGGGTGCGCGACCACTATACAGGATGTGCACGCAAGTAGTTACACGGCACCAAGGCCGTGGTCCTGGCTCCCTATGTCGCAGGAACTCGATAACGAACAGAAACCATTACACGCCTCCCATTCTGTAACACTGGAACGAATGTAGTGCCGGAGTAGCGAAAAGATACTAAAATGAAGTATCATTCTGTCTCAAAACACATTCCCTCACCTTAATGTAGTTCAAGATCCGATTCGTCAACGTGTGGCAGGTGTGGTTTCTGGTAAAGGCATAATTACAGTCAGTAAATGTCAACCTGTCCATTTCTTCTCGTTGCATTTCTTTCTATAGGTCACTGGCATCGATACAATTGACACTGTCTCTTCTACTGTATTTAGAATCATGCATACTTCTACTCCGAATTATCTGTTATCGCGCTTTCAATTCCTTACAACTCTTCGAAACCGACATCAAGCACTTCTTCCTATCCCTCATCATAGAACGTCTTATACTCATCTTCCTATACTGTAGAAATACCTCGCCTCTGGAATTCGTTACCTAATGACGTCAGGGACTGCCGGACTTTATCACAATTCAAAATTAAATTGGAAAATTTTGTCTTAGTTAATGTTTTTAGGTATTGCTAGAAGTATTGATTTGTGTTTTTTTTTCTTTTTCTGTTTTAATCTAGGTTAAAATTGTAAGTTTCTTGTTTACGTTAGTTAATTATATTTATATATATATATATATATATATATATATATGTATATATATATTTTACTTAAATTTAAATATACAGAATAAAGAAATATAATTACAAAACAAACAAAGAGAAATACAAATAAAATAATACAAGCAATATAAAAGAAGATACAGTAGTATTAACAAAATTTGAGACCGAATGAGCAGCGCTCGTGCTCGGTCGCAGTTCAGATATAATATTAAATTAAAAAATAATAATAATAATATAAAATAAATAAGTAAAATAAAATAGGAACTAAAATATAATTACAGCGGCAATGGAATTATAAATATCATTTAAAGTTTGTGTGACTTAGATACAATTAAATAATGTTTTAAAGTTTACCGACCGATTGGAAGGAGGGACGTGGGACGACCAAAGAAGAGATGCAACCTTTTGTATACCGTGCATATTTTTGCAACCTGTGTATATTTTTGCTTTTTACTTTGTTTACAGTGTTTTTTCTGTTTATTTCTATTATTGTATTTGTATTCCTGGTGTTGTGGAAGAGAAGGCCTGATGGCCTTAACTACACCAGAATAAATAAATAAATTTATACTAATAATAAATCTGTAGCCGAAATTTTTCTGGTAATTTTCGATTTTCCAAAAATAATTGGTCCTAACATATATAATTAACCGCCCTAAAACCGAAAATCGCTTTTTTTTAAATTTTTGTTTGTATGTCTGTCTGTCTGGATGTTTGTTACCTTTTCACGTGATAATGGCTGAACCGATTTATATGAAAATTGGAATATAAATTAAGTTCGTTGTAACTTAGAATTTAGGCTATATGGAATTCAAAATATTTTATTTAAAAGGGGGTTATAAGGGGACTTGAATTAAATAAATCGAAATATCTCCCTTATTATTAATTTTCATGAAAAATATTACATAACAAAAGTTTCTTTAAAAATAATCTCCGATAAGTTTCATTCCATGCAAAATTTTGATAGCACTGATATTTAATGAGATAAATGAGTTTCAAAATTACAATAACAGCACCATCTAAGGCAGTGTAATGAAATAAAAAACAAATGACTTCGTCTATAAGGGGCCTTGGACAACAACAATCGAAAGCTGTGAAACATAGCCTACAGTGAATGTTTCTGTGTTTGTATGAAATAATATCGGAAGTTAAATTAACCGATTTGTATAATTAATTATTATTTCACCATTGGAAAGTGTAGTTTCTCTAGATGGGCATAATGCTATAATGTTATTACAGTAACTTCTGAGTGAATCGAGGACAGGTAAGATTAAAATAGCTTCTTATGCATAGAAAACTTGATAGGCTATTCTCTATATTCATTTCCTGTATTTCTTAAAATAATGTTTATGAACACATTCATTTTCATCTCAGAGAATTAACGATTGGTGTTAACATGTATACTTATTCATCCTGAGACCGAAAATCGCTTATTTGAAATTTTTTTTTTATGTATGTATGTCTGTCTGTCTGGATGTTTGTTACCTTTTCACGCGATAATGGCTGAACGGATTTCAATGAAAATTGGAATATAAATTAAGTTCGTTCTAAGTTAGATTTTAGGCCATATGGCATTTAAAGTACTTTATTTAAAAGGGAGGTTATAAGGGAGCCTGAATTAAATAAACCAAAATAAATCGCTTATTATTGATTTTTGTGAAAAATGTTACATAACAAAAGTTTCTTTAAAAATGATTTGCGATACGTTTCATTCCAAGCAAAATTTTGATGGGACCAAATTGCTCCAAAACGGATGTTCTCTGGACCAAATTATCATATTTTAATTATTTGCATGCAATAACAATTAAGAAACATGTTAACGGAATTATCATTGCACTAAATGTCTCTGGACCAAAATGATCGCATTTTAATTATTTAAATACAATTTAAATTAAGTGACATATTAAACGACTTATCCTTCTATCAAACACGAATGTTCCCTGGATCAAATGTCCTATTTTAATTATGTAATTACTTTATATTTATTTCTAACAAGTGCAGCGGAGCGCACGGGTACAGCTAGTAAATAAATAAATAAATAAAGTTAGTTTCAGTTAGTTTCATTTTGGAGATGCCGATAAGCTCACTGTATTATAATATCAATTTTTGTTTTCCATCTGTGCTTATCTTAATATTTGGATTTATATTAACGTTTTCGACACTCTGTGTGTGTCATCTTCAGATATGGGGTCTATGTCATTGTGTGTTGTGAAGACCTAGCTTCTTAATTATGTGGGTTGTTCACTTGTGTATGACCTTTCATGATTTCTTAATTTAGCTAAAATTACTATAAGCAGTGTGTGGTTGGTTGTTATGATTCTGTTAAATCTTTTGAAAACCCATATAGGACAATAGAAAATTATGTTAAAACCATTATTATGACACATAAATATAAACAAGTAAAATATATACACTATAAAAACACTGTATACACTATATCACTTTTATCACATATATGGTTGGCTGTGTTGGCCTGTTATATCGTTAAAAATTGGGTTGTTTTTACTGTTCTTGGTAAAAACTGTCTTTTTGACGCACTATCACTGATTTTCCATAGTATTGTATGTTGGAGTTTTTGATGTTCAAGTAGACTGCTGTGGATCGTGGATGCTGTTATCGAGTACTTAGACGTATATAATACAAATATATATTTTGATGTACCGAAGTACATATGATATTTCCATGCAGATATTCTGCGTCATCACATGATGAAAGAGTGATGGAACGGAGAAAAATTCTCTCCGGCGCCGGGATTTGAACCCGGGTTTTCAGCTCTACGTGCTGATGCTTTATCCACTAAGCCACGCCGGATACAACCCCGACGCCGTTTAGAATCGTCTCAGATTAAGCTCCATCTCTTGGAGCTTAATCTGAGACGACGTGCTGATGCTTTGTCCACTAAGCCACGCCGGATACAACCCCGACGCCGTTTAGAATCGTCTCAGATTAAGCTCCATCTCTTGGAGCTTAATCTGAGACGACGTGCTGATGCTTTGTCCACTAAGCCACGCCGGATACAACCCCGACGCCGTTTAGAATCGTCTCAGATTAAGCTCCATCTCTTGGAGCTTAATCTGAGACGACGTGCTGATGCTTTATCCACTAAGCCACGCCGGATACAACCCCGACGCCGTTTAGAATCGTCTCAGATTAAGCTCCATCTCTTGGAGCTTAATCTGAGACGACGTGCTCATGCTTTATCCACTAAGCCACGCCGGATACAACCCCGACGCCGTTTAGAATCGTCTCAGATTAAGCTCCATCTCTTGGAGCTTAATCTGAGACGACGTGCTGATGCTTTATCCACTAAGCCACGCCGGATACAACCCCGACGCCGTTTAGAATCGTCTCAGATTAAGCTCCATCTAAACGGCGTCGGGGTTGTATCCGCATGGCTTTAGTGGATAAAGCATCAGCACCACTAAGCTGAAAACCGGATCAACCCCGACGCCGGAGATAATTTTTCTCCGTTCCATCACTCTTTCAATATATAATAATCTATTTTCTGTTGAGTCCGCTGTCTTTATGGCCATGCCACGCCGGATACAGTTTACTTTATATTAATAGATTGAATTAAGACGATTTTGTTTTATTAAGTTGGAATTTATCGCGTAAAAATGTCGTATGGAAAATACTTACAATTTTAGCTGATGTTGGAGTGTTCCTATGTGGTGCATGGCTGAGACTAGGAAATAAAATATTAATTTTATTATGTGTGTTAAGGTACAGTCTAAAAAAAACTAATCTCTGCAACTGATGATGATAAGGATGATGATGATGACGGGAAGATCATACCGTAAGGAGAAATATACGAAGACATAAAAGCTTACCATTTCATGTACATGTTAGATTCATCTGCTGGCAATGCAATATGCTAGTGAGGTGGAAGTTCTGTACACCTGTCGATACCCCGATCGGATTTCTGTCTGGAACTGGGTTGGGGTTAAGCTCCATCTCTTGATTGCAACCGCGTTGTGCGGTCTGCTCGACGGTTGTCCACTAAGCCGGCCCGGATACCTGCCCCACGCCGGATAGGCCTGCATTCCATCACGCTGCCATCTCGCCCCCTATGACCTACCTGCTCGCGCGCGAGATGAGAGCTTATTTATTCGCAGGCTTGAATGCCGTCCAAACGGGAGCGCCCGGCACGTAACGGGTATGCTCGGTCGTGACGCTCAGTATCTTCGTTTTGGCCACTTCCAGACATCCAAATGAGTCTGTGCTGTTATTCTTCGGGAGTGTCATCGCCAGCTCCGAGTCCTCACTGTAGAGCAGTGAAAAGACAGTATACTCCAATTTCCTCTTTCACCACTCCACTAATCTATACTAATAATAAATCTGTAGCCGAAATTGTTCTGGTAATTTTCGATTTTCCAAAAATAATTGGTCCTAACATATACAATTAACCACCCTGAATCCGAAAATCGCTTTTTTGAAATTTTTGTTTGTATGTCTGTCTGTATGTTTGTTACCTTTTCACGCGATAATGGATGAACGGATTTCGATGAAAATTGGAATATAAATTAAGTTCCACGTTGGATAAACCCCGACGCCGTTTAGATTTTAGATTAAGCTATCTGGCATTCAAAATACATTATTTAAAAGGGGGATATAACCCCGGCCTGAATTAAATAAATCGAAATATCTCGCTTATTATTGATTTTTGTGAAAATGCTACATGACAAAAGTTTCTTTAAAACTAATTTGCGATACGTTTTATTCCTTGAAAAATTTTGATAGGACTGATATTTAATGAGATAAATGAGTTTTAAAATTTAAATAATTGCCATCTAAGGCCGTGTAATGAATTAAAAACACATGACTTCGTCTATAAGGGGCCTTGGACAGCAACAATCGAAAGCCCGGCGCCGAAACATAGTTCTACAGACAATGTTTCTGTGTTTGTATGAAGTAATATCAGAAGCTAAATTAACTGATTTGTATAATTAATTATTAATTCACCATTGGAAAGTGTAGTTTCTCTAGATGGACATAATGCTATAATGTTATTACAGTAACTTCTGAGTGAATCGAGACAGGTAAGATTAAAATGCTTCTTATTCACAGAAAACTTGATAGGCTATTCTGTACATTCGTTTCCTGTATTTCCTAAAATAATTTTTATGACTGGGTTGGGGTGAATGAGTGGTCTCTGGATCAAAATGATCGCATTTTAATTATGCAAATACAATTTAAATTAAGTAACATAATAAACGATTTATCCTTATATCAAACACGAACGTTCCGGCTGGATCAAATGTCCTATTTTAATTATGTAATTGCTTTATATTTATTTCTAACATGCAGCTCCGGAGCCTCACTGGGTACAGTAGACTAGTTGAGAATAATTACCATCGTTACCACCACTACCATTGCTACGGCGTAGCTCCGGGAAAGAGCATGTTTTCTGACCTGAAGCTGAGCTCAGCATGGGTTCGAGTCCCAGTTGGGCTGAATACATGTTTCGGTATTTTTCCGAGGTCTTCCTCAACTGCAAGGCGATTGCCAGGTAATCCGTGGCTCGTCTTGCAGTCATTCCAGTTGTCACGGATGTTACGTTTTTACTATTTTCAAACTCTAGTCCAGGCATGTCAATTGATGTCCACAGGATCAAGCGCGCGCTTTAGAGCTCAGGAGAGCCTGAGCGCTTTACAGCGGAAAGGAAAGAGACAGAAGAAAGAGGTAGTATATGGCGCTTGGTCGAGCTATATTCAGGGATGGCCAGCACTGATTCAATAGATAAAGGGAAGAGAACTTATTAAAACTATATCCATGTTAATTTTTAGATTTGCCTGAGAAGTATAAGTGCATTATAAGAATGTAAGTTTTAATTTTAATGCTCATTTTTCACAAGTTTGATTTTTTTTATTCAAAAGAAATATTTTCTCAACTTTTCGTATAGAAAAGTGAAATTTTCAGGTATAGGCCTATTTATTTAGTAGCCTTACAGAATGTTTTCGTAAATCTAATATACCGTATATACGTATTACTGAAGATAGTGTATTGAAAATTTTGAAAATATTCGCATGGAAATTGTTAAATGCATTAGCCACGGACCATGTTCCACAACAACTTATAGCAAACATATATATAATATCTATAAAACAAATGTAATTGAAGTAAGGTATGACAAATTATCGCATAGGACAGAAATTCATACAGGAGTAAGACAAGGCTGCGGCCTTTCACCGTTGCTATTTATTATATATATAGGAATCAAATAATTAGAGAATGGAAACAATTGCCTCATGGATAGGCCTATATAGAACTCAATCGACATTTACAACTAGATTCATTACTTTTTGCAGACGATTTAGCTCTGGTGGCATCCTCAGAAGATGAATTACAACGTTCAGTTTTTAATTTTAACAAAATTGGAATTAAATATGATTTGAAAATCAATAAAGAAAAAACTAAAATTATGGCCTTCTGCGGAAAATACCCTGTGCCTAAGCAAAATATGTTTAGATTCAAAAATATTAGAAAGGATAAATTATTTTACATATCTCGGATGCACATTATTTTTTTCGATGAAGTAGACATTTCACAGAAAATTTCTAAATACATCAAAACAATGGGAATAATTAAAACCACTATGAAACCTTCCCTAGTACAAAGGCATACTCGACTTCGCCTATACAAGACCTAGGCGAGACCTGTACTTTGTTACGGCAGGGAGGCATGGACATTGAGGAAGAAAGACGAAAGCAGAATAACAGCTAATGAAATGAAATTTATGAGATATACAGCGGGATATACGAAATGGGATCACAAACGCAATGAAGATGTAATGGAAGAATTACAACTAGAACCTGTAATTAATCACGTAAAACATTATCAGAACAACTGGATAAATCATCTGCATCGCATGCATAGAGATCATCATCATCATCATTGACGCTACAGCCCTTGGTGGGCCTGGGCCTCCCTTAGTAATTGTCGCCATCCGTCTCTATCTTGTGTAGCAGCCTTCCAATTCTTGCACCCCAACTTTCTGGCATCCTCTTCCACTCTATCAATCCATCGCAAGTGCGGTCGACCTCGTCTTCTCTGACCTTCCGGATTTGTTATTACAATTTTTTTGCAAGGTTCACTTGGGTCCATACGTATTACATGTCCTGCCCACCTCAATCTGCTAGTTTTAACTGTATTGATTATATTTGGCTCTCCTAGAAGTCTATATAATTCATAGTTGCATCTCCTCCTCCAGAGACCTTCCTCAAATGCTGGGCCATAGATCCTTCGCAGAATCTTTCTTTCGAAAATCTCCAGTATGCATAGAGATAGAATCCCAAAAGTCATGCTCCACTATCGCCCAAACGGGAAGAGATCTCTCGGTCGTCCAAAGAAGCGCTGAATTGAAAATTCAACTGTGAGATCGTAACAGGCCATTTGGCCTAATACTTGAAGGAAGAAGAAGAAGAAGGTCAGGCATCTTCCCCCGATCCACTCTAATGGTGGAACGAGAGTGTTCGTTTAGCTTGATGTCTATTGAGCCGTTAGGTGATGAATACGACACATTTGATACGATCGCATCTCCTCGGTCTACCAGTTGGTAAAAGTTTATACAGGGACATCACTTTATTTTTACTTCAATTTTTATTGTACCTGAGTTTTTGAATGTACTTCACTCCCACCCCTTCTACTAAGGAAGTTCCAACTCCACACAGAATCAAGACCGCAGATATGAAGCAGTACTGAGTTACTGAGTATAGTACGTTCCAGAAATATGTTCGCGTTTTCCAGTGACGAAAGAGCTTACAATATTGAATCATATTTTCGCACAGGTACTGTCCGTTTGCCTACGTCGCATCCCGATTTCCCCACCTGCTTCTTCTCGCCCCTCTGTAAAAGCTGGGCTGTCTTAGCTCTTTTCTGAAAACATTAATTTCTCTTAGAATTGGACGTTTACGTAATATTATACAGCTGTTTAATTTAACTTAAATAAAAGGGCCTCGTTAAGTAATTAACTGTCACGTGATTTCCCCTTTCTACAATCCTGCGGCATAACCACTTGGACAGACAGTAGATAGCATGTCTGAGTAATTTTATATTTTCGGGTCGGGCAGAAGTGAAGATTGAATTTACAGTACGTAAGTAGGTACAGAATTATTTCAACATGAGTTACTAGTACGAAGGACGAAACTGGCAATTGGAATTAGATGCAATAGTCTATAGTGCGATAATATTCACAAAAGAACTGAAGCCTGTAAAGAAATGAACTGCCACCATTTTCAAAAAAATTGTGTTTAAATATTCATATTATGATTATTTTTCAATTTAACTTCTTTTCTATATTGTACGCTAATGTGCTGTAGACAGTATAATATACACTGCATAATGAATACGTTCATGGATAACTCACTTCGTGAGTAAAAACACTTATTCTTAATACAGTACTGTACTTTGATTAAAGAAAAACCTAATGAAAATTATCAAACTCAAAATCGCGATATTTCCTAGTTTACGTAAATGGATGAACTACTTTTCTTCCTTCCTATACCTAGTAGAGTAATTTGTGTTTTACGCCAGTATCATCTAACTCCAGTCTTGGAGGGGGAGCAAGCGGTGTTTCCTGTTCTCTAAAGGTATACTTCCACAAGTAAAGAACCCTGGTCTCACACCACTTCTGCACAGATGACAGTGATTGACAGGCCAGTTAATATTTGCTCTTGGCTGGAAAATGTATGTTTGGATTCTTTCAAAAATAAAATGATGTCCCGATATCTTTGTCCATTTCATTTTAACTTTTAATTCCTGAACCCAACCCTGCAACGAAGGTTCTTTACTTGGTCCGTTTGTTTGTAAAAATAAAATGATGTCCCTGTAGTTCCATTTTAACTTTTAATTAGCAGCGAGGTCCGTTTGTTTAGCCAGCGCGTTGTATTGTGGTGCCTGAACGCCTCGAGATGCCCCCGGCTGCGGACAGCGGCGAGTCCCCAGTTCTGTGCCACTTTCTGTGCCCGTCGCGGGTCATTCTCTTTCTCAGGTCAGCGAGCAAATCAAACAGAATCCTGCGCTCCCGCGATGAGGCGGGCGCTCTGGCTACAAGTTCGGTTGGGACAGGTCGTAAGGAAGATGGACCACGCCCGCCTCTCAACCGCGGGCTTAATTAGTGTTTGAATTAACTAAACCTTCGTCTGCAAGCGCAGTTCACAACCGTAATGGACAGATTTCCAACTTTAGATTCTTGATTGACCTATTCACTGATTTCTTGGCTCATTGATTCATTCGTTTAGTGGTAGTTCAGGCGTGGTTGTTTGCGTTAACTTGAGCTTCTCAACATGAGATGGACTCTTTGTAAATTCTATTATATCCTATTTCTGGTAAAGATTCTTACCGAGGCTTTAGATTTACTTTTCCACTTCACCAATATCATTGTCGTGTATTAACTCCTTTGCATCAATTCTTGATTTGCCATTTTTATTAAAAGGGTCGTTAAGTAAGTAAGAAATACCTAAGTACGATCATTCATTCATACCTTAATACGTCGCCTAATTGATGACGTAATCAGTCCTCAGCATATTCATTGAGTTACTAAATCATTAGTTTTTTCACTCTCCATCCTTATTTCCTTTCTTTCGTCATCGTTATTTCGTACATTTCCTTTTTTCAACGTCATTTCATTGATTTATTCCTCAACATTTCGTACATTTCTTCATGGTTATTTTGTTAATTTCTTCATCGTTTCTTAGTTTATTTCTTCATCATTATTTCGTTCATTTCTTCACCACTATTTTGTTAATTTCTTCATCATTTCTTCGTTTAGTTCTTCATCGTTTCTTAGTTTATTTCTTCATCGTTATTTCGTTCATTTCTTCATTACTATTTTGTTAATTTCTTCATCGTTTCTTCGTATAGTTCTTCATCGTTTCTTAGTTTATTTCTTCATCGTTATTTCGTTCATTTCTTCATTACTATTTTGTTAATTTCTTCATCGTTTCTTCGTATAGTTCTTCATCGTTTCTTAGTTTATTTCTTCATCGTTATTTCGTTCATTTCTTCATTACTATTTTGTTAATTTCTTCATCGTTTCTTCGTATAGTTCTTCATCGTTTCTTAGTTTATTTCTTCATCGTTATTTCGTTCATTTCTTCATTACTATTTTGTTAATTTCTTCATCGTTTCTTCGTATAGTTCTTCATCGTTTCTTAGTTTATTTCTTCATCGTTATTTCGTTCATTTCTTCATCACTATTTTGTTAATTTCTTCATCATTTCTTCGTTTAGTTCTTCATCGTTTCTTCGCTTATTTCTTCATCGTTATTTCGTTCATTTCTTCATCACTATTTTGTTAATTTCTTCATTGTTTCTTCGTTTAGTTCTTCATCGTTTCTTAGTTTATTTCTTCATCGTTATTTCGTTCATTTCTTCATCACTATTTTGTTAATTTCTTCATTGTTTCTTCGTTTAGTTCTTCATCGTTTCTTAGTTTATTTCTTCATCGTTATTTCGTTAATTTCTTCATTACTATTTTGTTAATTTCTTCATCGTTTCTTCGTATAGTTCTTCATCGTTTCTTAGTTTATTTCTTCATCGTTATTTCGTTCATTTCTTCGTCACTATTTTGTTAATTTCTTCATCATTTCTTCGTTTAGTTCTTCATCGTTTCTTCGCTTATTTCTTCATCGTTATTTCGTTCATTTCTTCATCACTATTTTGTTAATTTCTTCATCGTTTCTTCGTTTAGTTCTTCATCGTTTCTTAGTTTATTTCTTCATCGTTATTTCGTTAATTTCTTCATTACTATTTTGTTAATTTCTTCATCGTTTCTTCGTATAGTTCTTCATCGTTTCTTAGTTTATTTCTTCATCGTTATTTCGTTCATTTCTTCATCACTATTTTGTTAATTTCTTCATCGTTTCTTCGTTTAGTTCTTCATCGTTTCTTAGTTTATTTCTTCATCGTTATTTCGTTCATTTCTTCATCACTATTTTGTTAATTTCTTCATCATTTCTTCGTTTAGTTCTTCATCGTTTCTTCGCTTATTTCTTCATCGTTATTTCGTTCATTTCTTCATCACTATTTTGTTAATTTCTTCATCGTTTCTTCGTTTAGTTCTTCATCGTTTCTTAGTTTATTTCTTCATCGTTATTTCGTTCATTTCTTCGTCACTATTTTGTTAATTTCTTCATCATTTCTTCGTTTAGTTCTTCATCGTTTCTTCGCTTATTTCTTCATCGTTATTTCGTTCATTTCTTCATCACTATTTTGTTAATTTCTTCATCATTTCTTCGTTTAGTTCTTCATCGTTTCTTCGCTTATTTCTTCATCGTTATTTCGTTCATTTCTTCATCACTATTTTGTTAATTTCTTCATCGTTTCTTCGTTTAGTTCTTCATCGTTTCTTAGTTTATTTCTTCATCGTTATTTCGTTCATTTCTTCGTCACTATTTTGTTAATTTCTTCATCGAGTCCCCAGTTCCCATTTCTTCGTTTAGTTCTTCATCGTTTCTTCGCTTATTTCTTCATCGTTATTTCGTTCATTTCTTCATCACTATTTTGTTAATTTCTTCATCGTTTCTTAGTTTATTTCTTCATCGTTATTTCGTTAATTTCTTCATCGTTAATTTGTTAATTTCTTCACCGTTTCTTTGTTTATTTCTTCATCTTTATTTTTTCATTTCTTCCTCGTTTCTTCGTTTATTTCTTCCTCGTTTCTTTGTTTATTTCTTCATCCTTATTTTGTTCAATTTTAAACATTTCTTCGTTTATTTCTTTATTGTTATTTTGTTCATTTCTTTCTTTATTTCTTCATCGTTATTTTGTTCATTTTTCATCATTTCTTAGTTTATTTCTTCATCGTTATTTTTTACATTTCTTTATCGTTATTTTGTTCATTTTTTCTTAGTTTCTTCGTTCATTTTTTATCGTTATTTTTTCCATTTCTTTATCGTTATTTTGTTCATTTTTTCTTGGTTTCTTCGCTTATTTCTTCATCGTTATTTTGTCCATTTCTTTATCGATATTTTGTTCATTTTTTCGTTTATTTATTCATCGTGATTTCATTTATTTCTTCTCCGGTTTTTCTGTTAATTCCTTTATCGCCATTTCGTTAATTTCTTCATCGTTATTTTCTTACCTATTCTTCATTGTTACTTCGGTCATTCCCTTATGGATATTACGTATATTCTGTATGTTCATCGTAATTTCGTAGGCCTATAGAGCATTTCTCTTCATTGTTAGGCTATTTCATCGTCATAGCGCTCATTTTTAATTCATATTTTTTTTATATTTCTTCATCGTTACTGTGTTAATTCTTCGTCATTTCCGCATCGTTATTTATTTCATCGTTCTTTTTCGTTCATTCTTTCGTCGTTATTTCGTTCATTTCTTTATCGTCACTTCCTTCGTTCCTTAATTTTGAATTTATGATTCTACTGTTAATTCATTACTCTCACTTTGAGAGAGGAACAGAGATTAAGGGTGTTTGAGAATAAGGTTCTTAGGAAAATATTTGGGGCTAAGAGAGATGAAGTTACAGGAGAATGGAGAAAGTTACACAACGCAAAGCTGCACGCATTGTATACTTCACCTGACATAATTAGGAACATTAAATCTAGACGTTTGAGATGGGCAGGGCATGTAGCACGTATGGGCGAATCCAGAAATGCATATAGAGTGTTAGTTGGGAGGCCGGAGGGAAAAAGACCTTTAGGGAGGCCGAGACGTAGGTGGGAAGATAATATTGAAATGGATTTGAGGGAGGTGGGATATGATGGTAGAGACTGGATTAATCTTGCTCAGGATAGGGACCAATGGCGGGCTTATGTGAGGGCGGCAATGAACTTCCGGGTTCCTTAAAAGCCAGTAAGTAAGTAAGTACTGTTAATTCATTATAAGTTCATCCATGCATTCGTCGGTCGTTCGTTCATTTATCACTTGGTTGTTCGTCGCACGCTTTCGAAATCACTCACTCGCTTCCGCGCTGAATCAGTTGTATGCAGTTCATTTGCAATAGATCAAGAATATTTTCCGATCTTCCTGTTATTTTTCTTTCCATAGCTGGTCTCAGTGTATGTTTTCTATTTGTAATAGCAGTCTTTTTTTTTGATTTTCTTATTTTCAATTTAAAGGGTCTAATTTGTAATTTTTTTCTTTTGTTCCGCTTAAAATATATTACATTAAATGCAGAATAGATCTACTTTTCAACTCTTATTTGAAACTGTATTAGAAGAGAGATAGAATGAGTTATTCCGCAGTATGATAAAAACTGAATGCAGACTAAAGCCAGTATAGGGTCAAATGACTCTGCTTCAGTCTTGTAGGACATTCACCGTTGCGGTATTTGAATTTAATTCGACTAGGAGTCGGTGCGACCTTGCAACAGCCTACGAAGAGTCCACCATATGGTCGAGAAGAAAGCAACTTCAAAGCGCCGTCACGTAGGCGGGACATCGCTAATTCAATTGCAAACAGGGAACAGTCTGGCAGTCATGGAAACGTGGTAGGAGCTGCGAATTGTTTGTGGACAAATCTCTTCTACACGCACTTCTACCATCTTGTGCCACCAGCACAGACTTTTACGTTTAGGAATAACGGAGCTCGCGAATAGACCTCCTGTCGGTGTTGCACAAATCCTTCTTTGTCTGAAACCGTACATTAAAAATAATAAAAAGACTACGTATTATTGAATAACTCGAAAATGCTTTGAGCTTCCTGTTTTTGTTCGGGACAAATCTTGTACAGGGACATCATTTTATTTTTACTTCAATTTTTATTGTACCTGACTTTTTTAATGTACTTCACTCCCAATCCTTCTACTAATGAGTCCACACCTGTGGAGTAACGGTTAGCACGTCTGGCCGCGAAACCAGGTGGCCCGGGTTCGATTCCTGGTCGGGACAAGTTACCTGGTTGAGGTTTTTTCCGGGGTTTTCCCCTCAACCCAATAAGAGCAAATGCTGGGTAACTTTCGGTGCTGGACCCCGGGCTCATTTCACCGGCATTATCACCTTCATCTTATTCAGACGCTAAATAACCTAAGCTGTTGATAAAGCGTCGTAAAATAACATACTAAAATAAAAAAAAAATCTGCTAATGAAGTTCAACCGTCCTCCACACAGATCCAAGACCGCATATACAGTCATAGTAGCCTTACGGCCATAGTAAACAGTACGTTCCAAAAATATGTTCGCGTTTTCCAGTGACGAAAGAGCTTTCAATACTGAATCATTTTCGCACAGATACTGTCGTCCATTTGCCTACGTCTTATCCCGGTTTCCCCCACCAGCTTTTATTCGCCAGATAGTAGCTGGGCTGTCTTAGCTCTTTTCTGAGAACATCAATTTCTGTTAGGAATTGGACGTCTACGTAATATTATACAACTGTTTAAAATAACTTAAATAAAAGGGCCTAGTTAAATAATTAACTGTCACGTGATTTGCTCCCTTTCTACGAACCTACGACATAAGCATTTGGACGGACAGTAAATAGTATGTCTGAGTAATTTAATCTTTTCGGATCGGACAGAAGTGAAGATTGAATTTACAGTACGTAAGGTACTCTTTTATAGAGTACGTACAGAATTATTTCAACATGAGTTATTAGTACGAAGAACGAAACTGGTAATTGGGATTAGGTACAATAGTCTATAGTGCGATAATATGCACATTAGAACTGAAGCCTGTATCGAAATGAACGGCCACCATTTAAAAAAAATGTGTTTAAATATCCATATTATGATTATTATTCAATTTAACTTCATTCTCTATATTGTACGCTAATGTGCTGTAGACAGTATAATATACACTGCATAATGAATACGTTCGCATGGATAACTCAGTTCGTGAGTAAAAACACTCATTGTTAATACTGTACTGTATTTTGATTAAATAAAAACCTAATGAAAACGATCAGACTAAAAAGCGCAATATTTCCTAGTTTATGTAAATGGATGAACTACTTTTCTTCCCTCCTATACCTAGTAAAGTGATTTGTTTGTATATTACGCCAGTATCATCGAACTCCAGTCTTGAAGAGGGTAGTAAACGGCGTTGATCCAGAGGTATAGTCAAGTTAATATTAAAAATGTTAGTAAAAATAAAATGATGTCCCTGTACAAAAAGTCACAGTAGAGTATGTCAACGTTACCATCACACACACATAGGCGGAAACGTACAGCACTGTCAGGTCCCCAAGAATCGCATGATGGATTGACTGATGTAATAAATTACACATCAATGAGATGTACTTATGAACTTCATCAAATGGACCTAGGAATAAGTAACATAACAATGTTTTATTGCTAGAATTGATGTTATTATCTTCATATATAATATTCCATGCATTTTCAATGGGCTTTAACCAGTCACCACTTCGTGTGAACTGACCAACCAAAACCTCACATTTAATTTCTATTCAGCACATTTCAAACAACAGGTCTACGTGTTGTAACCGGAGACTGTATCGCTACTAAAAATATTATAATAGATGTAAAACCATGAACAGTAAAGAAAGCACGAATAGACCTATTACTGTACACTTAACATAAGCATTGGTTTCAAGAGTTCGTTCAGTAATTATATTACTGTTTTTTCTGCAATTACAGCTATTGTTTGTAGGCCTTGAAATTTACAGTTCCCACATAGAAACTTGTTGCCAGGGAAACCATTCTTCATAACATAAAACTATACTGAAATAGATTCATTACTAGAGCATTCATTTTTAGCCCCTTAACTTGGTGTGGAAGAGAAGGCCTGATGGCCTTAACTGCACCAGAATAAATCTTTACTAATAATAAATCTGTAGCCGAAATTTTTCTGGTAATTTTCGATTTTCCAAAAATAATTGGTCCTAACATATATAATTAACCACCCTGAAACCGAAAATCGCTTTTTTGAAATTTTTGTTTGTATATCTGTCTGTCTGCATGTTTGTTACCTTTTCACGCGATAATGGCTGAACGGATTTCGATGAAAATTGAATATAAATTAAGTTCGTTGTAACTTAGATTTTAGGCTATATGGCATTCAAAATGCATTATTTAAAAGGGGGTTATAAGGGGGCCTGAATTAAATAAATCGAAATATCTAGCTTATTATTGATTTTTGTGAAAATGTTACATAACAAAAGTTTGTTTAAAACTAATTTTCGATAAGTTTTATTCCTTGAAGAATTTTGATAGGACTGATATTTAATGAGATAAATGAGTTTTAAAATTAAAATAACTGCCATCTAAGGCCGTGTAATGAATTAAAAACAAACGACTTCGTCTATAAGGGGCCTTGGACAGCAACAATCGAAAGCTATAAAGATAGCCTACAGAGAATGTTTCTGTGTTTGTATGAAGTAATATCGGAAGCTAAATTAACTGATTTGTATAATTAATTATTATTTCACCATTGGAAAGTGTAGTTTCTCTAGATGGACATAATGCTATAATGTTATTACAGTAACTTCTGAGCGATCGAGGACAGGTAAGATTAAAATAGCTTCTTATGCACAAGAAAACTATAGGCGTTGTATTTCCTAAAATAATTTTTATGACAGTATGAGTGGTCTCTGGATCAAAATGATGGCATTTTAATTTTTTAATACAATTTAAATTAAGTAACATAATAAACGATATATTCTATCAAACACGAATGTTACCTGGATCAAATGTCCTATTTTAATTATGTAATTACTTTATATTTATTTCTAACGGGTGCAGCGGAGCGCATATACGGCTAGTATTATATAATATAATTTAAGTTATTTGAAGGGTTCAAGCCATAGTGGGCCAAGCGCCATTTACTGAATACGTAGAAAATAAAAGGGTTAAAATTAGTTATTACCATAATTCAATGCAAACCTATAACAAGTAAAATAAAATATACACATTAAATCTAAATTATGTCAATCTTCATTAAACTATGGTTGCATGTAATAAAATTAAGAAACAGGTTAAAGGAATTGTCATTGCACCAAATGAGCGTCTCTGGACCAAAATGATCGCATTTTAATTATTTGGATGCAATTTAAATTAAACGATTTATCCTTCTATCAAACACGAATGTTACCTGGCTCAAATGTCCTATTTTAATTACTTTATATTTATTTCTAACGGGTGCAGCGGAGCGCATGGGTACGGCTAATAAATAAATAAGCATAATTCCACAAAGAACAGAAAATGAGTCTCTACTACGTTATAGAAATCGAACCTGGGTCTGCTGGACACACTTGACCGAGTTGCCACAATAACGTTGAGAAATGGAATACTGAATACTGCACACAAAAACATACAACGTATATGGAGTAAAGTACGAGAATGGTTCGTCCGAACCGTTTTTTGTTAATGAATAAATTGCACATGTGAAGATGTGATCCTTGATGTAAGTACGGACTCACGGAACTGAAAAGCAGTCGAAAGTGGATGCAAGAGGTCGCCGTATTACAGGGACTTTTTTTTACACAGGAATCTGTTTCGTGTGCTACGCAAAGGGAACAAAGGAACGGCGCACACATACACACACTACCTGGCGACAGGAACAGGGAAGGAAAGGTGAGGGGGAGGGGGTCGGGCCGCTGCCACCCCCTCCCGATCGAGCAGCAGGCGATACTGACGGGAACGACCCCAAAAGACTGGCACGAACCTCGTGCGCTGGATGCAATCTCTCCCCTCGATCAGGGAGGGGGAGGCGAGTCACAGCGGAGGGGTGGGCTGGCAAACGGGATGGAAAAGTGAGCAATTCCGAAATTGTGTGTTTGGCCCTTCAACGGTGATAACTGAATCATGTTTTGACGTGAAGCTGAAGTTGACAGCTTGGGCTTCATATCGCACTCAAGATTTATATCTTGCTTCGTATTCATTCTTGGCAGAGTCAGTGGAATTTACCTCAAAATTATAATTATATTATTGATATAGAAGCTTTACTTATTATACGATACATAATTTAAGGGGTTAGGTATAGTTTACAGCAGAAAAATTTTGGAAATATTCAACATTTTTTTCCTCTGTTACTGTATCTTGTACAATGATGAAAATTAATATGTGTAAAACACTGTCCTTCTGCTTACTTACTTACTTACTTACTTGCTTTTAAGGAACCCGGAGGTTCACTGCCGCCCTCACATAAGCCCGTCATTGGTCGCTATCCTGAGCAAGATTAATCCATTCTCTATCATCATATCCCACCTCCCTCAAATCCATTTTAATATTATCTTCCCATCTACGTCTCGGCCTCTCTAAAGGTCTTTATCCCCTCCGGCCTCCCAACTAACACTCTATGTACATTTGTGGATTCGCCCATACGTGCTACATGCCCTGCCCATCTCAAACGTCTGGATTTAATGTTCCTAATTATGTCAGGTGAAGAATACAATGCGTGCAGATCTATGTTGTGTAACTTTCTCCATTCTCCTGTAACTTCATCCCTCTTAGCCCCAAATATTTTCCTAAGCACCTTATTCTCAAACACCCTTAACCTATGTTCCTCTCTCAAAGTGAGAGTCCAAGTTTTACAACCATAAAAAAACAACCGGTAATATAACTGTTTTATAAATTGTAACTTTCGGATTTTTTAACAGCAGACTGGTTGATAAAAGCTTCTCAACCGAATAATAACAGGCATTTCCTATATTTATTCTGTGTTTAATTTCCTCCCGAGTGTCATTTATATTTGTTACTGTTGCTCCAAGATATTTGAACTTCTCCACCTCTTCAAAAGATAAATTTCCAATTTTTATATTTTCATTTCGTACAATATTCTCGTCACGAGACATAATCATATAAGTTTGTCTTTCGGGATTTACTTCCAAACCTATCTCTTTACTTGCTTCAAGTAAAATTCCCGTGTTTTCCCTAATCGTTTGTGGATTTTCTCCTAACATATTCACGTCATCCGCATAGACAAGCAGCTGATGTAACCCGTTCAATTCCAAACCCTCTCTGTTATCCTGGACTTTCCTAATGGCATACTCTAGAGCAAAGTTAAAAAGTAAAGGCTTTAGCCCACAGTGAATTGGGAACGCATCTGACAGAAACTGACCTATACGAACTCTGCTGTACGTTTCACTGAGACACATTTTAATTAATCGAACTAGTTTCTTGGGAATACCAAATTCAATAAGAATATCATATAAAACTTCTCGTCCTTCTGCTATATAAAGAAAATATTTTTACCATTTAAAAAAGATAATTTACATTTTTTTTCTTTTTCAAAATTCAGTTCACTGTGCAGTGATGAAGCGTTTCCCTCATAACTCAAAAACTATCCAACATTGTGTGATTACAATTTCTTGTGTGTATTAATGCATGTCGTATGTACAATATGATGCAAGATCACTGCTCTATCTTTGGTAGATTGTCTGATAAAAAATAAATTCATGTTACAAAATGGTCAAATATCAGTAGGCCTATTTTCTTCTAACACAAAATGAAAAAAAAAAATTATGATATTGTAAACATGAGTTTCAGCAATAAAATAAAAGAGACAGAATATGAAACATTTAACAAGTTTATGAGTTATGACCGTTCCTACTAAAGTACGTTGGCTTTTCTAACCGATCCGTTATGTCTATCCATGCTTTCTGACCTGACGATGATGATGATGATGATGATGATGATGATGATGATGATGATGATTAAGCCTAGGATTTTGATGAAATTGCATCTTTTTTCTAGTAAGCCAGAAACATAGCTGCTTTAGTATTTATATGTTATGTGATAAACTGAGTGTTTTAAGACATATTTGTTAGGGCATTTTTTTTTGCATTTTTGCCTGTTTCAACTCATAAGAGCATCTTTTCTTTTATTCGGTCATTTTTGAGGCATTTTCATTTAATATTGGCCATAAATCCCCATTATTAATGTAAAATAATGTTTATTTCCTTTGATATTTTCTTTACATATTTTGTCCATTAATACCCATTATTTTGTATAATATTTTAATCGTTTTTCTAAACAATATTGCCATTTTAACGTAGTACACCCCATGTAATGGATCAGTCCAACCACCCCTTCAATATAGACTCCTCTATACCTGCTAATTCCGGATAAAAGTGGCCTTGTGATGGACTGAATGGAAACTAAAAATAAAGTAAATCCATGGCGCTACAGCCCATGAAGGGCCAAGACTGACCAACTGACTGCCGACCTCACGTCCACATGCCGACGCAGAGGTGAACGATCATACATGGAAACTACATCAGGTAAAATAATTCATTGCCGCCCTCAAAGTGTACTACCTGAGAAAAATCCAGTTATGTAAAATTTAATTTGATTACTAGTCTAAATATTTAGTACAAAACCTTTCTTTTTGCTACTAAAACGTCCAATTATGTAAGATCAATTTTTAGGTAACATTTCCTAAGGGCTTATTTTTTTTTTTAAGATTTTTATGTCATAAATGCATTGTTTTTAGGACATTTTTTCATGATTTATAGGTCATCAAAATTTTAGACCTGATGATGATGATGATGATGATGATGATGATGATGATGATGATGATGATGATGATGATGATGATGATGATGATGAACTTCCAAATCCATTTGTCCTCTTATTCGGTGATTCATTCGTTGGTTCACCCAACACGACAGTCAGTATCGAAGTGTTAACGAAGTGAGAACATTAAAATTAATCTTGGTATCCGCGGCAGAGTTGCTTTCACGGCCTGACTCCGTAATGAGTTGGCTGGAACGTCTCGCCGCGTCGCGCGGGTGTAAACAGCTTCGTCCGACTCTCGGATATTCCAGCTGCCGAGGCGCCTCGTCAAGCCATAGCGAGCGAGTTTCCGGGACCCGACCCTACTCTCCCCCATCTCCCTCTAATCGAGCAGCGGTGCGTATAGGCGGACGGACAGACGGACGGACAGACGGGCGGGAGGCCTGATTCTAGTAGTAGGGGTCGGACTTGCCCGCAAACGGAAACGCCGCAGAACTGTTTGGACGGAAAAGTCTGGCCGCTACATTCAGTAGAGTGCGGTTACTCCCCCCTCCTACAAACAGTTTTCTGATTTTGACCGCAGATATTCTTTCGTTTTGAATATCTGTTGTTTAGGGCTCATTTGTTGGTCGAGGGCATGTGATTAAATGCGCATTGTTCCCAGATAAAAGAGGTGGACAAATTATAACGCTTCGGAATCCGAAAAATTAATTACCTACAAATCTACTCCCCCCACCTTTCCCCCTTTCAAAAGCTGTTTATAACCACCCCTAATGTAGTTGAACTGCACTACCCCTGCAATGGATCGCACCTCTCACTTCGTGGTACAATATCACCCTCCAAGCTATTGTCTTAATTGTTGTGGTCTGAACATGCATTGTTTCACTATTCACTCTCATGTCATTGGTCGGAGATTACAACGAAATTAAACTTGTCATTCTGGCCTACTGTACACATAGCCCAATCAATTGCAGCTCATCACCTAAGGGGACCGAGTTTGATGCCTGAGGAGATGCTTCGAGATTTGTGTGGCATAGTACAACTATTTGGAGGATTTAGTAAAGAACTGTTTTCAGAACATGGGAGGAGTGATAGTAGGAGGAAGAAGAATAAAGTGTATAAGATTTCCTGATGATATGGCGTTATTAGAAAAAGGAAAATGAAGCATACGGTTGAACAGCGAATTTCTTTGGTGGAATGTTAGGCTACGTGAAAAAAAGAACTACAGGGTGTTTCCGAGCTAGTGTTACTAACTTTCAGTGATGATGAGAAAGGGCACATGTATCAATTTGAGATAAGGAATCCTGGTCTGGAAATAACTGAGTCGAAAGTTATAAGCAAAAGTAGTTATGTGGAAATGAAATAATTTTATTCCTCTGTACACCTTATTTATGTGTATTTATCTGTACATCTTACACTTACTGTATTCATCTGACGTTGTTTACGTTGTCTGCGTACAGTATTCCATTCAGTGCGCTGTCTGAGGGATGGGGACAAGAAACTACACTAAAGCATAGCGTAATGTGTAACGGACATGGTCGGTCCTGATATGCACGTCTGTAGACAGCAGTGTATGTGTACAAGTTGCAGTGTCCAGTCGATCAGTCCTAGTGAAATGGAGAAGTACACGAGAGCGGAATAAGCAGACCTGATTTTCGAATACGGATGAGTCAATGGGAACAGTAGACAAGCTCACAGATTGTGTTGGGCAAGTACCCACGTAGGAGACATCCGGCGCATACCATGTTTCCACGACTGTTGCAAAGGTTAAGGGGAAGGAGGGCACGTGGTGCAAAATTACAATTCCATTTCCACGCAACTATGTTTGCTTGTAACTTTCGACTCAGTCATTTCCGGACCAGGGTTCCTTATCTCAAATTGATACATGTACCCTTCCCCATCATCCCTGAAAGTTTGTAACACCAGCCCGGAAACACCCTGTATAGACATGATCCGTTCGGAGATTTGCTTGTAAATTCCTAGCATTCCTACAAAATCTTGCGTTTCGAAGTTGAAAAAAAAATTAAATTAGTGGACTTATTTTATTCTGTAGTTGCTAAATGTCTTGATTTCCCGGTAGTAACGGAACACGCTTTTCGCTGGTGCAAGCACAAGCAGGAAAGTGTACTCCGGGGTTCCGGTGTAATCTAGATTCATCGTAAAAAGAGAACACTGTAGAACAGTGATGTCAAAGCAAGCGCATTTTTCTGACTTTGACGTCGTGCGCGGGCATCAAGCGCTAAGTATGGAAAGAGGAAGGATTGTGTATATGAATAAGCAACCTGTTGGATTAAGAAAACAGTGGTGCACAAACTTCAAACGGATCGTGAAATTTTATGTCGTTATTTTTATATGCTTCTTTCTGTTTAATATTATCTATATTGTCTGTAAAACAAAAGTACTAACACTGATTTCTTAATATTGCACTTGTGTTTTAAAACATAATAATATAATAGAGAGTTAAGAAGGAATATTCACTTAAATTCCATAGCAGTATAATATTATACAGTATTAAGTGGATGAAACACATCATTCATAAAGAAAGTGATATTCCAAAGAAAGAGATTGAGTATGACATGATAAGTTGGAATTTATATTGATAGTATCTTTAGCCTTATAAAAGTAATCAATAAACTAATCAAAACAATATTACAGTACAAAGCAAAGTTACCTAGGTTCTGTATCTGTTTTAAGTGTAACTAATATTACATAACAAAACTCTTATCGTATTATGCTTTTAAGGTGATATTTGTGAGCAACTTCCTATCATTAGAATATTAAATTATTTTCTCGAAATGTACTGAAGCTATAGAGCTCACATTTTTACAACACATGGGCACGTATCTTTTGCTTATGATGTAAGAGTAGTTGCTTTGTTAATTCATTTCCTTACAAACAATTTCCATGCGAATATTTTCAAAATTTGCAATCTTCAGTAATACGTATATACGGTATATTAGATTTACGAAAATAGGCCTATACCTGAAAATTTCACTTTTCTATACGAAAAGTTGAGAAAATATTTATTTTGAATAAAAAAATCGAACTTGTGAAAAATGAGCATTAAAATTAAAACTTACATTCTTATAATGCACTTATACTTCTGAGGAAAATCTAAAAATTAACATGGATACAGTTTTAATAAGTTCTCTTCCCTTTATCCACTGAATCAGTGCTGGCCATCCCTGTATATAGCTCGACCAAGCGGTATATACCACCTCTTTCGTCTGTCTCTTTCCTTTCCGCTGTAAAGCGCTCAGGCTCTCCTGGGCTCTAAAACGCGCGCTTACTCCTGTGGGCATCAATTGACATGCCTGCTGTAGAATGAGAATCTTTCTCGGAGAACTCCCGTTTTCTTTAAGATTACAAATTTCGTTCCGTCCACACTCATTTCGAAAACCTTTATCTTCCTCTTCACTGTCACCGAGATATGGTGTAGGAGTATGGTGATACCAGATAGAAATCGACAGTCAGAGCACTGCCTCTCTGTTAAAACGCTCACGACCATGTACACAGGAGACATGAGGGAACGCCCAGTTAGGGAGACCCTCTAGCATACGAGAGCATTTCCCGTGCTAGTCTACGGACGCCTGATTGCGAGTCTTTTTTCAAGCAGAAGGTGCTCAAAGGCGAAAGCTTAGTCTCTAGCGGGCTTACTATACCAGATCTCTCCTTTTACAAGATGATGTTAAGCAGTACAGTCGCCAGCAATCACCGAGATTCAAGCCCGAGACTTAAATAAATTAAATTCATTAGGTTCTTCGACAATCCATTCACAAGAGGCTACAATGTGTATATCAGAATTAAATTTAATACGAAAACGTGTTATGTAGGTAGTTTAATTTCTTATAGGACCAATACCACGCTTATTTTTACGAATTTAGGGACCTTAGGATTAAGCTATGAGAGAACTTCTACCGCAATTCATTTTCCAACTCATCATTTTGAACATTTATTACGCTAAGGTACGATGCTTATGAAATAATACTGTACAATACCCGTACAGTGGTGATACTCTGTGTACCTACCTTTCATCTATGTTTGTCTACACCAGTGAAAGAGCCATGTACTACAAAATGGTTTTACAAAATCTGTTTATTTTTTGATGAGGAATAAGAAAACAAATTAAAAGATATTGGTTCCCATTAAAAAAACGTACCTTGACCCTCAAATGACCATCCAAACATTCTCCAAGTAAAACACGACAATAGTAATATACGTTACAAGAGCGGTATGTTGATGTTTTCATGTTCGAGGAAAAGATTGAAAAAGCTCAACTACGTTTCGCTTTTTCAATCTTTTCTCGAAACATGAAAACAAACATACCGCTCGTGTATCATACATTATTTTGTGCGAAGATCGTTTATTATATACCTGAAAGACGAATTTCTAATTAGTTGCAATGAAATCTCCATGTTGGTTTCTGTTTAATGACGGCAACTTTTAAAAATTAAAATATCTTTCTTCAACATTGTTTGTTGCTATAAAATGATTTCTGTGTTTACTATATTCCAGCAGGTCGTGATATATGTCTGTCTTTTTTTCCCCCAGTCTATAAACGCGAATTTAAAACAAACGGTAAGTTTATGTAATGATTTATTTTTCATTTTAATATTTTAACAATATTATTTATATAACATATTGCAGTAATAACATCCGCATCTGGAATCTTGTTGATTTTTTCACGGCTTCATTAATGTTACTTGTATTACAAAATGCAATAAGTTTTGTGGTGTAGTAGACTTTACTTAATTTTTGCAAATATTTAAAAACAATAATTAACATTGCAATTTAAAAATGAAATTGCAGCTGGTAAGTTTCAGAGGGAAATTTATAATTATTACTATGTTAATACTGAATGTGGTAAAAATAATATTGGTTTTGTGCGGAAGCCTAAAGAGCAAAAATAATATGAATGGTCCACGCTTAGATATATAAGAGGGAAATTGTTATGTGTGTTGTTGGGAATACTGAATGTGGAATTTTTGTACCTGTTCTTCAAATTGGTTTTTGAAGAATTTTTCAAGCAAATGACGTATGATCTCGGAGCCAAAATAATATTATATTACCCCGCCGAGTGAAGTATATTTTGCAATTCCACACCTCAGATATGTATGTATGTATGTATGTATGTATGTATGTATGTATGTATGTATGTATGTATGTATGTATGTATGTATGTATTCATTCACTGCAATGGGTATATACCCGGTGGCAGTGGTAACTAATTACACTGAATAATGACAATAATAAACTTATTAATTAAAAATACAATTTATAATAATACTAATAATTAATACTAATAATAATAATAACAATAACAACAACAACAGGAATATACTAAATTAAATGAAACGATCACTTAAAATAACATTTGAAATATTCTAATTTGTATCTTAAAACTAAGATCGAACTAAAACCCACACGTATATGTTCATATCTGCACAAGTACCTTCCACATTACACTCATTTCGCTGTCAACTCACTCACTGCACTGGAACTACGACACATTTCACTGATTCCATCCTGATTTCACTAACACTTCAAAAACATTTCACTGTTCAAATACTTTGCACTGCCACTATAAACTATAAAGCTTCCCTGACAGGAACACGTTTCACTTACACAACACACTTCACTGACACGATATACTTCTTCACTGATACAACACACTTCACTGACACAACATAATTCTTCACTGATACAACACTTCAATAACAACATATCATTTACACCCTTTAAATACTGTGTATAATTACCGTCATGATCTCTCGATATAATGGGAGATCTCTGATCTCGAGTATTGAACTGGTTTCTATGAGATTTACCAGCAAGAAACACACATATGTAACCTCTACCCCTTAATTGAATCCCCGTAACATTCGAATGAAGGCAGTGGCACAAAAAAGTTGTACAGAGATAATGGGTCGGGAGAGACAGGGGGTATATCCGTGTTTGTGGGATATTGTTTCTGCGAGGACGGGCCCGTCTCGGCCCGCCCCCTCCAGCTGCTTGGCGGCGGGCATTGTGGTGACGACAGGGTCAGAGCGAGCGGCGTGTGTACGCGCCGCTGGAGAGGACTGGGGGCGTTGTTCGACGTGCCTGATGGCGGATGATTTATACGTGCAAGCTGGCAGCGCCGGCCGGGACCAGCGAGGCGAGGGCGTTCGGTTCACTGTTGCCAATTTAGCTACTTTCTGTTGCAGACGTTTCTACCCCGTTTTCATTTCTAAGACACGTACTCGATCTCTGAGATAACTATCATGTCTGCATAGGTATGGCTGTCTGACATTTCTACCATGTCCCTCACTTACCTCACCTTGTTTTAAAAACGACAGTTAATTTGGACATAAAGTTTCCTCTGTCGTTACTCTTGGTACAATGGAAACAAAACCTTGTGCCTCGTGGTTTTCTATGTGGTCCGTCTCCTTCCATTCTCTATTAACATATTTTGTACGAGATCGTGCGTATTTGCTTGGTTTCCGCACAAAACCAATCCGCGGGAAGTATAAAATTCCACATTGAGTATTCCAAACCTAACACACATAACAATTTCCCTCTTCTTACCGCTTAAGCGACATATTGATTTTACTGCTTTAGGCTTTTAACATAATATTTTTGTGCGAGATCGTGTGTATTTGCTTCGTTTCCGCACAAAACCAATCCGCGGAAAGTCTAAAATTCCACATTCAGTATTCCAAACCTAACACACATAACAATTTCCCTCTTCTTACCACTTAAGTGACATATTGATTTTACTGCTTTAGGCTTTTAACATATTATTTTTAGAGACGTTCAATATAGTAATAATTATAAATTGGAAACTTACCACTGAAATTTCACCTAAATTGCACTCTTAATTATTGTTTTTAAATATTTGCAAAAATTAAGTAAACTCTACAACTCCACTAAATTTACTGCATTCGATTAAGGAAGCCGTGAAAAAATCAACAAGATTCCAGATGCCGATGTTATTACTGCAATATGTTATATAAATAATATTGTTAAAATATTAAAATGAAAAATAAATCTTTACATAACCTTATCGTTTCTTTTAAGTTCGCATTTATAGACTGGGGAAAAAAAAAGACAGACGTATATCACGGCCTGCTGGAGTATAGTAAACACAGAAAACATTTTAAAGGAACAATGTTGAAGATAGATATTTTTTGTTTTCCAAATTTGCCGTCATTGAACAGAAACCAAGATGGAGATTTCATTGCAACTAATTAGAAATTCCTCTTTCAGGTATATAATAAACGATCTTCGCACAAAATAATGTACGATACACGAGCGGTATGTTTTCCTTCAATTCTCGGAAATTAAAAAAGCTCAACTACGTTTCGCTTTTTCAAAATTTCCTCGAACATCAAAACTTCAACATACCGCTCTTGTAACGCATATTACTATAATATGACTCAAGGATTTTCATGACTTTTAACATCTTTGGCATTCGTGCTTCATTCTCCCCCATCCCTCATGTGATAGCTATTCAATTTTAGCTTTCCCCTTCAAAATCTTTATGTTCCTTCATATGGAACGGCGAACATCGGAGTGGGACAAGTGGCCAACGAGCTTGGAGCTCATATAGAGACTGGCTCTTACCCCCAATTTTCCTTGCAAGGACGCGTTTTCGCTTACATTTGAAATGTTTCTCTTCCCATTCATTCCATTAATTAATTAATACATTGATTCGTTCAGTATTTCTACATAATAGTTTTAGAAATATTGGGTAGGCTATATGTTTATATATAGGTCTATAAATGAACATGAAATAAAATACAGTACAGTGTTAAAGAAAGCATGAGGTCTTATATTTTATTTCGTGAAGTATGAACGTTTTCCTTAAATCTACTGTCAATTTTTAAACTGTCTTCTCTCAAAGATTAATAGTCGACTTAAAAGTTATATCGAAAGATTCTTATTACAGTACAGTTAACTCTGGATATAGTAAACATTCGGCTATAATGAACCTAAGTCGTTGGTCCCGACACACATACATTAAAAAATGCATTAATATTTCCGTTTATAGTGAACCCTCACTTTGGTTATAGTGAACCTTGTATCCTGACAAATTCTTATTTGAAGTCAGACCTTCTTGTATAAAATCGAAAGAATGTGTTGAGAACAACATTCTAAGTTTCTTACTCCTTTAGTCAAAGGACAAAGATAGGATTAGTGACTCCTAGACAATGAGCTGTACTGTAAATCCAGGCAACGCGCGACGACCTTGCCTCACTCCACCATCGAAGAGTTGACATTCTGTTCTCAGGCACACTACTCTACTGTTATTTGTAATCTTCCACCGTCAAAGGGTTGCCTCTTGTTCTCAGAAACATTTCCATTATGACAGATAACATCGAAACAACGGAAAATGAAATAGCCTTCATTTATTAGAAGGGGACGGACATTATGTCCAGAGAATAAACGAAGGTAAGATTTCGATGGCTTTCAAACTCCACCAACCCTCTCTTAGTTTTGATTAAGTGACACGGAAAATTCCAAGGCTGAGTACGCAGTTACACCTTAGGGGCGTTTGTCATTTCTACCTGATCAGTCTGTTTCTAGTGTTCCAACAGTGAATGTACTGTATAAAAATGTCGAAGCGTAAAGTGTTTTCTTTGGAAGATAAGGCGAATATTATAAGTGACATTGAACGTGGTCTCTCGCAAGCGGACGTGGGTCGACAGCATAGTTTAAGTAAATCAACTGTGAGTTACAGTATACAGTGTAATCCATTCCATAAAAATGAAATATTTTATTCTCTTGTTCACAATTTCATTCATTTCTGTCATTTAAGGTTACGGGAGAGACACTTCGGGTATAGTGAACTTCGGGTATAGTGAACGAAATATGCAAGTCCGCAGAGGTTCACCATATCCGGAGTTGACTGAATATTGAAAAAAAAAAAGTCTGAAAAAAGGCGTAGTGAAAGATTATAAAGTAATGGCAATTCCTGCGCTGTATGAATTAAAATATAACATTACTGCCGAAAAGTACTAGACTCCAAAAGAAAATTTGCCGTTTAAAGGATTGAAAGGCAATCTAAAATTTATTCCTCCATTAAAAATCTTCAAAGAACTCCCGACATAGAAATTCCTTCAATTTTCAAAGAATTCTCGAAATCGAAATTCCTTCAGATTACTGAGCTACGACTGAACCTGTGTAGTAAGAACACACGCCCTCTATACATCTCCCGATCTTGGTGCCTAATGAGCTCCGTTCAACTTCGGAAGTATCTGAAAATTAATAAGATTGCAGCACGTGAGGTGCGGAACTGTGGTTTCGCCGTCATATACAATTTTCACCCACTTTGCAGCTGACGAAGGAGTACTTAAGGGAGGGGCAGACATAAATGTAAATAACCCCCGCGCCTGCAATGCGGACGGTGTGACAGGAGACATCCCATCTGCCTCGTGGCACTCCAGGAGGCCAGGCAGTTCGAGAGGAACTGAGAGGCCTGATACTTCACGTAATCGATGAAGCTAAAAAATTACTCGAAAATAATACCTTCATCGTCTTCGAACCCCGTTTAAGGTATAGAGATTTGTCTGTTTGTTAATGTGATTTGCTGTGTTGTGAAATGGCCCGACGCCATTCTGCCCCACCTTCCGGGAGTGCCGTAAGTTTCTGGCTAATACCTAAGGTTGAAGTTGTCTGGAACGGCAAAAGAAGTTCAAAGCATGACGACAGTGATGAAATCTATAGAAAAGAAAAGTAGGAAAGAAAGAGAAGAAAAAAACCATAAGCGTAGCGCAGTGGAAAAGGGCTGAATTCGGGGTCAGAGGATGCGCTAGAGCGTGTGATCGAATCCTGCTTACACTCATTACAGGGTTGATTTTTAACGTGAAACATTCATTATATTTGAGGGTCAATTGGATAAAATGTTACAAAAACTTCAACATCTAACGTCACTTGCGTATCAATGGATCAGACTCTTGCATTAACATGTCTGCTAAAGAGTTGGACTTACTTTCTTACATGAATATTATATTTATTTCTCTTACCATAGACCCATACTAACGGTTCTCCAGGAAACTAATTCAGATGAAACACAATAATAATTTCCTTACTTATAGCTTTTAAGAAACCCGGAGGTTCATTGTCGCCCTCACATAAGCCCTTCATCGGTTCCTATCCTGAGCAAGATTAATTCAGTCTCTACAATCATATCCCACCTCCCTCAAATCCATTTTAATATTATCGTCCCATCTACGTTACGACCTCCCCAAAGGTTTTTTTTTCCCTCCGGCCTTCCAACTAACACACTATAATCATTTCTGGATTCACCCATACGTGCTACATGTCCTGCCCATCTCAAACGTCTGGATTTAATGTTCCTAATTATGTCAGATGAAGAATACAATGCGTGCAGTTCTACGTTGTGTAACTTTCTCCATTTTCCTGTAACTTCATCTCTCTTAGCCCCAGATATTTTCCTAATAACCTTATTCTCTTCCTCTCTCGAAGTGAGACTCAAAGTTTCACAACCATACAGAACATCCGGTACTTATAACTGTTTTATAAATTCTTTCAGCTTTTTTGAGAGCGGACTGGATAACAAATGCTTCTCAACCGAATAATAACAAGCATTTCCTATATTTATTCTGCGTTTAATTTCCTCCCGAGTGTCATTTATATTTGTTACTGTTGCTCCAAGATATTTGAATTTTTCCTCCTCTTCAATGGATAAATTTCAAATTTTTATATTTCTATTTCGTACAATATTCTGATCACGAGACATAATCATATAAGTTACTTTGTCTTTTCGGGATTTACTTCGAAACCTAACTCTTTACTTGCTTCAAATAAAATTCTCGTATTTTCCCTGAAAGACAATAATTCCGTTGTAAATAGTATGCATTCAGGCTGGAAATGAATTTTTTATTTGTTTTTGTTGGTTATAAAATAATTATCAGTTTGAATTTGTTAAAATTGTATTTTTCTAATTTATTAATTAAATAATTTATTGTAATTTTGTATTAAATAGCACTGTCCGTCATCATATTTTCATTCCGGAAGTTTCACTTTTCTATATAAAAACAGTTTTCTGCTTGCTCATGTGGGAACGTATGTGACCACAAATCTGTCATACGTAGACTCGACTTCCGATAGGAAAGATCTAGATTTATCTCCATATCAGAGTGACTAGGTTTTGTCTCTTGTCATTTGTTAGTTCTGTTTTGTGTCAGACGGTGGCATTGTGCCATGGTTACATTACCAGGAAGTGTTGCTACTTGTGAATATTTGGTTTTGAATCATAAATAATCATCATAGGTCTGTGGACGAAGTGGACATACTCTGATCCTTCAAAAATAATGTAATATAGAGTTACATAATGTCAGAATAATAGTGGAATGTGATTTGATGTGAGGAACTGAAGTATGTGACTGGTTCTCAGTCAATAAATTGGTATTAAATTGTAACAAAACTAACATAATTCAATTTAAATCCTACCCAAATTCAACCTCGCAAATATCTAGCGCAATAATTGACAATAGATCCTTATTAGAAACAACAACAACAACCAAATTTCTTGGCTTAAATATCGATAATGTGTTAAATTGAAAAAAATCATATTAAAGAAATTACGCCCAAACTAAATTCAGCTTGTTTTGCTATTAGATCTATGCAAAAGATAATAAATATCAACACCTTAGAATCAATATACTTTGCATACTTCCACTCGGTAATGAGTTTTGGAATAATATTCTGGGGAAATTCCACAGATAGTAACAGTAGGGGCACAATACCTTTGCCTCTTTGTCAGTTTCTGCAAGAAGTTCCAGCTGAACAACGACTTCATTCGTGATGTTTCCCTTGCCGCTATCAGAGGATCACTTGCCATTTTAAAATACCATCTGTACTTTGTTTCCTAAAAAGGGAGAATTTTGCTCGAATATCTAATCTGTTTTTTTACTATGTTTAGGCCTGTTATATGCATGTTATTATCTTTCCTGTACTTAATTTTCCCTTTTATTCGTTCCCCTCCTTTCTCTTTTGTGATCTGGTTTTTGTTTTCAATCAATATGTTTATTATGCTTTGTCCAATGAGGCAGTCCCGTCATTGTGAAAGCTGAAAGAGTGTCTTTGAATGTGTCTATTACAAAAAAGAGTAATTAGAATAATAGTAGGTGCCAAATCTAGGGAATCGTGAAGTTCTATTTTAAAAAACTTCAAATAATGCCCATGGCTTGTCAGTATATCTTTTCATTAATAATCTTCCTCGTATGTAATCGTGAAAACTTTGTAACTAATTCAACAGTTCATAGCATAAATACACGTCAAAAAATGACTTTCATACTCCATCGGCAAGTCTATCGTGCTATCAAAAAGGAGTGCGTTATATGGCAGTAAACATTTTTAATACGGTAGCCTCATATCGATATAAAAAATGACTCTCAAAACATAAGATTATTTAGGGCCAAATTAAAGAAGTATCTAATTTCTCACGTCTTCTGTTCTGTAGGTGAATTCATGACATTCAATAACGCTTCATGAAATTGATACTAAAACTTTGTGTTGTACTAGTAGACTATATTGTAAATCTCGTCTCTATATATTTCATCTAGACTGTAACTATAAATTAAGACTTTATAACAGTATTAAGTTTTTTGACTTGTTCCATATTCTAGTTGTAAGCAATGTATGAATACCATGGAATGTTAATAAATACAATACAATACAAGCAACTGGCCTGATACAGCACACATTCCACTAACTGCTAGAAAGAGAACTTTTAGTCTCAAACCGATTTATACACGTCTGAGTTCAGTAAACCTGTACGAGAGATCTCTCCTCTGGAGAGCGAGAGACTGTGTGAACATGTGAGAAATTCCACGGATCGCTTGCGAGGAAAGTTGGGGTTTTCGAGCAACATAAATCAATCGGCGGGCGAGATCCCTGCAACATGAGAGAAGATTGTCAACTTCGCCGGCAAACGCTAATGTCCCGAGTGCTTGTTGTCGCGTAGCAACAGTTCACAGCTTAGCGTCTCAGCGCAACGCTCCAAGACTGTCAATACCAGCTCCCCCTACAGGCGACCTCAAGAGTCAGTATTCTGAGCGCGACTTCACTCATTCAAAGTGGTATCTGGATAGTTAGAAATCGCATAAAAATCATAATCGTTTATGAGTAGCATTTATGGTATGGTTGATACGTAAAGATTACGTAAGCAGACGCAGTTATGACATTATTATTATTATTATTATTATTATTATTATTATTATTATTATTATTATTACTATTATTATTACTCATAAACTTCATTACAACTGCCACTTCTCTGCTACTGCTACTATTTTACTACTACTACCACTACCATCTGTAACTACAACTACTGCTACTATTACTGTTACTTCTGCTACTACTGCTATTATTACTGCTATTACTGCTGCTGGTACTACTACTACTACTATCACATATTACTGCTACTATTACTGTTACTACTATTGCTACTGCTACTATTACTGCTACTCTGCTATTCTTCTACCCACCACCACCATTGCTACTACTATTACTACTACTACTTATTACTGCTAGTACTATTGCTGCTACTATATTACTGCTGCTATTACTACTACTATTACTATTATTATTACTGTTACTGCTACTACTGCTATTATTACTGCTACTAATACCACTACAACCACCTATTACTGCTACTCCTATTATTACTGTTACTGCTACTACTATTGCTGCTGTTACTACTGCTACTATTACTACTACTACTGCTACTATTACTGTTACTGCTACTATTGCTACTACTGCTATTATTGCTACTACTACGACTACCACCACCTATTACTGCTACTCTATTATTACTGTTGCTGCTACTAATATTACTGCTACTTACTACTGCTATTATTACTGCTACTACTTACTGCTACTATTACTGTTACTGCTATTGCTGCTGCTACTACTGCTATTATTATTGCTACTACCTACGACTACCACCACTATTACTGCTACTCCTACTATTACTGCTACTGCTGCTAATATTATTGTTACTACTGCTATTATTACTGCTACTACTACTACTATTACTGTTACTTCTACTACTATTGCTACTGCTGCTATTATTACTGCTACTGCTACTTCTAGGCCTACTACTACTACTACTACTATTACTACTACTACTACTACTACTACTACTACTACTACTACTACTTACTACTATGACTGCTATTACTACTACTACTTTTGCTACTGCTACTACTGCAGAAAAGTATATTCTATTATCCATGTGCTAAAAAGGATAAATGTTCATCTCCCTCTTGCTAAAAAGTCCCTTGTGCAGACACTTGCATTACCCTATTTTGACTATGCATTTTACTGACTGACCTCTCCAGCGACAACAAAATGAAACTACTGCTACTATTACTGTTACTGTTTTGTAAGCAATGTTCGTAAATATGATCACTTACCCCATCCCTGGAAGCAACTAGGTTGGCTTAAATTAGATAAGAAAAGAAATTTACATTCACTGCTCTTTCTCTAAATCTTGAACTCTTCTATTCCTTACCTGTCGTCTCGCTTCACTACTTTCTTCCCACCATAATCTGAACACACGCTCTCGTCATGAAACAATACTAACAATACCATCCCATCGCACCTCCTCTATTCATTTTGCTACTTTCACAATAGCCCTGCCAAGACTAATTCGCTACCTGCTAGCATCAGGGACTGTCTAATAAATTGAATTCAAACTGAAAACTTACTACTAATTGATTACTTGTAAATAGTTTCTTTAATCTATCACTATTTCAATATTCAGTAATTTCACACTATACAATTTTGTTATTCTAGATTTAATTTGTAATTCAGTAAACTATATAAAATATTCTTTGTTTCTCTATGATAAATTATCTAGCTTTAATTATTCAGCTACTTTACTGTTACTTTGACTTTATTGCTATTGTAAATTTAATACTAATTGTAATATTATTTGTAATTTAATTGTAAATTTAATACTAACTTAATTGTAATTTTATTGTTGATATTGTAGTTGGAATCTACTGGTACCACTACTGACGGCCTTATCTCTACCAGGTTAAATAAATAAATACTAATACTAAATACAAAATACTAATACTAATACTGTTATCATTACTGTTACTGCTACTACTATTGCTACTGCTACTACTGCTATTATTACTGCTACTGCTGCTACTACCACTGCTACTACCTATTACTACTACTACTGTTACTGCTACCACTATTGCTACTGCTATTACTGCTATTATTACTGCTACTGCTACTACTACTATTACTACTACTGCTACTACCTATTACTGCTACTACTATTGCTTCTATTACTGTTACTGCTACTATTACTATTACTACTATTGCTACTACTACTATTATTACTGGTACCGCTGCTGATGCTCCTACTACTACTACTACTACTACTACTACTACTACTACTACGGTTACTATTACTGCTACTTCTGCTACTACTATTACTGCTTTACTAACTTGTTCGGCAATATTGCTTATACAGTAAGAAAAATGTTGTGTTTTACATTCTTTTGATTTAGATTTTAATATCAGGTAGAAATACCTCGCCTCTCTTTATTCGTTACCTAATGACATCAGGGACTGCCGGACTTTATCACAATTCAAAATTAAATTGGAAAATTTTGTTTTAGCTTTTAGGTATTCCTAGAAGTGTTTATTTGTATTTTTTACTGTAGATTAAAATCGCAAGTTTCTTGTTTATGTTCGTAAATTAATTAGGATATAGGCTAATTAATTATAATAGACTTACTTAATCACTTATTTAAAGTTTGTGTGACTGCAACCTGTGTATATTTTTGTGTGCCTTTACTTTGTTTATAGTGTGATTTTCTTTTTATTTCTATTATTGTATTTGTAAGCCTGTTTCTAGTGGTGTGAAAGAGAAGGCCTGATAGCCTTAACTACACCAAAAATAAATAAATGAATAAATTTTAATCCATTCACTTGCTCTATCGCTAGGAGTATTTCCCAGGCTTGGATATGCAGCCTTCGGGTTGGTGTATAAAATTCGGATTGTATTATTGAGATGTAGGTAATAACTAGGTGAAGGTATTATTTTCATTGTGTGTTTGAAAGAGCACAAAGGTGCACTTGCGCGGTTTACTTTTCGTGCACAGGGACTGCAAGGAGATCACGCCGTAACGCACCGTGGAAACTACACCTGCCCGGCCACTTCCTGTCGTCCCTGATTGTTTTCCTGCCTGCCCGCATGCATCCTGATTCCCTAGCCAATTCACTCAAGGGCACCGGCCCCCCTTCCTCTAGCTTCGAGGTTCTTTTCTTTCTTCTTAAAACCGCTGCTCCGATTTCAAGAATTCTTTCTTTTTTATACAGTACTAACCTGATGGGAATAAAACATTTCAGTCCGGACAACTTGCACGTTATCGGCGTGACCATCGCGATCTCTACTTCTGCATTTGCATTAACTTCCATTTCAGCTTCTGCCTCTGTCATCTCCACCTGATCACATCGCCATCTCAGCTTACATTATGTCTGGGCGTCTGTATCTACCCTATCACTTCACCATCTCATGCCCACTCCACCACCTCCTCACCATCCTCTCCACCGCCTCACAATCTCATCATCTCTTCTCCACTATCACCAGAACGTAGCCCATCAGCTTCATCACAATCTTACTGTCTCACAATCTCCATTACACATCGCCTCGCTCTCCGAGCATCCTCACTTTTATCATCATCCTACCACCTCATCTCCAATTTTACCACCGCACCACTGTCTCCACTTATCCTGATTTCCACTTTGTCACCTCACCAAGTCAACTTTCATTCTCGCCTTACTATCGCATCATCTCCATTTTCACCACTACCTTACTATTCCATTTCACCGTCCCCACTTCCGTTCTCTCCTGATAACATCATCATTCCCACTTCACCATGTCCATTTTAATTTCCATGTCATTAGCTCACCATCTCCATTTTCACCACGCCCTCACCATTTCACTATGTCCACTTTACTTCTCATCTCATTAACTCACCATCTCCATTTTCACAACAGCCTCATCATTTCATATGTCCACTTTACTTCCCATCTCATTAACTCACCATCTCCATTTTCACAACAGCCTAATCATTTCACTATGTCCACTTTACTTCCCATCTCATTAACTATCATTACATCTCATTAACTTCTATGATAAATTGTCTAGCTTTTATTAATCGGGTAATCTTGTCGTAATTTAATTTTTATTGTAATTGTAAATTTAATATTAATTGTAATTTTATTCTTCATATTATAGTGGTAATCTCCTGGTAGAGAGGCAGAGAAGGCCTGATGGCCTTATCTCTACCAGGTTAAATAAATAAATACTAGTAATACTAACTCACCATCTCCATTTACACAACAGCCTCGACATTTCATATGTCCACTTTACTTCCCATCTCATTAACTCACCATCTCCATTTTCACCACAGCCTCACCATTTATCTATGTTCACTTTACTTCCCATCTCATTAACTCACCATCTCCATTTTCACCACAGCCTCATCATTTCATATGTCTGCTTTACTTCCCATCTCATTAACTCACCACCTCCATTTTCACCACAGCCTCATCATTTCATATGTCCGCTTTACTTCCCATCTCATTAACTCACCATCTCCATTTTCACCACAGCCTCATCATATCATATGTCCGCTTTAGTTCCCTTCTCATTAACTCACCATCTCCATTTTCACCACAGCCTCACCATTTCACTATGTCCACTTTACTTCCCATTTCATTAACTCACCATCTCCATTTTCACCACAACCTCATCATTTCATATGTCCGCTTTACTTCCCATCTCATTAACTCACCATCTCCATTTTCACCACAGCCTCACCATTTATCTATGTTCACTTCACTTCCAATCTCATTATCTCACCATCTCCATTTTAACCACAGCCTCACCATTTATCTATGTTCACTTTACTTCCAATCTCATTAACTCACCATCTCCATTTTCACCACAGCCTCACCATTTATCTATGTTCACTTCACTTCCAATCTCATTATCTCACCATCTCCATTTTCACCACAGCCTCACCATTTATCTATGTTCACTTTACTTCCAATCTCATTAACTCACCATCTCCATTTTCACCACAGCCTCACCATTTATCTATGTTCACTTCACTTCCAATCTCATTATCTCACCATCTCCATTTTAACCACAGCCTCACCATTTATCTATGTTCACTTTACTTCCAATCTCATTAACTCACCATCTCCATTTTCACCACAGCCTCACCATTTATCTATGTTCACTTCACTTCCAATCTCATTATCTCACCATCTCCATTTTCACCACAGCCTCACCATTTATCTATGTTCACTTTACTTCCAATCTCATTAACTCACCATCTCCATTTTCACCACAGCCTCGCCATTTAACTATATCCATTTCCTCCTTCACCGTCATCTCACCATTCCCACCACCACGACGTCATTTGTGGCGCTCTTACCTTAACTCTCTTTTCCATATCTCTTAAAGAAGTAATTTGACTCCAATAAATCTTTTCAGAGTGAAATGTCGATAAGAACGAGCACATCTTTCTATTCTCATTGTAACTTTCTGTATTTTATGAAGTGTTACGTCAGTTGAATAGTCACGACATGTAAATAATATTTAATGATTGCTTTGAAAGCATTTATTTTACTTTGGTTTCAAATAGGAAATGTAATTTGGAAAATTAATCAAATAACTGCACAATCTATAATTAATTTATGAAGTAGTATCTAATGTCTGTGTCCGATTTATTTTCAATATCCGCCTACATGATAATATATCGGAATATTTTTCCACACCCAACTACCTTGCCTCTCGGTTTACTCTCCTAGCTTCACATCATAATCGTAATACACGTTCACAGCACAATCCGTTGCTATCAATACCACGTCATCAGACATCTCTGTACTCAAGTTCTTTCTCAATAGCCATGGCCCGCTCATGGAATTCGCTGCCGCTGGAAATCAGGGGTAGTCTTAGTCCCCAGTTGTTTAAAATTAGGTTGTTTAGAAATATTTTAAATGCACAGAACTAGTTTTTAGGTATAATTTTTATTTACTATTATTATTATTATTATTATTATTATTATTATTATTATATTACACAGTCATTACTTTATTTTTCCATTAACACTTATATCTAGGTAATTGTCATTGTCTCAATGTAACACGTGCTGTGCTGATCATACTAATTCTACTATTCCTTTAGTTATGAGATTATATTCATATGTATTAATTCTTTTTTTTTTTAATTAATACTGTATACTAGAATGTATTTTCCTGTTTGTGATTATGTTTCAGTCTCTTTTGTTATTATATATTTTTTATTGTTATTTTAAAGTTAATACTGATTGTTATATATTTTTTATTGTTATTTTAAAGTTAATACTGATTGTGTATATGTATTCAATCTCTCTTTTTTACTTAATTATGTTTATTATTATTTTTAAGTTAACATTTGTATACCGGTATGTATTTTTCCGTATGTGATTTGATCCTGGTTGAGTGGAAGAGAAGGCCTGATGGCCTTAACTCTGCCAGGGAAAATAAAACTATTATTATCTACACCAAAAATATAGGCCTATGTGAAGGTAACTAGTTTTAAGCAGCTTTATGTTAGATAAATTTTATTTGCATCGATAAGCTTTTATGTTTTTAAAGTCCATAACCCTGTCGTGTGTGTCAGCGTTTTGAAGGAAATTAGGCTGAAGTTGTACACAGAGGTCGGATTTTCTTGCTTGTTAACCAGCCCAGTGGGCTGGACCGCAGGCCGGTGGACGGGACCTCAAAACCCTGGATGCATTCACCAACACGTGCTGGCGCTCTGACTAATGTAGGGGTGTGTTCTTGAGTGATTGAGAGGGATGTAGTGCATGTGAATGAGGGATCGGGGGCAGAATGCTAATGTTAATGATTGGCGCTAGAGAGTGCTGCTGGCATTGTTACAGGGTCTAGATAACAATGTGCAGCATGCACCCCGGGTCCGGGGGGAGGGCGGGTGGCCCGGATCAAGACACGGGGGGGAGAAAAGTATTAGCGGCTGCAGCGAAGCAATCCGGGCAGCGGTGCAGGGAGATGGAAGCACTTTTCAAGAAGGAATGACTTGCAGTGCTCCGAGGCTTTTTTTCTCTGCCGCCAGCGCCGCTCGCTGAGGATTAATTTTTTATCCCTTCATGAAATAATCTTCGCTGCGCGGGTCTGGCGCATCCCCCAAGTGAATCGCATTTATTGGGGGTGGGGAGGGTTTGTTTCTAAAAAAAATTCGACAGAGATGCACAAGTGCTGTGTTCTCAAACTATCTGCTTTCATCTCCCCGAAGCTTTTCTCGCGCTTTAGGCACGCCTGTGTTCCCAGCAGAGTAGACTACCTATTAAACGTGCCTTGTTTGTCTGTCTTTCAATCAAATAAAATGCATCAAAGAGATTCAGAGACCTCGGAAAGATTTACTGATTTCGTTAGTTGATTACTTTACCCAGTTACACTGATTAGGTAGAGTTTGGTTAACTAGTAAATAGCCTACCTGCTTAGGTAATTAAGGGATTAGGCACAGCTTACAGCAGTAAATTTTTTGGAAATATTCAGCATTTTTTTCTTCCATTACTGTATCTTGTACAATAATGAAAATTGGTATGTGTAAAACACTGTCCTCTTGCTATATGAAAAAATATATATATATTTACAAGATTTTTTTTATTGCAAGCAAAAATTACATACAATAACAAATATTTTACAATACTATTGTAATACTCGTATATGAATATTCTTCAAAATTCGAAGCTGATTACAAATCTCATAGTCAAATAGTCTACATATTACAAATTATTGTATAAATACAAGGTAACTGGGTCGCACCCGAAAAAGCAAGATGCTTGAGGTCGGGTGTGACCAATAATGAAAACTGGATACAAGAAAAAATAATAATAATAAAATAATAATAATTAAGATAGTAATAGTAATAACAATAATAATAATAATGATAATAATAATCTGATTAAAACTGTTAAATGTAATTACACATAAAGTTTAAAAAGAATAAGAAAAAAAAAAAAAAAGAAACAATCAAAAGAATACCATAGCCTATACATAAAACATACTAAGTTAAGAATACAACATTGTTAAAGTGACAGAAAAAAATAAAGAATAAGAATTTACATGATTATAATTTTAGGAACAGTTCAAGAACTTGTTTTTTGAATAATGTGATGTTTAATAATTTTAGTTTAGGGTTCCTCTTTATAAAATCATTATATAATCTTGGACCGTAATTAGAACTGTGCCTTAGACTTGCTTCAGTCTTACATTTTGGTTCAATGAGGGGAGCGAAATATTGTATCTTCTTGTGTTGTGGCCGTGATCGGATGATATGAATTTAGCTGATATTTATGGCAGTGATTCAAAATAGTATACATATAAATTTGCTTGATATTTAAAACATTAAATTCTTCATATATGAGATGAGTTGGATGATCAAGTTTTCTCTTTAAACATATTTTAATAATTATTTTATGTAGTAATATTAATGGGCGAATGGTACTCTGTGGTAATCCACCCCATCCTATAATTCCATACTGTTTTATAGGCTGAACTAGGTCTAAAAATGTTGTTCTCAATAGTTTTACTGGCATAAAGAGACGCAGTTGAACAAATTTATATAGAGTTTTACGTAATTTAAGACATAAAGACATAATATATTTACGATTAAAATACTTATATATATATATTATATATATATATATTTTTTTTTTTTCAAAATTAAAAATGGTGGTAGTTCACTGTGCAGTGATGAATCGTTTCCCTAATAACTCATAAACTTGTCAACTTTTTCATGTGCTCTCTCTTTTATTTTATTGCTGAAACTCATGTTTACAATATCATGCTATTTCAACTACATTTCTTAATAAATAATATTTTATTTATCTGGTGTTAGAAGAAAATACTGATATTTGACAATTTTATAAAATGAATTTATTTTTATCAGACAATCTATCAAAGATAGAGGAGTGATCTTGCATCATAATGTAGATATGACATACATAAATACACACAAAAAATTTCATCACAGTATGTTGGATAGTTTTTAGTTATATGAGAAACGCTTCATCACTGCATAGTGAACTGAATTTTGAAAAAAAAAAAGTGTAAATAATTTTTTAATCGTAAAAACAGTGATTAAACATACCAATTTTCATTGTTGTACGATGTACAGTAATGGATTTAAAAAAATGTTGAATGTTTCCAAAATGTTACTGCTGTAAGCTGTACCTAACCCTTAAGACAGTAGGATTGTTAGCTATGTGCAGTTAATAAAAAAAATCAGTGACACAAAGCCTTCTACGTCTTACGCATTCCGCAGCGATTCAGTTACTTTATCGTCTTGTTAATGGCATTTAAATTTATAATTTTTAGTTGAACTACTATCAAATGTCGGCAAATGTAGTAAATTTAGAACTTGTAGTACGCGACTTCTTAACCTCCACCTACACCTATGCCGGCAGGTTGGTAAATTGTGATACGAATAATATTGTAATATTTCTTTTTGAGAATTTATTACAATTTTACTGAGCGAGAGAAGGACCGGTTTTGTGCAGAAACTTGTCCACAAACATTTCCTTAATACTTTGACGCAAAAAAAAAAAAAAACCATTTTCCTCTCGCTTAGTAAAATTGTAATAAATTCTCAAAAAAAAAACTATCACAATATTACCAACTTTTACCCTACAATAGATTTTTTACTAATCTTTACGAATTAAGTGATTCTGATTAATAATATGCGGATAAAAACAATCGCGATAAATCGCGAAATAGAGTTCTAATAGCGAAATATGAACACATTCACGAATTATTACTATTGCGTCGTTTTAAGCGAATTTCATATTCTTAGTTTTTTTTTAGTTTTTTTTTTCATTTGAATTTGTTATATATCCAAATAAGGCTACATTACATGGTATTACAGGTGTTCTGATTACATTAGTGAACTCAAAAGAAGGAGAATTCAACATTTCACTAATAATTTGAAAGTGTTAATTTGAGGGCTGCAAGTTTTTTTCGTGTGTGTTAAATACAGTCTCAATCCAACAATATATATTATTTTACCGAAGTACATATGATATTTCCATGCAGATATTCTGCGTCATCATACGATGAAAGAGTAATGGAACGGAGAAAAATTCTCTCCGGCGCCGGGATTTGAACCCGGGTTTTCAGCTCTACGTGCTGATGCTTTATCCACTAAGCCACGCCGTTTAGAATCGTCTCAGATTAAGCTCAGGGGTACTTCGGTACATTAAAATAATATATATATATATGATATGCGTAAATCACTTCGCGATTTAAGACGGCGCTTATTCCGTCGGATCCCGGCCAACTAGTCACTCATATCGAGTGCACCTCAGCACATGTGTGGACTTCGGTCCTGTGTTCATAGACATCTATGACGTAGTGCAGAGGGCGGCCACTAGAGGGAACCCAAGAGTTGGAGCTTAATCTGAGACGATTCTAACCGGCGTCGGAGTTGTATCCGGTGTGGCTTAGTGGATAAAGCATCAGCACGTAGAGTTGAAAACCCGGGTTCAAATCCCGGCGCCGGAGAGAATTTTTCTCCGTTCCATTACTCTTTCATCGTATCAATCCAACAAGTATTGTCTATTGGCCATACCGCATCTTTACCAGAAACAAACGAACCTTTAATGTTAATTATTTGGAAAGTAATATTCATACTCCAATTCCAAAATAATTGCATTTTTCAAAATTTCCATTAATCTCCGGCTAGAGTACATATCAATCTCCAACAATCTCCGCCGACACCAATATTAAAAAACACAAATGATAAAATTAATTTCCATAAATACCTGCCCCTGACAATGAGCTATGGAGAGAATCATCTAGAACAGACTTGTAAAAGACAAATGTTTTGTAATGACCCTACGATTCTGTTTGCAGCATCATCACTTTATTCTTCGACAGTTTCAGTGGTTAATGTCACTGGTGAAACATGAATTTTCTGTCAGAAAATAAGCAGAATACCACCAGTTTCGAAGCCGAGAGACAATAATGGACACAAAGATTTCTCTGATTTATGTTGGTCATGTCTGAACTCTGTAAAGAGTCCGCCCTTCTTGATCCCTCTATCACGCCGCTGCAAAAGTGCCACTTCCCAAATCCGATTTTTAATTCCTTTGTGAATAGACTTGCTGGCAAGTTTGGGAATGTTCTGAACCTGTCAACATCATCCCTCCACACTCCTCGTATTCGCTATTAGCCAATCCCGAAGTCATTTTGAAGGCCAACAGAGGATTATAACGTCTACACAGAGTTCACTTAAATCAGATTTTTAATCCAGCTTTTCGTGTCTTGTTTTCTTTTTACATCATGTCCTTAGGAAGAACATGGGTGAGGCAGCTGTTACGCTACAAGTCTTGCCGCGAAATGAAATGATATTAGCGGTCTGAGCACATACGAGACAAAGTTCCAATGTAGCTTTTAAGAGTTCCAGCAGTGTTAGAATTCTATATTTCGGTATGTACATGGACATCATTTTATTTTTACTTGCATTTTTATTGTACCTGCATTTCTGAATGTACTTCACTCCCACCCCTTCACTAATGTCCTTGCTCCCGTCAGACACACAAACTTACGGCCGCTGTTGCATTCGAAGTCTTCAAGCACTGAAGTAAACACTGCAGTGTATAGTGTGTTTCATAACTGTGATTGCGTTTTCTATAGAAGAAAGAACCTATATTAATAATATCGTACTAAAAATTATATTCAAGAAACGATAAATTCAATTTCAGAGAATATGGTTCAAAATGTTTTTAATAATATGCCTACTGAATTGAAGCCTGCATTGCAATGAACGGCAACCATTTTCAGCAACTTGTTTAAAAATTCAGATTAGCTTTTTTTGAATTGAGGTGGCTAGAAGCAAAGGAATGCTAGTGACATTTGTAATAACATGAGTTAAGTGCATCCAGTGTAAGCAAAAGTACGTATCTAAAATTTTAGTGGCAAAGGGATATTTTAATCGCATCACACATTAAAATTAAATTAAATTAAATTAAAAATTTCACCGGTTTTACGAAAGCTTAAATATTTAAACCCCATTTTCTCAAAAGTAACTTAAGTGCACTTACAGCCCTTTACTTACGACCCCCTCAATTTAAATGCACTCTCTATATTGTATGTTAACACCAATAATTAATATGCTAAGTAAAGTAGACATTACATAACGAACATAGCCGCCTGAAAAGTTCAGTTTTTGAAAAAAAATTTACTACTCTACTGTATTTTGATAAATTTCGTAAAAGTGATGATCAAACTGAAAATCGTAATATCATATTTCCCTACAACATAAATGGATACACTACTTTTCTCTCCTCCTATAGCAGGTAAAATGATTTGTTTACATATTGCACTAGTAACATCAAACTCCTGTAATGGAAGGAGGCAACAGTGTTTCCGAGTATAGCCAGGTTAATGTTAAAAATGTTGGTAAAAATAAAGTGATGTCCCTGTATAACTCTTGGCAATAAAAAGATGCAGGAATTTCTCAATTTTATAAATTGCGTTACCTCTGATTGAGGTTCTGGCTGATAATCAGAATGAACCGTAAGTAATATAATTAATCTCAAGGGGGTTATTCTTCGGTATATTTCCAACAAAAAAGTTTCATAAAATTTTGCTCCTTTTCGCTTTCTTTTCGAGATAAAAATTATTTTATTCCAAACATTTTATAGCGTATTTTGGAAAAGCTACTGAATTAATTCCTAATATTCTGAGTTAGTTTAAGGCAGACCTGCAGAACTGTAGCTCCTCAGAGCGACTGCCTTACTACCCCTTCTATCCCACCCACCTTTCCTACAAATGCAGTCATAGCGTTCTCGTTACGCTCGGCTGCATCAACATTCATTCTCGCGGCGGCAGGTATACAAGACGCTATCAAGAATTACAAATGAACAGATAATAAAATCCTTAGGAACATGCCTTTACAAAATAAGAGAAGAATGAATGAGGGAAATAAATAAGCTAAAAGACATGTAAAATAAGGTGTGTGGATAAGCTTCAGGGCTTCTACCGCGTTGTCTTGGTGTTATTGGCTGACGTTTCGACCGCTGTGTTGTGGCCATCTTCAGAGCAGTTGTTGGATGAGGAAATAGTCTGCCAGCTCTTATATATATATAGTAGTCTCGATGAGGGGGAATACTTGCTGTGATAGGTCTTGGGTTCTCCTTCTGGCATCTGATTGGTCCTACGCTGGCAGACTATTTCCTTATCCAACAACTGCTCTGAAGATGGCCACAACACAGCGGTCGAAACGTCAGCCAATAACACCAAGACAACGCGGTAGAAACCCTGAAGCTTATCCACACACCATGTTCACCAGCCGCGGAAGCCTACGCGAACACATAACATGTAAAATAAATTTTAAAATGTATGTGTGCAAATAATGTTAGAAGGTCTACCTATGTATATATCGTCCTATTACTAGTAAAGCCGATTAAGTCCAATTTTTGTGTAAAATAAGTTAAGTACAGTCCCCGACTTGTCTTTCCGTGCTATGTATTCTAGTAAAATGGAGTAAGTCCGAAATGTTGCATGTAGGCAACAAACCAATTACTTTATTTGAAGAATTTATTATGATTTTTCGTGCATTAATAAAGTTTTAATTCCTGTTTTTACAAATCTTGCATTACTAGTCTTAATTTAATAGTACGATATATAAATTGTACGTTGATAACTGAGTGATAGCTATATGACCGGATGTCAATGCTGTCATTCAACATTGCAACGCACTCTAGCCAAATAAATAAATGTATAAATAAATAAAAAATAAATAAACAAACAAATACACAATACGCTACTACAGTTTAAAGAGAACTGGAACATGGCAAAATCTAAACCCGTGATGAAATACTACTTCCAAAGGAAATGGGAATATGATTATTTTGTTGTTGAAGACGAAAGAATTGCTTGTTTACTGTGTCCCATCCAATTTATTTCTACTCGTCATTTCAATATTAAACCACATTTAAACAAAGACCATTTTAAGAATTATGGAATGCACAAACTTTGGGTAAGTTCATTATTACGAACTGTATATTGATTATTTATTTATAAACTGTTAAATTAAGGAAATCACTCGTGTTCATTTTGAATTGAAATTAATATTGACTTTCAAGGTTCATTACTTAAATGCTATCAATTTATGTTTCCGTAGGTGATGACAGGAGGAAAGTTTTCGAAAATCTAAAGCAGGTTAGGTGCAAAGAAATCTAAAAAAAAACTACCTACAGGAATTCTAGCATAATTGTAAACCTTGATACGAGATAACGCATTATAAATACAATGGATTTATTACAATCCTTTTTGTAAATTACAGTGCCGCCACTGATGAATCTTGCACGGGCAAAGAATGCAAACAACTCTACGCGGAAGTCGATCATCTCCAATAGAAGTGGAGTGAGGCTGACGTCATATTTCCCCTACTTACGGGTTCTCCAGGCCTGGTTTAAGAGAACAGTGAATTACTTACTTACTGGCTTTTAAGGAGCCCGGAGGTTCATTGCCGCCCTCACATAAGCCCGCCATTGGTCCCTATCCTGAGCAAGATTAATCCATTCTCTATCATCATATCCCACCTCCCTCAAATCAATTTTAATATTATCTTTCCATCTACGTCTCGGCCTCCCTAAAGGTCTTTTTCCCTCCGGCCTCCCAACTAAAACTCTATATGCATTTCTGGATTCGCCCATACGTGCTACAATCCCTGCCCAACACAAACGTCTGGATTTAATGTTCCTAATTATGTCAGGTGAAGAATACAATGCGTGCAGTTCTGTGTTGTTCAACTTTCTCCATTCTCCTGTAACTTCATCCCTCTTAGCCCCAAATATTTTCCTAAGCACCTTATTCTCAAACACCCTTAACCTATGTTCCTCTCTCAAAGTGAGAGTCCAAGTTTCACAACCATAAAGAACAACCGGTAATATAACTGTTTTACAAATTCTAACTTGCACATTTTTTGACAGCAAACTGGATGATAAAAGCTTCTCAACCGAAAAATAACAGGCATTTCCCATATTTATCTTGTGTTTAATTTCCTCCCGAGTATCATTTATATTTGTCACTGTTGCTCCAAGATATTTGAACTTCTCCACCTCTTCAAAAGATAAATTTCCAATTTTTATATTTCCATTTCGTGCAATATTCTGGTCACGAGACATACAGTGTATTATGATAATAAATAATTGAAAAAATTTTAGTCTCGTTCTTTAAATGTTTAGAAATTTAATCTGAACAAATGTAACTTTTCGTTCATTTTTAGGATCAAATATTGTGCATTGTCGATTTTAAACTCATTTTAAGAGCGGTTTTACCTGTTCGTTTGTTTGAGTTCTGGCAATCTTAGCCACGGAATTTTTGTCAGTGTTGGTTTATAAGTATAGCGTGTTAGTAAAACTAGTCTTGAGAACAATTACGTGGAGTGTGGGTTGAAGCTTATGTAATTCCTTTCTCACAGATATTTGTAGTGGGCCTGTACCTCGAAGCGCCGCTGTGGACAGTCGCTTCAGAAACGTTGTGAAATTGCCTCCCATCCCCTTCCACACTAATTGTGGCTTCCTTCGATCAGTTTCCCGCCGCGGGAAGAGGGGCGTGGGGAGGGAAAACAAACACGGTGTAACGAACCTTCCTGATCCCAAACGTCCGGCACGGCCGGACATCTGTGATATGAATAAAGATAGCGCGGACGTAAAAAATCAATCTGGATATCCCGGCTGCGAACGCAGTCGGTGTCGGCGACTGTACAGCCCTTAACGAGGAGGGTTGTGCGGTCGACGCCGTAGATAGATACCGAGCAACACGGGCGGGGGTGAGTATGCGGTGAGGGTGTTTTGCTGCTCTGGTCACGAGAACGCAGGGGGAGAAAGATGGGGGTTAGCTCAACCAGCCAAGCCATATAGCTGTGGGTGGGGTGGCAGACGGCATGCTCGTGCTGGGAGGTGGGGTGGGGGTATTGTAGGCCTGTGCGACGATATATGGACTCTACAGCGGCGGAGGGATGTGTAGGGAGGGAGCGCGCCTCCTAGCGACGCGGAGAACCTGATGGGACCTCGTTGACAGTAAGGTCTGCTACTACAGCGGTCGGGAGATAAGGGTCGCCTCCTGCAGCTCCGCTGCTGTGCGCAACAGTGACTCATGTGCATGCTACTTGCGGCGCTAGAGGCAGATTCAGGGATAGGGCGGCAGAAATCATATAAGGTGAAAAATCAATCTCTTTTTACGCTTTGGTAGGTTCAAAATCTCGTCATTCTCCTCCTCCTTCCATTAATTCATTTCATTCCTGTCCTTTTTTAAATCCTCTTTTAGATCACGCTCGTATGTTTTGGTCTTCCTTACTCATATGCCCGCAATACGCTGTGGGTAAAGTGTTGCCTAGTCTCAAAAATTGGAGGGTAGAATGCTTATTGGAGTTGAAAAAGTTTTTGGGTAGAGTCGAAGCTTAGAGATTTGAAAGTAGTCGAAAAATATTTTAGACTTGAGAATATTTTGGCGGAATAGACAGATTTTTGGTTGTAGTCTGCAAATCGACGGCCCAGTTCAAAAGAGAAACAACTCAAAATTTAAAGTTTTGAGAAACCTGAATTTTAAAGCTTCATATTGCTGTGAAAAATCCAGTTTACACACTTAATTTGAGACGTATAGTATATATAAGACATTAATTATTCAGAGTAATTTCAACGATCCTTTAATTTTTCACGGTAATATAAAGCTTTAGAACGCAGTTTTCTCAAAACTCTAAATTTTAAGTTGTTTCCCTTTTGAACTGGGCCGTCGAAATATTTTGATTGGAGTCGGAAGATAGATTAGGTGTGAAGATAGTGTATGTTGGAGTCGAAAGAAAGTTTAGGTTGAAGTCTGAAGACATTTGGATTGGAGTCGGAAGATAAAGTCGGAATATAATCTATGTTGGAGTCTGAATACATTTTGGTTGGAGTCGGAAGATAGCCTATAGTTTAAATTGGAGTCTGAAGACATTTTGATTGGAGTCGGAAGATAGATTAGGTCTGAAGATAGTGTATGTTGGAATCGAAAGAAAGTTTAGGTTGAAGTCTGAAGACATTTTGGTTGGAGTCGGGAGATAAAATCGGAATATAGTCTGTTGGGATCGAAAGATAGTTTAGATTGGAGTTTGAAGACATTTTGGTTGGAGTCGAAAGATAGATTAGTTCGAAAGATAGCCTATACTTTAAATTGGAGTCTGAAGACATTTTGGTTAGAGTCGGAAGATAGATTAGATAGGAAGATAGTCTATCTATTTTCCTCCATCCGTTCAAAATGAAGTCCGCAATTGTTTTTGTACTCTTCAGTATTTTTATTTAATGAATAGGCCTATATGTGTTGAGTTATTTTCTCATTTCCCCATTCTTGATCATATCTAGTTTGTACAGGCTTTTATTCTTGTAAATACCTTTATTTCTGATGTTTGTATTTTGGAGACGTTTCTATTTCTTGTACGTACTGTAGACCCTAATCCAATTCTTACTGCCATTTATGTAATAACCGGTACAACCATGAATTTATAAAATTTAAGAGCGGCTTGGCTTCTTTTTATATTCTTTATTAAATCTTGGTATAGCTTATCTACGAGAAGGTGCCTCAAAATCAAGCTGTGTCCTCCAGGGACCTCCCTATAAGCGGGGAAAAAACACAGTTACGTCATAGAAAGGAGTCGGATTGTCTTAAGGCCCATTCACAATAAAAATTAAACATAACCGTAACATAAACACAGAAGTTTGCGCCCAGGCTACCAAATGGGATCATTCACAATGATTCACATAAGCATTGACATTAACATTACCGTAAGACGTTAACATGAAAGTTTGCAAACTCCAAACTTTCATGCTTATGCTTACGTGATTTGCAAACAGAACACAATCGTGGAGCACTGAAGTATACGACAGAATATGAGGAAATTGCGTCGTTGTTATGTTTCCATGGTTACCAAGTATGTTTGCGGTTATGTTTATGTTCCCATCGTGAATGATGGTATGACTTCTTGATTTTACCGTAACGTTTATATTCTTAAGTTAACGCTTACGTTATGTTTAATTTTCATTGTGAATGAGCCTTTACTGTGAATAATTTGGAGAGATTTTCTTGCCTATATCGAAGATTAATTTCATACTTTCATACTTGGATTACTAGGATTTGTAGTATGAGCACATCATATATTTACTGTAGGAATATCCGGTACGGGAACTCCAGTGACGAGCTGATCGATACCTTCTACCCAAGACGGGATTCGAATAAACAACATTTACCAACATTTTTAACATTAACCTGGCTATACTCGGAAACACTGTTGCCCCCTTCCATTACAGGAGTTTGATGTTACTAGTGCAATATGTAAACAAATCATTTTACTAGTTATAGGAGGAGAGAAAAGTAGTGCATCCATTTATGTTATAGGGAAATACGATATTACGATTTTCAGTTTGATCATCACTTTTACGGAATTTATCAAAATACAGTAGAGTAGTAACATTTTTTTTTCCAAAAACTAAACTTTTAGGCGGCTATGTTCGTTATGTAATGTCTACTTTATTTAGCATATTAATTATTGATGTTAACATACAATATAGAGAGTGCATTTAAATTGAGGGGCTCATAAGTAAAGGGCTGTAAGTGCACTTGTTACTTTTGAGAAAATGGGGTTTACATATTTAAGCTTTCGTAAAACCGGTGAAATTTTTATTTAAATTTTAATGTGTGATGCGATTAAAATATCCCTTTGCCACTAAAATTTTAGATACTTTAGCTTACACTGGATGCACTTAACTCATGTTATTACAAATGTCACTAGCATTCCTTTGCTTCTAGCTACCTCAATTCAAAATAAGCTAATCTGAATTTTTAAACAAGTTGCTGAAAATGGTTGCCGTTCATTACAATGCAGGCTGCAATTCTTTACGCATATTATTAAAAACATTTTGAACCATATTCTCTGAAATTGAATTTATCGTTTCTTGAATATAATTTTTAGTACGATATTATTAATATAACTTTCTTCTATAGAAAACGCAACCATATTTATGAAACAACTATACAATGCAGTGTTTACTTCACTGCTTGAAGACTTCGAATGCAACAGCGGCCGTAAGTTTGTGTGTCTGAAATGCAAGGACATTAGTGAAAAAGTGAAGTACATTCAGAAATGCAGGTACAATAAAAATGCAAGTAAAAATAAAATGATGTCCCTGTATATACCTCAGCCTTCACGCAACGCTGTAGGTGACCTTAATTTTTCTCTATGTTGCGGTGGCGATTACGTTGAATTAAAAAAAAAAAACTTAAAAATGAAGCAAAACTTGGCAACATTGCGGTTAATGTAATTTGTCTTTTTATCTCCAAGTTCAAGGACAGAATGTGACATCTGTAATAACCACTTCCCTCCGATTCGTGTTTTATGCTGGGATTAAGATGGCATTGAACCCCAGCTCACGGCCACCTATGACGTGTAGAGATGTGTGTTAGCCCTACGTATCGTGGGCTCTCCAGTAACATTCAGAATTGAACTTGGGATACTGTGCGGTACAGTTGATTGTATTAGCAGTGAATTTATTAGTTTTGGATTTGTACAGTTTTTATGTCGCTTTGATTAGCTTTGAGGCAGGCTAACTACGAGGATGTTAAATGTTGGGATGGTCACAAATTGGGAGTGGAAGGGGTTGAAAATTGATAACCCACATTTTAAATCAACAAGCGCTATGTGATTCCTATCACAGTTTCACATCATTTCGTCTCCCTCTATCGATGCAAGGTCTATGTACTCTTGGTTAGAGAAATACACATCTAATCACCCCACACAACACAAAAATGTGTACGCTTTGTAAGCAATGTTCGTAAATATGGTCATATTACATCATCCCTGGAAACAATAGGTTGGCTTAAACTAGATAAGAAAATTTAATATTTATTTATTTAAATTCAAATATACAGAATAAAGAAATATAATTACAAAAACAAACAAAGATAAATACAAATAAAATAATACAAGCAATATAAAAAGAAGATACAGTAGTATTAACAAAATTTGAGACCGAATGAGCAGCGCTCGTGCTCGGTCGCAGTTCAGATATAATATTAAAATAAAAAAATAATAATAATATAAATAAATAAGTAAAATAAAATAGAACTAAAATATAATTACAGCGGCAATGGAATTAAGTATATACTATAATATTAACACTAGAGAAGAATAATATCGCACGTGAAAAGTAGGATTAATATATATTTCAAAATTATAGAATACAAATATAATATAGGTTGATTAATTCATACACATAGGCTATAAATTTATTTAATCAAATTTAAGATATTAACACGTTTCTAATTTTCTTGTTATATGTTAGTGGGTTACATGTTAGAAGTTCTGGGTGTAATTTAGTTAAAGCATTGTACAACGAGGGCCAAAATTTATGCTATGCTTTAGACCAGCAGATGTGAGACATTTAGGTTCTACTAATGTTGAATTAATATTTCGTCTTGTGTCATAATTGTGTGTCTGTATTACAAACTTATTACGATTTTTATAATAAAATTTTAACAGCGTATACTTATAAATTTGTTCAATATTAAATACATTAAATTCAGAATAAATTAATTTAGTTGGATAATCGAAACGTTTCTTCAAACAAATTTTAATTATTCGTTTTTGTAGTAAATTTAACGGACTAAGATTAATTTTTGTACTTCCACCCCAAACAATTATACCATATTGAATGATAGACTGAATAATGGCCAAATAAACATTTCGTAAAACTCTAATAGGTAAGTAGCAGCGAAGATTAACGAATTTATAAATTGTTTTACGAAACCTCTTACAAAGATAAGTAATGTGATGAGGCCATTTTAAATTCTGATCAATAATGATACCCAGATATTTTACATACGTGGCTTCTTTCAAAGGTGGACATTTACAACTTTTGGGATCTAAACAATTTTCACTGTGTATTATTAGTCGATATTTATCGCTAAATTTTAAATTTTGAACACTGGCAGCTGTTAACGAAAAAGGAACTAAAGTTGATTTAGATATATTTAAAGAAAGGAAGTTGGAATTAAGTTTTTTAACAATGTTAGCACCTACATTAGCATTTCTATATGCTTCCTGCCAAGAAAAACCAGGAAAATAACTACTGTATCATCCGTTAATATATAGATCCATTAAATGTTTCTAAATTTATATTTAGCAGATCATTAACATATATTAGAAATAAAATAGGTCCCAAAATTGTTCCTTCGGTACACCTATATCAATATATTTGTATTCACTAAATTGATCTTCAATTTTGTCATTTGCCTTCTGTTACTAAAATATGATTGGAATAATTTTAAAACTATACCTCTGACTCCAATAGTATGTAGTTTGTCCAAAAGTAAATTATGATTGATAGTGTCAAAAGCTTTCCGTAGATCCAAGAAAATAAAACATTTGTTTCGATATCTAGTTCATTGATAATTTTTCCAGTAACATTAATAAGAGCATCATCAGTAGAAATCATTGCCCAAACATTTTTAGAGAGGATTTTATGTTTTTCTAAATAATTTATTAATCTATTCTTTAAAAGAAATTTACATTCACTTCTCCTTCTCTTCGAAATCTTGAACTCTTCTATTCCTTCGTACCTGTCGTCTCGCTTCACTTACCTTTCTTCCCACCACAATCAGAACACACGCTCTCGCCATGAAACAATACTAACAATACCATCCCATCGCACCTCTCATACTCATCCTCTTTCACAATAGCCCTGCCAAGACTCTGGAATTCGCTACCTGCTAGCATCAGGGACTGTCGAAATAAAACTCAATTCAAACGCAAACTTACTAGGCACTTGGTCAGTAATTAAGACTCGTTCAGACATGGTTTCTTGTAAATAGTTCTCTTAATCTATCACAAAATATTTCAATATCCGGTAATTTCATCACTACAGGATTTTGTTATTCTAGGTTTAATTTGTAATTCAGTAAATACAAAAATATTCTTTGTCCTTAACTTCTATGATAAAATGTCTAACTTTCATTAATCAGGTAATCTTGTCGTACTTTAATTTTTATTGTAATTATAATTGTAAAATGTAATATTAATTGTACTTTTATTCTTCATATTATAGTTGTAATCCCCTGGTAGAGGGGCAGAGAAGGCCTCACGGCCTTATCTCTACCAGGTTAAATAAATAAATACTACTACTAAATAGGCCTACTACTACATGCTGCATTCAGGACAATGGTACACAGATTACTCAACATACACATGAGCCAACAACACTGCAATGAAGAAGTGAACACAATCAAATACATAGCACAAGAAAATGGTTACAATCCAAACATAGACAACATCATAAGAAAGACAAAACAAAAACTCAACAAACACAAAACACAACACAACACAAACACAAGAACACAAGAAATACATCACACTAACATACGAAAACAAAAATACACACAAGATCGCATCCTCATTCAGAAAACAGAAATACAACATAGCATACAGAACAGAAAACACACTACAAAGACATCTCAACACACAAACAACACAATAGTAATATGCGTTACAAGAGCGGTATGTTGAAGTTTTCATGTTCGAGGAAAAGTTTGAAAAAGCGAAACATAGTTGAGCTTCTTTAATTTCCGAGAATTGAAAGAAAACATACCGCTCGTGTATCGTACATTATTTTGTGCGAAGATCGTTTATTACATACCTGAAAGAGAAATTTCTAATTAGTTGCAATTAAATCTCCATCTTGGTCTCTGTTCAATGACGGCAAATTTGCAAAACAAAAATATCTATCTTCAACATTGTTCCTTTAAAATGTTTTTGTGTTTACTATACTCCAGCAGACCGTGATATACGTCTGTCTTTTTTTTTTTCCCCAATCTATAAAAGCGAACTTAAAACAAACGGTAAGGTTATGTAATGATTTATTTTTCATTTTAATATTTTAACAATATTATTTATATAACATATTGCAGTAATAACATCGGCATCTGGAATCTTGTTGATTTTTTCACGGCTTCCTTAATATTACTTGTATCAGGAATGCAATAAGTTTCGTGGAGTAGTAGACTTTACTTAATTTTTGCAAATATTTAAAAACAATAATTAACATTGCAATTTAGGTGAAATTGCAGTGGTAAGTTTCCAATTTATAATTATTACTATGTTAAACGTCTCTAAAAATAATATGTTAAAAGCCTAAAGCAGTAAAATGAATGTCGCGCTTAAGCGGTAAGAAGAGGGAAATTGTTGTGTGTGTTACGTTGGGAGTACTGAATGTGGTATTTCACACTTACCGCGTATTGGTTCTGTGCGGAAAACAAGCAAATACGCACGATCTCGCACAAATTAAAATTTCACAATACTATAATATTGTACAACGTATAAAATATGGACATTGCGATAGTTGTTTTCTTTACGGTCCGACACGGTTTAATAAACTAGTGTGAGAATTGAAGTTTTGTCAGTTTAAGGGTTAATATTGGTAAAGTACAGATGTCTACGTTTCTGTCTAAATTCTGAACCAATTTCTCTTCGTTTGTAGCTAAAAAAAAAAATCTGTCTTTGATCGTTTCGGACTGCGGGGGCATAATTCACCGTTAAAAACTGAAGTATTTTAACAGAACCAGAATTTAAGTCTCTTGCTTTTAGTACAGTGATAAAGTCTGTTTTTCCAGTCACGTCGTGTTGCGAATTCTGGGCACCCTATTTCACTTGCGTCACCAACAACGCCGCGCCACTATAAGTGATGAAATCTGTACGTCGCCTGGTCTCGCGTAACACCGCTTGGCTATGAGTCACTCTTGCAGTGGGGTCGCCGCATCGACAGGGAGAATAAAAATGGTGGAGAGTGGAGGCGGCATGGATGCTACGTTCCTTGGAGGCAACTTCCTCTCACGTCATCCGTCCGGCCCGCAGCCGCCACCCTTCCCCCCCCCCCCACTGCCTCATGCCTGCCCGCCTGGGGACAAACAAGCGCGCACACAAAATCATTTTCACCATGACGTCACACCATGTGTTCCGGGTCTCACAGCTGATGCCAAGTCAAAGCAATAGGGACTTCCTGTCTAATAATAATAATAATAATAATAATAATAATAATAATAATAATAATAATAATAATAATAATAATAATAATGTTTATGTCTCGTGACCAGAATATTGTACTAAATGGAAATATAAAAATTGGAAATTTATCCTTTGAAAAGATGGAAAAATTCAAATACTTAGGAGCAACAGTAACAAATATAAATGATACTCGGCAGGAAATTAAACACAGAATAAATGTGGGAAATGCCTGTTATTATTCGGTTGAGAAGCTTTTGTCATCCAGTCTGCTGTCAAAAATCTGAAAGTTAGAATTTATAAAATAGTTATATTACCGGTTATTCTTTATGGTTGTGAAACTTGGACTCTCACTTTGAGAGAGGAAAATAGTTTGAGGGTTTTGAGAATAAGGTTCTTAGGAAAATATTTGGGGCTAAGAGGGATGAAGTCACATGAGAATGGAGAAAGTTACACAACACAGAACTGCACGCATTGTATTCTTCACCTGAGATAATTAGGAATATTAAATCCGGACGTTTGAGATGGGCAGGACATGTAGCACGTATGGGCGAATCTAGAAATGCATATAGAGTGTTAGTTGGGAGGCCGGAGGGAAAAAAGATCTTTGGGGAGGCCGAGACGTAGATGGAAGATAATATTAAAATGGATTTGAGGGAGGTGGGATATGATGGTAGAGACTGGATTAATCTTGCACAGGATAGGGACCAATGGCGGGCTTATGTGAGGGCGGCAATGAACCTTCTGGTTCCTTAAAAGCCATTTGTAAGTAAGTAAGTGTTTTGTTTTATACTGAAATGCAATTAGTTCTCAAAACTGGCGAAAGATGTATTTTGGAAAATAGGAAAATTATGTAAAAACTAACGCTTCACTGAAAGTTACTATTTTTCAGAAAATCCTCGGATGCCAATATAAATGAAAATGACGGGTCATTCATTAAAATCCGTTCAATGCCTGTTTTAGTTTTCATTGCCAGTTCAAATTATCTATAGATATATTCAAATTGGTATGGGTATAATATTTTATTGTACTGATTTATTTAATATATACATAATAGCAAAATATCTCAATTAAAGCAAAAAAAAAAAAAAAAAAACAAAATAAGAATTAAACCTTAATATAAGTTAGACAATGGAAAAGAAAATAGGCAAGATAAAAAACTGGCTCTATCGTTCCGAAATTTGTGGAAACGTGTTTTTCTCTATTAAATTCTTTCGTATATCAACCACATAAAATGCATTTTGCCTAACTTCCTGACTATAAATTATGATATCAATATAGAAAATGTACACAATTATGAGTACTGTTCAAGTAAACCTAATAAGAATGCTGTAGGGCTTGAGAACCCTAAACGATTGAATCCAGATTTGATCAGAATCCCTATTCTGTGCTTCACAATGAGAGGTATAATTCCAGCAGAATGCCACGTTGGGCTAGTCGCTTCCGCCCCATAGCGTCCAAGATAAATTCAGCGTTATCGTAAGACTCATTCTCTTCATTCTTTGTTTGCCAGTCTGCGATTTTACGTGTGTGACGGTGATAGTTGGTGAATGAACGGGTGTCAATTGGAGATTGGCTGGGATTATGACAGAATGGAGGGTTCAATCGTAGTTTAAACATTTGACGACTGCTCGCCATAGAGGCCGGAGATCGGTTCTCTCCTGATTAGGTTAAATTTATGGACAAAGTTGTTACGACTCACTTTTTTGTGATTGGCTTTCCTTTGCTATTTTTTTTAAATAATGCAATTCTTTTTTTAAGGGGTTACTATGATGAAATAATGGTAAGAAATTAAAAAATCTACGTAACAAATTTATTGTGACTATCTATTTAGACTGAGCTCAGAAAGATAATTATCTGAATTGGCTCATCTAATTTTAAACTGACTCACTTTACCTCATCTGATAGATCCTTTTAACCTGACCTCATCTGTCATTCTTGATTGAATCGATCGATCTAAGTGAACTTACCTGGCATGGGTAATTGAATTCACCTTACCTGAGTAATGGGAGTGACTTGACCTACATGGTTGGAACTGATCTGCGTGGTCGAAACTGATCTTACTGAACTGTTCTGCATAGTCAAAACTGATCTTCTTGACCTGACATGCCTGGTCTGAACTGACTTGCCTGGTCTGAACTGACTTGCCTGGTCTGAACTGACTTGCCATGATCTGACAGAACTGACATACCTGGCATGATCTGACTGAAATGACATGTCTGGCATGATCTGGCTGATGATCTGATCAGAACTGTCTGGCACATACCTGGCATGATCTGACTGAAATGACATGTCTGGCATGATCTGGCTGAACTGACATACCTGGAATGATCTGAGATGACATGTCTGGCATGATCTGGTTGATGTACTGGCATGATCTGGCTTAAATGACATGTCTGGCATGATCTGGCTGAACTGACATACCTGGCATGATCTGACTGAAATGACATGTCTGGCATGGTCTGGTTGAACTGACATATCTGGCATGATCTGACTGAAATGACATGTCTGGCATGATCTGGCTAAATTGGAATACCTGGCATGATCTGAAGAAATGACATGTCTGGCATGATCTGGCTATTGGAATACCTGGCATGATCTGACTGAAATGACATGTCTGGCATGGTCTGGTTGAACTGACATATCTGGCATGATCTGACTGAAATGACATGTCTGGCATGATCTGGCTAAATTGGAATACCTGGCATGATCTGGCTGAACTGACATATCTGGCATGATCTGACTGAAATGACATGTCTGGCATGGTCTGGTTGAACTGACATATCTGGCATGATCTGACTGAAATGACATGTCTGGCATGGTCTGGTTGAACTGACATATCTGGCATGATCTGAAATGACATGTGTGGCATGATCTGGTTGAACTGACATGTCTGGATTGGTCTGGTTGAACTGATATATCTGGCATGATGTGAAATGTCTGGCATGGTAACTGACATATCTGGCATGATCTGACTGAAATGACATGTCTGGCATGGTCTGGTTGAACTGACATATCTGGCATGATCTGACTGAAATGACATGTCTGGCATGGTCTGGTTGAACTGGAATACCTGGCATCATCTGACTGAACTGGCATATCTGACATGTCTGGCATGATCTGATTGAACTGGCACGTCTGGCTGAACTGGCATATCTGATATAATCTGTCATGTCTGGCATGATCTGATTGAACTTCCATGTCTGACATAAACTGACTGAACTGGCATGATCTGACTAAACTCACATGCCTGGCATGATCTGACATCTGATTTCCAGACTTCTCTGATCTGAACTGACTGAACTCAACTGCCTGCTTTGAATTGAGTGAATTGATTTCTTGATTGGATTGAAAAACTGACGTAGCTGGACTGACGACTGTTATGCCTAGTAAGATCTGACTAAACTATTCTACCTGATGTGAACTGACAGAACTGAGCTGACATACTGTCGAGTGGCATTTATTCGTTTGGTATTGATCGACTGACTGATACCATTGCCTGCGACACTGATAGGATTGACTGATATGTCTTGCCTCTGCTAAAGTTTACCGAAGGACATACTCTATGTCAGTCAGTCAATTGGTCGATCGGTAGCTGTCAGCAGGGTCCGCATCTACATACCCGTGTTTTGCATGTCCGTCTCATTTTGTGCACAGCGCTTTTTTCGCTGCGGCTGCAATTATCTTAGGCACAAAAAGGCCGATCGCATTATCCCGCCGAGTCTCGATGCGGGACCGACAGACGGGCGGGCGTGCGGGCGGCAGCGGCGGTGGCGGCCGATAAATATTCTGTGCGCGAGAGCGAACCCTGTGCTGCGCGGTTATCGGTCGACAGGCGGGGCACAGACCGGCTCGTCCCGTCCCGTGGGCCCGGCCCGGCCCGTGCAGGGACTACGCTACTCTCCGCCTACAGCCTGTTCCGAAACTTGCATCACCCTGCCCTCAACATAGACAAGCATAACGTCGTAACGGGGTTTATTATTCGTGTATACTGCAGATGAGAATTTGAGACTATAGTGAAAGCACTTATAGCGGAACACAGACTTCTGAAGTGTTCAAGGTCGTACGTAGTTTCGGTCGCTTACCCACCCTCCTCTCAAACTTTTCCCTTTGCAAGTTACACTGCAAAAAATAATCTCGTCAGTCTCCTTGTGTTCATCTCGTCCATTCATTCTTGATCGTCTCAGTTCCTTTTAGGCCTAAAGGTCGTTTATAATTTACTAGTGAGCGTCTCGTCAATTGAAAGAAGGCTTATGAAATAGTGTTGTAGTAACACGAGATAATCAGGAGAAAGTAACTGATAAGACGATCAGGGTGATTAAATGATTGGGACGAAAGTGACAAGAGATGAAAAAAAATATTTAAGACAATGGGAAGGAAAATAATATCCGGAACTATTAGGGGAGAACGACTGACGAGACGGCGTGAAATAACAGATAGCTGAGAACATTTTAATAGGGACATAGCTGAAAGGACAATCAGAACTGAATTAATTTGATCAGAAAAAATTACTGAAGAAACAACTGTAAGTGAAATGAAGGGAAGAAAAAAATATTGACGAGATTAATAACAGGCCTAGTAAACTGATTGAAGGGACGATCAAGAGGAAAATTAGATGATGGACGAGACTATGAAACGGAAAATGAATCATGAGATGGTTAGGATAACGGAAAGGTGGGCGTGGATCATTTTGGGGACTCAATCGTCACTACAAACATTTCTTAAAATGTTTAAACTAACACGAAAAGCTGTTGCCATAACTCTGAGTTTTATTGGAAGAAATAGCTGGTGACTCACTGCTAGAAAGATATTAAAAATATTTGTAAACATAAAAAATGATCTATTTAGTCTGGCTACGCATATTTAGACTGAAGCATACTGAACCATAATAGTATTCATTAAACACAAGTTATACAACTTTCAGACTTCTTTTTATTTGTTCTGGACACTGGCTTAGGATCTCGCAGAGTGGCTGTGATTATGGAACATTGGTGGAATGACAATGATGAGGGAAATGGGAGAACTCCGATAAAAAAACCCTCGCGCCCACTTTGTTCACCATCCAGACGGGGATCGAACTCGGGTCGCCACGGTGCAAGACAGAGAGACTAATCAGTCGGCCACAAATTATTGAATGCTTGAAAAAGTGTCTACATATATAAAATAGAATAACACAGCTTAAGTTTAGACAACTTCAGCTGTACACATAAAACTGACAGAAGAGCACAGCACAGATTAGACAGGATACTGAAACTTTTGTCTTTGCAGTGTGAAGTTCAGATTTTTACAGTAGAACTGATCCCCAGCCCATTAGGGTGGCAGGAGGGTGAGTAAGTTTGCAGTAAGAAGAAGGGAAAGTGTGTGACCTTGGCAACCATAAATGCTTGTGGACGACTATAATACACTATAAGGAATCCTTGCAAGCATTCAAGCAACTACTCTTTAAATGTTATGTCATTAAAACTACAGCAGTATATGCAATAAAATTTTTACTGTCCTGTTACAACACATCCGCTAACACTCCTATTATTCTTTCCTTTATTTGGTTATTTAACGACGCTGTATCAACTGCGAGGGATTTATGATAGCGAGAAGTTACTTGGCGAAATGAGGCCGATGATTCGCCATAGATTACCTGAAATTCGCCTTACGGTTTGGAAAAACCTCGGAAAAACCCAACTAGGTAATCAGCCGAAGCGAGATTCGAACCCGCTCCCGAGCACGCAACTTCGGATCGGCAGGCAAGCGCCTTAGCCAACTGAAATACGCCGGTGCCCACACCGCTGTTATAACATGTAACTTATCTATATGTGTATGCACCTATATGCTGTATTTCCTTACATTTTATTGTACCTTGTTTTTTGACTATAGCATGCAGGCTTTGCTTATTTGTTTTAGTTGCCATGGTAATATTTTATACTGCATAGGTACAATCAGGACATAGTTAAAAATTCAAGGAAAAAGTTTTTGATGTCACTTGATAATACTTACTTACTTTATTTACTTACTTAGGCCTACTTATTTACTTACTTTATTTACTTACTTACTGGCTTTTAAGAAACCCGGAGGTTCGAGGTTCATTGCCGCCCTCACATAAGCCCGCCATTGGTCGCTATCCTGAGCAAGATTAATCCATTCTCTATCATCATATCCCACTTCCCTCAAATCGATTTTAATATTATCTTCCCATCTACGTCTCGGCCTCCCTAAAGGTGTCGCTTTATAATGTGAAATTAAATTATTTGTTAATTTGTTTATTTACTTACGTGGATTTAGTATGCCAATGCATCGTGATTAATGTATTTATAAATAAATAATTAAATAAATTTAGTATAGTGCATTACAACAAATAAGTCTAATTAAAAACATATAAAACAAAATTAGATTAGCAATAATAATAATAATAATAATAATATATGCGAGGCTGGGTAACTCAGCTGGTAATGCAACTGATTACGTATTGAAAGGTCTCGGTTCAATCCTAGGTAGCGACGGGGTTTTTCTCATTACCAGATGATCCAGAAAAGCCCCAAGATCAACTCAGCTTCCTGTCGAATTGAGTAGGCCTACATGGTCTTTCCCTTTTCATTATAAGGTCATGAAAGCATGGAACTCTACCTGCATATGCTATTATTATTATTATTATTATTATTATTATTATTATTATTATTATTATTATTATTATTATTATTACGTTGTCATTGTGATTTTACCCTCTTTGGTGATATCTGGTATTAGTTGGCAACACTGAAGAGACGGCCAAATTAGCCTTTTAGGAACTACTCTTACGTGATTCTCACTATACAATACAGCAACTGTGAACTTCTTTCTACTGTACTTTCCTGGAATTACCAACTTTGTCCTTTTTGTAACTATACTGTGGCTAAATTTGAGTATGGAGTGAAGGGACATTATTTTTAAAAGTGAACTTTATGATGTAAAATAATTTCAGTAGACCTGCAGTGTAGAAATCAGTCTCTGTTAAGTGTTCGTGTAGTGCCTCAATATGAATAAGCGTAAGTTGGTGGAATTAACCATTGAATGGAAGAAAGAAGTCATTAATCATTTGCGTTATGGTGTTAATTAGGATAGGAAAATTGCAGAAGAGTTTGTAATTTCTAAATCAACACTTTTGAACATTAGCAATAATAGGACCTCAATATTAAATGCATGGGAGCAAAATTGCAGTGGAGAAAGAAAAAGTTCGAAAAATTGTTAGGTGCTATGCATAGACATTTCGCTAGCCCACGCTACGAGCGTGCTAAACTAGCCCCGGCTATCGAATGATTACTTGTACAGGATTCATATCATATCGTATCATATATCATATCGCTAACACTGGTTTATGAATACGAAAACGTTAGTTCGCTGATCATCCACCGGAAGCCCGCGCTAAGAATGTCTATGAATATGGGACGAACTAAATGACAAAGTATTTGAACACTGTAGTTCCTTAGCATTATGTACAGTAATTTCCTTTCCATTGCATGCTAAAAAAATTCTACTTCCCTCTACCCTAGACACCCTGTTACCAGTGGCGGCTCGTGATAAAATATTATGTGTGTTCATAATTTTGTGTTCCAAAATCGAAGAGAATTTGAAATCGTACGTTTTTAGTCTAATATGAAATGTCATGATTCCAATGTTTCACTGTCGAAAAAACCGTATATAAATTTAAAACAACATATAATAATAATGATGATGATGATAATAATAATAATAATAATAATAATAATAATAATAATAATAATAATAATGGGAGGGTAATATTAAAATGGATTTGAGGGAGGTGGGATATGATGATAGAGACTGGATTAATCTTGCACAGGATAGGGACCGATGGCGGGCTTATATGAGGGCGGCAATGAACCTTCGGGTTCCTTAAAAGCCATTTATAAGTAAATAATAATAATAATAATAATAATAATAATAATAATAATGAAACCTAATCTTTTTATTTCAAATTTTTCCTGGTAAGCCAGTTTATCCAGTTCTTTACTCTTCAAAATTACTTGAACAGAGTTCATTGTTTACGCTTTTTAAAAATTAATACATAACACAATTTACAAAAGCGTGTGTTCAGTAATATATTTTGATTCACAACACACTGATACACTATAGCCTATACCAGTACTGTAATCCCATTCGCATAGATTGATTACTATAAATACATGCCAGTAAATATTATTCTTAAATATTATACACTACCATACAGATACTTAAATTCATACCACCATCACATCCAGCCAGCACGTGTTTGAAAGCCAAACTATGCTATATGCCGACACTGAAGTATAGTAATTCACAAACTACACTCTAGTAGCAGCACTGTACACACATCCACATAAAGTAAACGTCCCAACAGTGAGAAGCTGACACCTGCAGGCTAAAATACAGACTAATTAAATTTTCTCCTCGATAAATAGCACGTAAACGATAGGCATCGATGCACCTGACATCTGTAGGATAGATTCACTGTTCACCTAATACTTTGTGCTCTTGACGAGTCATAAGCGGCCAGCGAAAGACAATTTTCTCCCGCGCATGCGTGAAATTTCTGTAACCTTCTTGAAAAGAGCACGGCTTGTACGTGAACGGATGTTGCCAAGTTTACATAAGAGGTAATCATGCATTCATGGAAACAAGGTGTTCACGTGCTCTTATTGACGCGCCGCCTCTGCCTGTTAGGTTGAACAATTTTCTATTGAACCATACGTGTCAGGGTTAAAGAGGTTTCACTGTATGTCATTCTGGACCCTATAGTAATTCATAAACTACACTCTCTTAGCAGCACTGTACACACATCCACATAAAGTAAACGTTCCAACAGTGAGAAGCTGACACCTGCAGGCTAAAATACAGACTAATTAAATTTTCTCCTCGATAGATAGCACGTAAACGATAGGCATCGATGCACCTGACGTCTGTAGGATAGATTCACTGTTCACTTAATACTTTGTGCTCTTGACGAGTCATAAGCGGCCAGCGAAAGACAATTTTCTCCCGCGCATGCGTGAAATTTCTGTAACCTTCTTGAAAAGAGCACGGCTTGTACGTGAACGGATGTTGCCAAGTTTACATAAGAGGTAATCATGCATTCATGGAAACAAGGTGTTCACGTGCTCTTATTGACGCGCCGCCTCTGCCTGTTAGGTTGAACAATTTTCTATTGAACCATACGTGTCAGGGTTAAAGAGGTTTCACTGTATGTCATTCTGGACCCTATAGTAATTCATAAACTACACTCTCTTAGCAGCACTGTACACACATCCACATAAAGTAAACGTTCCAACAGTGAGAAGCTGACACCTGCAGGCTAAAATACAGACTAATTAAATTTTCTCCTCGATAGATAGCACGTAAACGATAGGCATCGATGCACCTGACGTCTGTAGGATAGATTCACTGTTCACTTAATACTTTGTGCTCTTGACGAGTCATAAGCGGCCAGCGAAAGACAATTTTCTCCGCGCATGCGTGAAATTTCTGTAACCTTCTTGAAAAGAGCACGGCTTGTACGTGAACGGATGTTGCCAAGTTTGTTGCCAAGTTTATAAGAGGTAATCATGCATTCATGGAAACAAGGTGTTCACGTGCTCTTATTGACGCGCCGCCTCTGCCTGTTAGGTTGAACAATTTTCTATTGAACCATACGTGTCAGGGTTAAAGAGGTTTCACTGTATGTCATTCTGGACCCTATAGTAATTCATAAACTACACTCTCGTAGCAGCACTGTACACACATCCACGTAAAGTAAACGTTCCAACAGTGAGAAGCTGACACCGGCAGGCTAAAATACAGACTAATTAAATTTTCTCCTCGATAGATAGCACTTAAACGATAGGCATCGATGCACCTGACATCTGTAGGATAGATTCACTGTTCACCTAATACTTTGTGCTCTTGACGAGTCATAAGCGGCCAGCGAAAGACAATTTTCTCCCGCGCATGCGTGAAATTTCTGTAACCTTCTTGAAAAGAGCACGGCTTGTACGTGAACGGATGTTGCCAAGTTTACATAAGAAGTTTATGCAAGATGCAGGAAGCGTAAAATACTCGATCCTGATATTATACATCCCCACTACGCCAATACGGTATTAAATAATGAAACTAATCGTGCATTAATGGAAACAAGGTGTTCACGTGCTCTTGTGCTCTTATTGACGCGCCCTGCCTCTGCCTGTTAGGTTGAACAATTTTCTATTGAACCATACGTGTCAGGGTTAGAGAGGTTTCACTGTATGTCATTCTGGACCCGGATAGAACAGCTTTACCTGGATGTAGAGTACCTCGGACATTTCGAATTTCTCATTCCCCGTGATCACATAAGTAAGCCCCCTGCTATAAGAGTTGCATACTCAAAGGGGGAGCAATAGTAGGACTGGGTTCCCAAATATTACGGAGTAAACTGCACTAAATTCGATGATCCCTCACGTTAACATCCCACAGCTGACCAAGGCTTAGCGATGGCCGGTATGTACAGAACTGCATTTTCCCTATGATAAATTGTTACTGCATACATTCATATGAAATTCCATTAAATCCTTTTCGTTAATTCCAGAGTTAGCACAAGCTCGTGCCACTCCCCTCCCTCTCCACTGACAACAAATGACTGTGTTTGACGCTGACGTCAGCACGATTATAATTATTTCGCACGTAGATTGAACAGTCCCTGGACTTGGAGGTAAACGCGGTGGGCGGAGCGGGTCGGCTATGCAAGCTCGGACAAAACTTCCGCTCTTAATTATGGTTCAGTGCCCCTTCCATTTTCTCACATGCATTCGTGTCAGGAAGTGGGGAGAAGATGCATAATTGCTACTTCATGGTTCAATTCTTACTCCAACCCTCCGGTGAGCAACTACATCCCGAATCCGGTCTCCATTCTCCGAAAAAATAAAATAAAAACTCTGGTTTTGTTTCGGTCTTCTTATTTGACTGCTATGGAGTTGGCTGCATTCTATATAGACAATATCTGACTTCTATGGAGTTGGCTGCATTCTATATAGACAATATCTGACTCCTATGGAGTTGGCTGCATTCTATATAGACAATATCTGACTTCTATGGAGTTGGCTGCATTCTATATAGACAATATCTGACTCCTATGGAGTTGGCTGCATTCTATACAGACAATATCTGACTTCTATGGAGTTGGCTTCATTCTATATAGCCAATATCTGACTCTTATGGAGTTGGCTGCATTCTATATAGACAATATCTGACTTCTATGGAGTTGGCTGCATTCTATATAGACAATATCTGACTCCTATGGAGTTGGCTGCATTCTATATAGACAATATCTGACTCCTATGGAGTTGGCTTCATTCTATATAGACAATATCTGGCTATGGAGTTGGCTGCATTCTATTTGACTTCTATGAGTTGGCTTCATTCTATAGACAATATCTGACTGCTATGGAGTTGGCTCCATTCTATATAGCCAATTTGACTCCTATGGAGTTGGCTTCATTCTATATAGCCAATATCTGACTCCTATGGAGTTGGCTTCATTCTATAGGCTATAGCCTACATCTATTTGACTCCTATGAAGTTGGCTTCATTCTGTAGGCTATAGCCTATATCTATTTGACTCCTATGGAGTTGGCTTTTCTATCTATAGGCTCCTATGGAGTTGGCCATTCTATAGGCTATATACATTTGACTCCTATGAAGTTGGCTTCACTCTGTAGGCTATAGCCTATATCTATTTGACTCCTATGGAGTTGTCTTCATTCTATAGGCTATAGTCTATCTATATGACTCCTATGAAGTTGGCTTCATTCTATAGGCTATATCTATTTGACTCCTATGAAGTTGGCTTCACTCTATATAGCCTATATCTATTTGACTCCTATGGAGTTGTCTTCACTCTATAGACTATAGGCTAGCCTATATCTATTTGACTCCTATCAAGTTGGTTTCACTCTATACAGCCTACATCTATTTGACTCCTATGGAGTTGTCTTCATTCTATAGGCTTTGGCCTATATCTATTTGACTTCTAAGCAGGTTGGCTCATTCTATGTAACAGCCTATATCTTTTGACTTCTATGCAGTTGGCTTCATTCTATGTAACAGCCTATATCTTTTTGACTCCTGTGGAGTTGGCTTCATTCTATATAACAGGCTATATCTATTTCCCTCCTATGCAGTTGGCTTCATTCTATATAGCCTATATCTATTTGATTCCTATGGAGTTGGCTTCATTCTATATAACAGCCTATATCTATTAGATTCCTATGGAGTTGGCTTCATTCCACATAGCCTATATCTATTTACTAAACGCTTATTGTTTAGTCAACTGTTCGAAGACAGGCCTGAACCTTACAAGTGATACCAATAAGGCACCACTTATGAGGGAACTATGCCAGGAGATAGTGGGGTAATGGGGCCAGTTCCTTTTGCTCTCCATTGCATACATCGTCGACTAGCTACATATTACACTAGTCAGACTTCAGATGCATACAAACAATTGTTCTTCCTCAGACACATATCGTCAAGTGAGATGTACTGCCTGATAATAGATGTATGTACATATCAGCCAGAACCTCAATCAGAGGACACATTATCATTATTGATGTTGTTATATACAGAAATGCCACTCGATTGTATCTGCTATGTTGAGAAATGTATTTTTTTTTTTCATGTTTTTTCTCAGATCATGCCCTTTATTGAACATAATTGCCTCTAGTTATATCTAAAAAATGTAAAAACTTGTGGTTTAAAAAGTGAAAATTGTAATACAACAGAGTTTTTAATGTAATTAAACCTTCTAACTTATACTTTGTTTAGTTTGTGCACGTGCTTAGCTTCAAAACTACTTCCGTTTTTAATTTGCAGACTTGTGTACATATGCTACTTGGAACAGGTCTTTAATAATACCCTTATGACATATATATAGGGGTAGTGACACCAATTCTTCAGTTGCCATTTGTGTTAAGATGTAGGATTGTCTGAAATATGTTCAATTCTAGACTTCTCAATTTCTATGCCAATATATTAAATCGAACGTCCCGTTTCCTAGGTTCGTGATCTAAATTGTCATTCTTAACGGCAAAGAATGTGCGCTGGTTCGATTTCCCGTGGGAGGAGAAAGTACTTTTTTTCATGAAAATTCGACCAGTGAATGGGACCTGTACCAATCCAGCATCCTTGTGAATTTGAGGAGCTACAATGAGTAGCGAAATCCGGCAGCTATAACGGCTGATGGGATCATTGTGCTGACCACATATTACTCCCGTATTGGTTGGATGATTTTCCATCTCTGTTGAGGCATGTAGACGCGAAGCCAACTCTCGGCTGGCCGATTTTGACCCTTCATGGGCTGTTGCGCCACTGACTTAAGGGATATGCTATTTTGTATATTGTTTTCAGTTTTATTAAATATTAGACTAGTCAGAATCACCAATATTATCACCCCTCAAAATATGTATCTTTCTTCCTGACTCACTATGTATATAGTGTTCTAACCAATGACAGATCTTTGACTGCAAACCGGTCATTCTCCAATCTTTCCTATTTTCTGCCTTCCTCTTAGTCTCCGCATATATTCATGTATTTTACTGTCGTCTATCATCTGATATCTTCTTCTGCTAATCCATTATATTTTTAGTTTGTTGTTATTATTATTATTATTATTATTATTATCATTATCATTATTATTATTATTATTATATTGGGAACCGAAACAAAATTTATGGAAAGAAATTAATTAAGATGAATAACATGTAGCCATCGCCGTGGCTTTGTCGGTTAAGCCGCTTGCCTGCCGTCTGAAGTTGCGCTCGGGCGCGGGTTCGATCCCCGCTTGGGCTGATTACCTGGTTGCGTTTTTTCCGAGTTTTTCCCAAACGTAAGGTAAATGCAGGTAATCTATGGTGAATCCCCGGCATCATCTCCCCAAATAACATCTCGCTATCACCAATCTCATCGACACTAAATAGCCTAGTAGTTGATACTTACTTACTGGCTTTTAAAGAATCCGGAGGTTCATTGCCGCCCTCACAAAAGCCCGCCATTGGTCCCTATCCTAAGCAAGATTAATTCATTCTCTATAATCATATCCCACCTCCCTCAAATCCATTTTAATATTATCTTCCCATCTACGTCTCGGCCTCCTCAAAGGTCTTTTTTTCTCCGTCTCCCAACTAACACTCTATATGAATTTCTGGATTCGCCCATACGTGCTACATGCCCTGTCCATCTCAAACGTCTGGATTTAATGTTTCTAATTATGTCAGGTGAAGAATACAATGCGTGCAGTTCTGTGTTGTGTAACTTTCTCCATTCTCCTGTAACTTCATCCATCTTAGCCCCAAATATTTTTCTAAGCACCTTATTCTCAAATACCCTTATCCTATGTTCCTCTCTCAAAGTGAGAGTCCAAGTTTCACAACCATATAGAACAACCGGTAATATAACTGTTTTATAAATTCTAACTTTCAGATTTTTCGACAGCAAACTGGATGATAAAAGCTTCTCAACCGAATAATAACAGGCATTTCCCATATTTATTCTACGTTTAATTTCCTCCCGAGTATCATTTATATTTGTTACTGTTGTTACCAGGTATTTGAATTTTTCCACCTCTTCAAAGGATAAATTTGCAATTTTTATATATCCATTTCGTACAATATTCTCCTCACGAGACATAATCATATACTTTGTCTTTCCGGGATTTACTTCAAAAACTATCTCTTTACTTGCTTACAGTAAAATTCCCGTGTTTTCCCTAATCGTTTGTGGATTTTCTCCTAATATATTCACGTCATCCGCATAGACAAGCAGCTGATGTAACCCGTTCAATTCCAAACCCTCTGTGTTATCCTGGACTTTCCTAATGGCATATTCTAGAGCAAAGTTAAAAAGTAAAGGTGATAGTGCATCTCCTTGCTTTAGCCCACAGTGAATTGGAAACGCATCTGACAGAAACTGACCTATACGGACTCTGCTGCACGTTTCACTGAGACAGTAGTTTCCTGGGAATACCAAATTCAATAAGAATATCATATAAAAAGTAGTTGGTACAGCGTCTTTAAATAATCAACTAAAAAAATGTGATTGTTTTATTAAAATTTAGTCTTTCCGATTAAGAAATCAATACAAAAAGCATAAGTCTTGGAATAGAGTCAGATATCTTTTCCTTCTCTCCTCTTTTCATCTCGAGCTTTTTTTTTTACAGTATGTTTAGAAAAGGAGGGTGACGGTTGATGATTACGAATGCATGTGGGGCAGGTTCTCTGTTGATTAGACAAGGACGAAGTAGTCTATTAGCTCCTAATGCAGGGGTCCACAATTAATTTAGGCCCTCCTTATCGGGCGGCCTCCGCGGGGTACGGTATTATGACGGTACGCAGTGACGGCTAATATGTCGGAGTGGTCCGGAAAAAATCACTTGCCATTCAGATCCGGACTGTGCTCGTTAATACAGCATTACCCGCGCGGAGTATTGTGCAGCAATTTGTTGTGCGGCCCGTTTCATCCACGAGGGCTCAGGCTGGTAGCGGGTGGGTCATCAATAATTTCCTTCTCATTTCTTAGGTTTTTTTATCCTTCCCAAGATTCGGCTCTGTGCGTTTTCAAGAATATACAAGACATGCACTTGGTGGACAAGTGGCGTGGGTTCAGTACTAGGCCAGGCCACCAGTTGACAAGAAAAAATTCCAGAAGTCATCCACTCGAATCTTCCCTTCAGAAGACGCTCATTGGAACCTATTATGAAATTGTTTATTTAACGATGCTCGCAACTGCATCGCCGATGTGCCAGAATTTTGTCCCGCAAGAGTTTCTATATGTCAGTAAATCTACTGACATGAGCCTGTCGCATTTAAAAAGGTTCGGAACCTCAAAAATGACGAAATTTTGAAAACTTATTTCATTATCTCATAATAATAATAATAATAATAATAATAATAATAATAATAATAATTTTAACTGGCAGAGTTAAGGCCATTCGGCCTTCTCTTCCACTCAACCAGTATGATAGAAAATTACTACATTGCTATGAATATAACATAATTAATACAATACAATTCAAAGCAATACAATACTACAATACAAGACAATATAATACATAATTAATATAATACAATGACAATTATTTTTATCTTCACAACACGAATAAAATAATTATGTAATAATAATAATAATAATAATAATAATAATAATAATAATAATAATAAATAGTAATGATAGTCATACCTAAATTAAATTAAATTATTAAACTCGATCACAATATATTCTACAGACTTCAAGGATTACAATGATATATGACGCTTATTCTTTTTAAAATTCGAAACTCTTCCTTTTTATGTCTTTTTTTATTCATGTTGCATCTGTCAATTGATGTTTCTTGTCGACTTTAAATGAAGTTTCCCAAAAATTACATTTTTTAAACTTATGACCCATTATCTCAGCTTCTACCTAAGATACCAAAGCTCAGATTTTTACCACATGTTCTCCATAACTATTTCCTACTTCTGACAAAGGGAAATGTTTCTATGTTGGGTAGTTTAAAAAATATAAAAAAATTAAATTCGTTCCTTTTTTCTTTCCAAAATAGTGTCATAATAAACATTTTTAATTTGTAAAGTTTTTATAATAACTAAATGTACTTGTGTCTAAATCATCAACAGTCTCCTTGCAATATGTGGTAAAAGTTTCATCTTTCTACATATGAAGGTTTCTAAGAAAAATGTTTCATGAACTTGGTGAAATTTAACATTGTGAAGATAGGCTATTCCGATTCCCCTTAAACACACTTAAATGCCATTGACCTGGACCGGGATCGAACCCGCAACCTCGAGCACAGAAGGCCAGCGCTATGCCGACTGCGCTACCCAGGCCGACGGAACCTATTGTGAAGGGAAGCCTAAATAAAGAAAAAGAATAGCCGCCACTGTAAAATGTAATCGTCCTCTGTGGTCTAGTGGATACCGTGCTGAATGGATTTTAAGGGCGATCAGATCTTGAGCATGGCTGTCAACGGGAGGCAAATAGTGGTTCAAAAATAAAAAACGAGAACGGAAATAATGTTAAAATAAATGTATTTAAATGTGGGCATTCACAATAGTTAAATACGTTTATTTTAACAATATTTTCTTTCTCGTTCTCGTTGTCGTTTCCGTTCTCGGTTTATTGTGAACCAGCATTAAAGCTGTGGATGTGCTGTAGTGAATTTACAGCATATAGAAGAACCCTTTCTTTATAGAGGGTTCCAGGTGTAATTTGTCGTCCATTTCTCGCCCACGTTGAAAGTCGAGATTGAATAATCTTTGCAGTTAAAGCACCTTAAATAAAGTACTATTACAGTTACCACCACTGCTGCTTATACTATTACTATCAATGCTACTAACATTACTATTACTATAGAGGGATCCTTATATAATTTGACAGTGGGGGAGTCCGGGAATTTGTGAAGAAAACTTATTCACACATTTTAAAAGTTCCTATTCTACATGGAAGTTTCCACAGAAATTTCCTCTGCCAAATGACAGACATGCACAAATCATAAATGGACTTTTATTACTACTTCTACCACCTCTACTACTAATACAGAAGTAGCAGCGCTTAATGCTGCAACTGAAAGTCGCACCAGATTCCAGATGGATGACCTATTGTGAAGGGAAGCCAAAATATGAAATTATACAAGTTCGTACACCTGGTAGCAATCCCTTTAATGGACCTCATTAAAAAGTACACCTATTCATTAAAGTTCAGGTGTTCCACCAATCAGAAAACATCATTGTAGCAATAGGAAAGCGCAAGTATCGATTATTCTCGGATATGCAATCGAAAGACAACTTGTCGAAATGTCACAGTCTGGAAATCCAATACTGTCGAAAGGTTATGTTCTGTTACTATAATAATTAGCGTTAATTGTAAATAATATTCAAATAAATTCAATTTGTCATCTCGTTTTTCAATGTCTAAATCAATTTCAAGGTTATATCAAGACAAATGTTTATTTTACTCTCTAGATTATATCAAGGTCAATGACATTTGTTCCTCGAAAAAAATCAATGCTTTCGCATCTGCACATCTCACAATTTACGAGATATTGCACAAGGTCAGTTCCGCTCCCCAGTCAGATAAGAATAACATGAATACTTATGAATAATTTCAAGTTAGAAATATGGTCGAGCATTTGTGAAGTCGTATGAAACTTGCTTATAATGGTAATTAAGACGCTTGTATGAAAATTATGAAACTCGCTTGCGCTCTTTTCGTAAACATACTCGCGTCTTAATTACTACCATTATAGGCTCGTTGCATAATGTACTATTAATCCCATTGATCAGTGTCAATTTAATTTTTTGCAACAGTGTTAGGACACATTTCGAGAGGCCTTTTTGAGAATTTTCTACATCAAATGTTTTGAGAGTGGAACGATACACTTCGAATTATTTCCAGAATCATGAAGCAAATTTTTAAAATAGCTACAAATTCTGTTTAGAATGCAAAGAAATCACGAAGGATTCCCGTAAAATTTTATATATTATAATTGCTGAAGTTTTGCACGAAACGCAGAATTTAGGTGTTGAGAACCAATATGAAATAAATCCTACCACGTTGGTAAATATTTAACAAGTTCAATACAAGTTTGCAGATAATATAAAAACCATTTCTTCGCACAAATTGAAATTGATATAACACCGTCCCAGCGGGATTAAATTGACACTGAACTCAAACAACTGTTATTAAACAATCCAAATCGTTACTATGGTAACTGAATGGTTACATAAAAAAATCGCATTTCTACTGTTTGCCTACAGAGACAAATCTCGTATTTTCGAATTTATGTAAAAATTAGGACAGATACGAACAGTTTAAATTGCCTCTTAATACTTTTTACATAAAGAAAGCAATTAATTATATAAATATTAATAAAACAAGGAAATAAATAAACTTGGAAAAGATTTGTGAAAAGAGAAACATTTCGATAGAAAAGAGAAGTGAAGACGTGAGAAAATAGTTTCAAATGAAGAATCAAAACATCAAAATATCTAAATTTAACAGAAGAAATACTAAAATCAGAAGTAAGCACTGAAATAATGAAACAATTGTCTTTAGAGACAATTAATATTAGGTACTCTCCACAAAACTGGCTTCATTTATACACAGACGGATCCTTGATCTCCAGAGAACAAGGTGCCGATGCAGGTGTTACGTGCTGTCTCTTCTCACTTTATAGATCTCTTGGATATGGAACATGTTTTGATGGAGAAATCGTTGCAATAAATGAAAGTCTCAGGAATCTTCTATTTCACATCAATAAATTTAACAATGCAGTTATATTGTCAGACTCCAAAGCAGCTATTCTATCAATAGTCTCTAAACACACACCTTCATCTCAAACAGCAGAAATAACTAAAATGCTCTCTCAATTAATATCACTCAATAAAAGAATTGCATTCCAATGGATACCATCCCATTGTGGAATCCTGGGAAACGAGAATGCGGATGCACTAGCAAAGAAGGGCAGCACTGCTACTTACAGACCTGTTACTAAATCTACGTATTACTACGTGCTACATGCCCTGCCCATCTCAAACGTCTGGATTTAATGTTCCTAATTATGTCAGGTGAAGAATACAATACGTGCAGTTCTGTGTTATGTAACTTTCTCCATTCTCCTGTAACTTCATCCCTCTTAGCCCCAAATATTTTCCTAAGCACCTTATTCTCAAACACCCTTAACCTATGTTCCTCTCTCAAAGTGAGAGTCCAAGTTTCACAACCATACAGAACAACCGGTAATATAACTGTTTTATAAATCCTAACTTTCAGATTTTTGACAGCAGACTGGATGATAAAAGCTTCTCAACCGAATAATAACAGGCATTTCCCATATTTATTCTGCGTTTAATTTCCTCCCGAGTATCATTTATATTTGTTACTGTTGCTCCAAGATATTTGAACTTCTCCACCTCTTCAAAAGATAAATTTCCAATTTTTATATTTCCATTTCGTACAATATTCTCGTCACGAAACATAATCATATACTTTGTCTTTTCGGGATTTACTTCCAAACCTATCGCTTTACTTGCTTCCAGTAAAATTCCCGTGTTTTCCCTAATCGTTTGTGGATTTTCTCCTAACATATTCACGTCATCCGCATAGACAAGCAGCTGATGTAACCCGTTGAATTCCAAACCCTCTCTGTTATCCTGGACTTTCCTAATGGCATACTCTAGGGCAAAGTTAAAAAGTAAAGGTGATAGTGCATCTCCTTGCTTTAGCCCACAGTGAATTGGAATACAAATAAATAAGGAAAAATAAATAAAAAATACATTACAAATGAAATAATTTTCAAAAACATGAACCCCGTGGCTTGTTTTTTTACAGTGGCTTCTCAGTCCTTGCGTAATTGGAAACCGGATGTATAGAGGATCGGACTTACACCGAGGTACACCGGGCGAGTATACTATACGGGACGTATTCAGTTCATTATGAACGGTGCTTAAAACAAACAGCCGCTGTCTGTTCTCTTTAAACAACGAGAAACCTTGTCCCGTTCACCTCGGTTGTTGCTACTCAACCGCCGGCAAATATGCACAGCGCACGGGCGGAGAAAACAGTTTGATTGCGCCCAAGTGTGGAAGCCGCGGGGGGAGGGGGGCAGATGCTCCGTCACGTACGAAGCGCCATAAGTGATGGCATCAATCGGCTTCCCTGCAGGGGGCAGGTTATGATTTGGGGAGGCGACTCAAGTGATACATGATTTGGATTAACTCGGACTCCAAGTGATGGATCAAATCCATGAAAATCCTGACAGGACGTCTGACCTATGATCCCGATTGATGGAGTTGGAAGGCTGCTGAAGCCGAAGAAAGTTCGAAGATCGAGAAAAATGAGGAGTTCTTAAGGAAAATAAACTTTTGCACTCTGTTTAATATTAAACATGAAATTTTCAACAGTGAAACTAGTAGACCTAATGTATTATTTGTTAAAAAACATTTTGTGTATAGCTAGATGTTCAGTAAATTATATCATAATGTGTTTTGTTATTCATAATAATAATAATAATAATAATAATAATAATAATAATAATAAACATCATCGACATCAAGGATTAGGTCTATTCACTAAGATCATCACAAGACGACTCAAATTCCTCGTTCCTACTGGACTATACTAAAACGCATCCTTAGTAGTTATAATAATAATAATAATAATAATAATAATAATAATAATAATAATAAACATCATCCACATCAAGGATTAGGTCTATTCACTCAAGATCATCACAAGACGACTCACTGGACTATACTAAAACGCATCCTTAGTAGTTATAATAATAATAATAATAATAATAATAATAATAATAAACATCATCGACATCAAGGATTAGGTCTATTCACTCTTAAGATCACCACAAGACGACTCAAATTCCTCGTTCCTACTGGACTATACTAAAACGCATCCTTAGTAGTTATAATAATAATAATAATAATAATAATAATAATAATAATAATAATAATAATAATAAACATCATCGACATCAAGGATTAGGTCTATTCACTCTCAAGATCATCACAAGACGACTCAAATTCCTCGTTCCTACTGGACTATACTAAAACGCATCCTTAGTAGTTATAATAATAATAATAATAATAATAATAATAATAATAATAATATACAAAACAGGTACACTACTGATTTATCCTTCGAAGAGGTGGAAAAACTCAAATATCTTGGAGCAACAGTAACAAATATAAATGACACTCGGGAGAAAATAAATAAATAATTATTCGGTTGAGAAACTTTTATCATCCAGTCTGTTGTCAAAAAATCTGAAAGTTAGAATTTATAAAACAGTTATATTACCGGTTGTTCTTTATGGTTGTGAAACTTGGACTCTCACTTTGAGAGAGAAACATAGGTTAAGGGTGTTTGAGAATAAGGTGCTTAGGAAAATATTTGGGGCTAAGAGGGATGAAGTTACAGGAGAATGGAGAAAGTTACACAACACAGAACTGCACGCATTGTATTCTTCACCTGACATAATTAGGAACATTAAATCCAGACGTTTGAGATGGGCAGGGCATATAGCACGTATGGGCGAATCCAGAAATGCATATAGAGTGTTAGTTGGGAGGCCGGAGGGAAAAAGACCTTTAGGGAAGCCGAGACGTATATGGGAAGATAATATTAAAATGGATTTGAGGGAGGTGAGATATGATGATAGAGGATGGATTAATCTTACTCATGATAGGGACCAATGCCGGGCTTATGTGAGGGCGGCAATGAACGTCCGGGTTCCTTAAAAGCCAGTAAGTAGTAAGTAACATTCCTAACTACTCGGCAAATAGTTTATTTTTGGACCCTAACAAGATAATCCAAGACCGCCTGAAAAATTCCAACAGCATAAAATCTCAGCATTATTAGAACTTGGTTCATAGGAGAAAGTGGAAGGTTTCGATTTGTCTGTCTGCATATATTTGTTTCAATTTTTGAAAGTAACAAAACACACGAATCCTAACTTAACCTAAATCTTTGCTCAAATTGTCTGTCATTATACATAAAAACAATTCATGTCTATCACGGAAACGCCTTCTTCTTAATAATATTTTTGTCATTCTAAAATTTCTTCATTAGAAGAATCCATTATGTCGAAAACAATATTGTTACGCTATAACTATTTACTATATACATTACAGTAACTGCATTATAAACAGAACAACATAAATAGCCTACTTGATCGATGATCAGTGACTTAACCTGCAAAAATCTGTTGATCAAATCTGATGGAAGACTGATCTCCGATCAAACACTGATTGTTCTTTCTGCAACAGAAATAGAACTGATGGCCAATCAAACCTTCCTTGATTGCCTATCATATTTGATCGGTGTTTCTGCAACCAGGCCTATGTATCCAGACAATACATGGTACTTGGGAATGTCCAGTTCCTCTCGCCTTTACCCGGAGGTCACATGTGCTTACAAGACCGAAGTGGCATAATGGAATCTCAGCGGGAGTCGGTGAGTGCCTGTAGTAATTCAATAGTGCGATATAATTCAGTTCCACGCATGTATGCTATCTGGCGATCCCCTTGGCAAATCAGTTTAGGTGCACAGATATCGTGCGCTGGCTCAAAACCTAATTCTGCATTGCTGCCATAATGCAATTCATTCCTTAGTAAGAAAGAATTTTGCTATGTTTCGTTCTCGACATGTTTCCCTTGTGATTTTTATTCCTCCATTGCTCCACTATCGTTACATCTCATCTATTTGCATGGTCTGCAATATAAAAATGAATTACCGTGAAGAATTAACAGTCAGTAACATCAGGAACTCAATGGTACTTCCTCAGAGGAAGAAGATATGTGAATCAACCATTCCTAAGATGGCATGAGTCAGTGACAGGTCATTAGAACTATTACTTGATAAGCAGGTGGTGATGAACATCAGGAACCCTTCCAATAATACAGTGTGTTTCGTTTGGGACTGAGCAAAATTAAAAAAATTAAGTATCATGATTGACAAATTGAATATTGTTTATATTAATGATAAACTTATCTGAAAAACAAACATGAATTGTAAAAAGAAAAAATGAAAAATCTTTAAATGTAAATGTTCCTATTTATTTCTCTGTATTTTCTGAATTTACCCTAAAATGATGGAAGGTTTCCTTTGCCCACATTTGACTTCAAGCTGATTACCATTGCGTTTACGACACCCATCGTATCTTGAGACTACTTCCTCCCTTGTGTATTTTAATATCTCAGGTATAGGTCTAATTTGTGCAAAATTTGCTGTTATCTTGAATCTGAGATCAACAATGTCCCAATCCTGTTGTGCAAACACACTGTTCGTCGTCAAACCCCAAACAAAAAAATCGGAATAGATGCATTTAATTACTATATTTGTCTTTATACTTCCTGAATTTATTAATCAGCTCCATTTGTGTACGAATAATGACTTCGATTTCATTAAAATAGAGGTGAATAGTTCCTTCAGCTTTTACATTTAGGCTTACTGTACGTATTCTCAACCTAAGAGTAAAGCCCCATTCACAATGAAAATTAAACATAACCGTAACATAAACACAGAAGTTTGCGTCCAGGCTACCAAATGGGATCATTAACAATGATTCACATAAACACTGACATTAACATTGACATAAGACGTTAACATGGAAGTTTGCAAACTCCAAACTTTCATGCTTATGCTTACGTGATTTGCAAACAGAACACAATCGTGAAGCGCTAAAGTATACGACAGAACATGAGGAAATGGCGTCGTTGTTATGTTTCCATGGTTACCAAGTATGTTTGCTGTTACGTTTATGTTCCCATCGTGAATGATGGTATGACTTCTTGATTTTACTGTAACGTATACATTCTTAAGTTAACGCTTACGTTACGTTTAATTTTCATTGTGAATGAGCCTTAACAGTGCAGCTCTTATCGCTTGCGTTACGTAGCGCACTTGGATGATGGCATCGTATTAACAGAACGTGTGACCAGATTTCTCGAGTGTCATTTTCAGTATATTATAGCGCCGTTGTTACAATACTTTCAACAAATTACATATTAAATAAAGAATGATTCGTGGCGTCACAGCCCTTGAAGGGCCCAGACCATCCAACCGGCTGTTGGCCTCACGTTCACATGCCGAAGCAGAGGTGGACGATCATCGATCCTGGATCGGAAGTATCGTGTGGTTAGCACGATGATCCTCCCAGCCGTTATAGCTGGCTTTCGTAACCGGATTTCGCTACCTATCGTAGCTTTCCAAGTGCATCACGATGCTGGGTTGGCACCGGTCCCATACACTGGCCGAAATTTCATGAGAAAATTTATTTCACCATGAGGACTCGAACCAGCGCGCATTTCGTAACGCAAGTCCTAGGCAGGATGCCTTAGACCGCGACGCCATGGCGCGGGACAAATAAAGAATGATGGTTTGTATTAAAAAGTCAGAGGAAGCGACACAGTGTAAATTGTCCTTTTGTGTATGTTGTAATGTAGCAACTGGTGGTGAAGAAAACATTTATCTTCTGCTGTCAGTAGCTTTTTATGTGCCAGTTGATGTGACCAGCAATCAAAATGAAATAGAAACGCTTAGGTCTTACTAATAAAAACTCTATATACACAGACGTTTAACTGTCTTATACTTATACAATGAGTAGCTCGTTTATACGTCGTGTGTGAATTCCTTACTAATAATCAGTATAACTGTTACACAGCTACGTCATAGTTTCGTCATTACTTCATTACGAAAGGTAATAGAATATCTGAGGTTCTGTATTGCATCCGGTAGAGCGCTCTAGTGTGCCGTGTCAAGTATCGATAGTACAACTGACTCTGATCGATTACCACGTTATATTTTGGTCAAAGAATACAAGCTACAGCAATATTATTCTAATTATTCTGTACTCTTTGGTTAGATCTTCTGTGGTTACAAGGCATCCATCATCATAAAATGAAAGTCGATGCGAACAGCTGTTAGAGGGCGGCCATTTTTTCTCAATATACAGCGCTAAAACGAGGGGTTTTGTGTATATAACTACTGCAAAGCCCATCTCAAACGTCTGGATTTAATGTTCCTAATTATGTCAGGTGAAGAATACAATGCGTGCAGTTCTGTGTTGTGTAACTTTCTCCATTCTCCTGTAACTTCATCCCTCTTAGTCTCAAATATTTTCCTAAGAACCTTATTCTTAAACACACTTAATCTCTGTTCCTCTCCCAAAGTGAGAGTCCAAGTTTCACAACCATGCAGAACAACCGGTAATATAACTGTTTTATAAATTCTAACTTTCAGATTTTTTGACAACAGACTGGATGATAAAAGTTTCTCAGCCGAATAATAACAGGCATTTCTCATATTTATTCTGCGTTTAATTTCTTCCCGAGTATCATTTATATTTGTTACTGTTGCTCCCAGATATTTGAATTTCTCCACCTCTTCAAAAGATAAATTTCCAGTTTTTATATTTCCATTTCGTACAATATTCTGGTCACGAGACATAATCATATACTTTGTCTTTTCGGGATTTACTTCCAAACCTATCTCTTTACTTGCTTCCAGTAAAATTTCCGTGTTTTCCCTAATCGTAGTTAGGAATGTTACGTATGAAATTGCTTTGTTATGTCAGGTCTCATAAATCCCCAAACTTCAAACACAGTAAGTCCAAAAGAATACCTGGAGCAGTGGCGTAGCGTCAATGTAAGCTAAAAGCTCAGCTTCCCAGTTAATAATAATTTCATAAAAGCTACAATCTATGGACAAAATTATTTATTTATTTTAATAGAAATTATATTTACGCGTTAAATATTGTGATGCGGCAGCTCAGGATGATTTGTGATACAGCAGTAAACAAGAAGCCTGCACACACCAGCTTCCAAGCAGACTGGTTTCTTACACTCATTCTTCTGTGTAACCCACCCCGCAGATTTTCCATCCCTTTCTGACTAAACTACCCTGGTCGGAAGTCTCGCAGGAAGCTAGCTTTGACATTGAAAATAAGTAGTTTCCGAGTTATCCCTTTTCGTCAGTTGTGTTCAGTTGAAGTGTTAATGTGCATTGTGGCTGATATAATAAATAATGAGTGAAATAACAGTTCCTGACACCAATTTACTTGAATTTTTTTAGGACAATTCTATTATCAAGATTGACTTACGAACAAAAGTGTGATCTAAAAACAAATGACCGACTCCTTGCTGTCAATGAAGGACACAACCAAAGGACAGACGCATACTTACGTACTGTATCTATTGACCGTTAATATTGTGATTCCTCTAGCTATGACAGGGAGTGAGCTAGTGTTATACTATACGTGTCTGTTTGATGTGTAAACCGTGAAATCATATTTTTTACTACGTACCATTTGAGGTCATGCCTTATTGGTGTTACTTAAGGTTCCAGTCTTCGACTGCTGACTTGACATTGACTACTATTTATTTTAAGACTATATTTTTGTAATACGTTTTCTCATATTGCATGAAAGACAACTTGAATTAGCTTCCCCTGCTCAAAATTTCATGCTAAACCACTGACGTGGAGTGACTAGTAACCCCAGGTATACAACCAAAGCTGTCAAAAAGGGTACGCAGTCCAGGGTTAAATATGCCTTTTCATTAAATTCAAGCTTCACGTCCTGGAAAAAATCGAAAAATCGAAGGAGAATTGGAGGAAAATTTAAAAGGTACGCAAAACGCGTCCTTGCAAGGGGTTTGGGGCTGTACAAAACTAAATATGTGAGCACCAAGCCTGTTGGCCACTAGTCTCACTCCGGGTAACGCTGCTCCTCTGAAGGAACTCTAGAAAGTTTTGAAGGGGAAGCCGAAATTGGACGTAACCTCTGGTACCACATACGCGAGGGGGACTGAGATTTGATCAAGTGATCACGGAACGGGGCGAGGAGGAGTTTTGCCGTTAGGATGGCAAGACGCCGTCATCTGTTGTTCGATGACAAAGCATTTAAGAAGCGCCGTGAAATTAAATCTGCAATTTGGAGGTCCCTGTCCAAAATTGCGACTAATTGAGTGACCTCGTATATTTAATAAACATTTATAGATCAATTATCCTGTCCCCTGACCCAACATTGGGCATACAATCGTTTGTAATTATGGGGAATATATTCTGGGGAAGGGACAACTCTGGTCCGTGGTTTGACATTTCTTCTGAGGGTTCATTGGTTACTAACAGGACATTTCCGTCTTACAGTAAGGAAACATTTATTTATGAATACTTTAGGGGCAGTAAGAGTTGTCTCAAAATCTTTTCTATAAACTGACTCCATGAAATAAATATTCTCTTATATATGTAGACAACTCATTGCCTAAGTATTCTGTGGTTTTGAATCGTAAGACAAATTTGAGCCCTATAAGAAAGCCATTTGGACCTATATGCCCTTCCCCAATTATTCCCCTTTCTTGTAAACGAGATGCCCTAGTTCAGAACCTATAAATTTTCTATTAAATATACGAGGTCACTCAGTCGCAATTTGAAAGGACAGGGACCTCTCAAATTGCAGATTTAGATTTCACGGCGCTTCTTCCGACGGCCTTCAATGTCTTGTCAAACAACAGATGACAGAGTCTTGTCATCAACGGCAAACACCAGCCATCTCCTCCTCGCCCCGTTCCGAATCACTTCATCAAATCTCATGGATATGGTACCTAAGAATTACGCTCCAATTTCGGCTTCCATCGATCAAAAAAGTTTTCTAGATCCTTCAGTGGAGCAGCGTAACCCGGATTTTGTTTGGCCAACAGGCTTGGAGCTCACATACTTAGTTTTGTACAGCCCCCAACCCCTTGGAAGGACGCGTTTTGCGTACCTTTTAAATTTGTCCTCCCAATTGTCTTTCGATTTTTTTGTTGTCGTGAAGCTGAGACGTGATCGGAGGCAGATCCGACGTGCGTGAGGCGGATATCGAAGCGAGGAACATCTCGACGCCTGCCAAAGTGCAGATTAGTGCAGGAAGTGCGGTGAGTGACCGCTGGCAACGTGACTCCACTTGACCGACCGGGCGGGCGGCCGGGAGGGCGAGCTGTGATTTGTATGCAGGCCTCCGTCCCGTCTCCTCGCCTTGCACCCATTAGTTCCACGCAGGCCCTGCCTACCTGCCTGCCTGCCTGGCTCGGAATCCGGTTCGTCTCGAAATTCTCTCTGGGTGTGTACCGTCCGTCCATCTGCCCACATGACACATGGGCAGATTTTCATAACACATAAAACATACGCACCTGTTACGAAAATTACTTCAAAACAGATCAGAAACACGCGTCCAATTTACTTAGCGAAATCTTTCCATATTTCATTCGTGAAATATTTGTTTCGTGACATCTTACGTTAAACGTATTGACGTGGTGAAAAGAGTTATAGGCTACGTCTCAATGACCCTTGGAGAGTTCTAACCCCTCCTAGGGTCACACTTGCTAGTGAGGTTAACTGAGTCTCTCACGATCTAGAACAGCAAAAATTTCAATGTCAAAATCGCTACAATTACGATATCTCAATAGCCACGGTGTAGCTCGGTCGGTTGAGGCGCTTGCCTGCCGATCCGAAGCTGCGCTCGGACATGGGTTCGACTCCCACTTGGGCTTTTTACCTTGTTTTTTTTTTTTTTCATTACGATGAAAGAGTAATGGAACGGAGAAAAACTCTCTCCGGCGCCGAGATTTGAACCCGGGTTTTCAGCTCCACGCCCCATCCACCAAGCCACACCGGACACCTACCCCGGCGTCGGACAGAATCGTCTCAGTTTAAGTTCCAACTCTTGGGTTCCCTCTAGTGGCTGCCCCCTGCACTAAGTCATAGATGTCTATGAACGTAGGACTGAAGTCCACACATGTGCTGAGGTGCACTCGTTATGAGTGACTAGTTGGCCGGGATCCGACGGAATAAGCGTCGTCTTAAATCACGAAGTGACGCATAACTTTCATTCTTTCCTTTCTCACACATATCACATGCCAGGTCTCGCTTCCCCATCTATATAACATTAATTTACGTAATCTACTGAACAGTGACATGAACAATTTTTAGACTGAACAGAACTTGATGTCGATGATGATGGTAATAATAATAATAATAATTATTAATTAATAATTATTATTATTATTATTATTATTATTATTATTATTATTATTATTATTACTATTATTACTACTACTACTACTTACTGACAAATGGCTTTTAGAAAACCCGCCCTGACATAAGCTCATCATCAGTACGTATCTTCAACAAGATTAATCGAGTTCCTGCCATCATAATATACCACCTCCCTAAAACACATTTTACTATTATTGTATAGTTACAGACTGTTTATTTGGTTGAGAAGCTTTTATCATCCAGTCTGCTGTCAAAAAATCTGAAAGTTAGAATTTATAAAACAATTATATTACCGGTTGTTCTTTATAGTTGTGAAACTTGGACTCTCACGTTGAGAGAGGAACCTATGTCAAGGGTGTTTGAGAATAAGGTTCTCAGGAAAATATATGGGGCTAAGAGGGATGAAGTTACAGGAGAATGGAGAAAGTTACAGAACACACAACTTCACGCATTGTATTCTTCACCTGACATAATTAGGAACATTAAATCTAGACGTTTGAGATGGGCAGGGCATGTAGCACGTATGGGCCAATCCAGAAATGCATATAGAGTGTTAGTTGGGAGGCCGGAGGGAAAAAGATCTCTAGGGAGGCCGAGACGTAGATGGGAAAATAATATAAAAATGGATTTGAGGGAGGTGGGATATGATGATAGAGAATGGATTAATCTTGCTCAGGATAGGGACCGATGGCGGGCTTATGTGAGGGCGGCAATGAACCTCCGGGTTCCTTAAAAGCCAGTAAGTAAGTAAGATTACCGGTATAAATTTTCAGTAATATAATTTGTCACTCTGTATTGAAAGTAATTAGTCAAATGTTTGTGAGATGGACAATAGCATCTTCCCCTAGGAAGTGTGAGTATAGGGGAGAGACCTATCAGCCAAACTGCAACAGTAGTTCCAAATCGGACGTGCTGCTATGGGATAGAAAGCCACTGGACTAACGATGAGGTGTAAAATCCATTCTGCTCAGGTTCTGTAGGCTTTGTACTCATAGCGGGAGTTGGGATGCCTTTTCCGCTGAGCTAGGTCCGATAGTGGGGCGAGCGGACGTTAACACCGGAGTGTTTGCACAGCAAATGAACTCGTCTGCAAGGTGGTGACACCGGCCAGCCAGGGCTCGCGGGTGGGCCCCGCACCTGTCACGATGAGTTGCAGCGAAGCGGCCGGCCCCTGGCAAGCGGACGAATCTCTCGTGACCGGCAGCCAACCCGACCATGATAGGGAAAACAGAGATGTGGAATGATATTTAGGCCTGTTACTTGGTGCCACATTTTCATCACCGTAGAACTGTAATGGGACAATGCTGTGTAGCTCAAATTTATAGAACCTGACGATCCAATTTCATTAGTGAGGGAAGTCCAAGACCTGCATTGAGCTGTGGTATGTATGTATGTATGTATGTATGTATGTATGTATGTATGTATGTATGTATGTATGTGTGTGTGTATGTTGTCCATACCTGTGGAGTAAAGGTTAGCGCGTCTAGCCGGTTTCGATTCCCGGTCGAGGCAAATTACCTGTTTGAGGGTTTTTCCGAGGTTTTCCCTCAACCCAAATAATTAGGGAACACTGCAAATAATTAGGGAACACAGCAGCTACAGCCCACACACCAAAAAGAACACTAGCAACCCCAACCATTTAAGAAAAGAAATTACTAACAACATGAAGGAACATTTGAACGGCTCCCTGAAAGGCGGTAGCTGCACTTTTACAAAGTTCTCGAAAACAACAGAAACATTATGAAAAAAATTTCAATTTTTAAACGAGCTTCTTTCCTTTTTTTAGAGTATTTTATTTTATTTTTTATTTATTTATTTATTTATTTATTTATTTATTTATTTATTTATTTATTTATTTATTTATTTATTTATTTATTTATTTAACCTAGTAGAGATAAGGCCATCAGGCCTTCTCTTCCCCCTCTACCAGAGGATTACAACTACAATATTAAGAATACAATTACAATTATAATTACAATTAATATTAAATTTACAAATACAATAAAAATGAAAGTACTAAAACATTAACTGATTAATAAAAGCTAGACAGTTTATTGTAAAAGTTAAGAAGAGAGAAACGTTTCTCTTATTGATTAAGTAAAAATTAAACCTACTCCACGCAGTAAGAAAATGCTTAATAAGCTTGCTTTTGAACGCTACTAAATTCCGACAGTCTCTGATGTCACTGGGTAGGGTATTCCACAAGCGTAAGAGCGAGATTGTGTATGATGAATACGATGATGTCTTATGTGTTGGTATGGCTAGTATGCGGCTATTTTGCGTGCGTGTGAAGAGATTATGATATGATGACAGGTAACTGAAACGGGAGGCAAGGTAGGTGGGTGTAGAGGTGTGAAGGACTTGGAAAAGGAGAACAAGAGAATGAAAATTTCTACGTTCGTTAAGCCGTAGCCAGTTTAGAGTTTGGAAGGATGGGGTAATGTGGTCAGCGCGACGGACATCGCAGACGAAGCGAACACAAGACGGTGCTGGACCCCGGACTCATTTCACCGGCATTATCACCTTCATCTCATTCAGACGCTAAATAGCCAAAGATGTTGATAAAGCGTCGTAAAATAATCTACTAAAAATGTGTCTGTATGTATATATGTATGTGTGTTGTTTAGTCAGCATGGCATGGTGTGTCCTCAGGTTGCGGATAGAGGAGACGGCCTCCAGATATGGAGGGTAGCTGCGAATATATTGAATAATCAGTCGTGGACAGCCTATAAGGGGTGGTCCTCCAGCTTGGGGGTTGGGCGAAGGGCTAACAACCCATCACCGTAAAAAACAGCTTGTTACGAAACCTAATGGGCGAATCCAGAAATGCATATAGAGTGTTAGTTGGGAGGCCAGAGGGAAAAAGACCTTTGGGGAGGCCGAGACGTAGGTGGGAAGATAATATTAAAATGGATTTGAAGGAGGTGGGATATGATGGTAGAGACTGGATTAATCTTGCTCAGGATAGGGACCAATGGCGGGCTTATGTGAGGGCGGCAATGAACCTTCGGGTTCCTTAAAAGCCAGTAAGTAAGTAAGTGTTGTTTAGTCAGCTATCTGACAGGTCTGAACCCCACAAGCACCACTTATGAGGCAACAAGGCCAGGAGATAATAGGGTAGGGTGGCCAATTCCTTTCCCCCTCCATTGCATATATCGCCGATTAGCTAAATATTTCACTACTCAGACTTCAGATGTATACAAACTATTGTTCTTTCTCTGACACATATCGTCAAGTGAGATATAGAGCCTACTGCCTGATAATGGTTATATGCTCAGCCAGAATCGCAATCAGAGGTATTATGTGTATGTATGAATAAATACATTGATTAAATATATGATTAATTAATTAATGAAATGCGTGAATGAAATACATGGACGTAAAAATATCCACTTTAACACACGCAAATCATTTAGTGAACAATAATTAATCAATCGACAAATAAGAGATGCTGCATTCATGAATTGATAAATAAATTAATAATTGGTAGATTAATTAATAAGTATCTAACTAAATGAATAGGCAATGAAAAATGAGTAAACGATGAATGCCCAAATTTAAAAAATGAATGAATTAATGAAAAAATGAACATATTAATGCCTTGAATTAATAAACTTATTAATAACATGAATAATTGAGCATATAACTATAAAAAATCGTTTGGTTGATTGATTGATTGATTTATTGATTGATTGATTGATTTATTTATTGAATGATTGATTGACTGATTGATTCTGTTAACAAAAATTTACAAATCGATTTAATAAAATGAATAGATGAACATATTGTGACAGCGACGTGAGATTCGAACTCACGACCAGCGTCCCGCAAGAGAGAAGATCGCGCGGAGCACTTTGGGATGGCGCGCGGCGGAGAGAGGAAAGGGCCAACGCGGCGAGAGAGTGGAGAGAGAGTGCGCGCGCATCTGGAGCTGGTAGAGAGGAGAGGGCTCTGGATTTTTCTGGAGTGCCATCTCTAGAGACGCGTGGAACTTTCGAGGCTACGTCGCTGTGGTTATAAATTAAGGACGCGAAGGAACGACAGCAGTTTTTCAGTTATTCAGTCAGTGAGTAAGCCAGAGCAAGCAAGCCAGTCAAGCAAACCGGAGTTCGACTCGAGTGTGCGTCCGCATCTGCGTCAGCATCCGAAGGCCTGAGTTCGAGTGCAGTGGACCGCAGTTGGAGGGACCCGAGTTCGAGTACAGTGAACTGTCTCTGAAGGTCTGTGGTTCGAGATACTGTGAACTCGAGTGACTGAGATAGAAGAACTGTGAACTGAGAACTGATAGTTCTGATTTGTAAATAGTGCTTTGTAAATATTAGTTAAGATTAACAGTTCATTGTTGTTCGTACTAGTCCAAGTAAATTGTCATTGTCGTCGGTGGAGTTTTATAACGAATATTGTGTTGAGTGAAAATCCAATTGTTGACGAGAGCGTTTAAGGCGAATTGTAGAAAGGAATTATTGTTGGAAGAATAAAATCCTATTGTTGTGAGTTAAATAAATTCACAATATTATTACAAGAACTGATTGGTTAACGTAGTCGGTATAGCGTTGGCCTTTTGTGTTGGAGGTTGCGGATTCGATTCCGGCCCAGATCGATGGCATTTAAAGGTGCTTAAATGCGACAGGTTCATGTCACTAGATTTACTGGCATGTAAAAGAACTCCTGCGGTACAAAATTCCGGCACACCGGTGACGCTGATATAACCTCGGCAGTTGCGAACGTTGTTAAATAAACCAAAATTTTTTATTGATTGATGGAATTAACGAAAATGAACCAGTCAATATAATAAAATAAATGAGCAAGAGTAATATTATTGTAAGATAATAACATGAGGAAGGGAGCATATTAATATGACAAAAATATTTTTGATTCGTTTATTAATCGTTAACAAAAATGAAATGAATGAATGACAATTATTGCAAAAGTTGGTCGATTCATTAATCGAACTAACAATGGAACAACCATCTTATTAATGAAACGAATGAGCATATTATTACAAACATTGATTAGTTTAATTGATTGGATTAACAAATATGGACAAGTCAACTTATTTATAAAATGAAATAATGGCCATATTTTTTTTACAAAATTTGGTTTATTTATTGAATAATTGATTATTTGATTTAATTAACAAAAATAAACACTCAACTTAATAAAGCGAAAGAATGAGTAGGCCTATATTGATACAAAAATTGTTTGGTTGATTAAATTAACAAAATATAAATTAACAATTAGTAATAGTAGGCCTGCAAGTCTTTCGTGGCTCCGACTTAAAGAACGCAGAACTTTACCTCTTTATCTTTACTCTATCGAATTCTGCACACCTCAACACCAAATTACCTTTCGTCTCGTTTCTCTTATTTATACTCTAACCACGACGCAAATACCAGATCACTTATCTGTGGCACGCTATGTGTACCTCTTCATAGAACATCTTGTTATTCATCATCTTTTACAATATCCACCTCGCGTCAATGGAATTCCTTGTCACAAAGTATTAGGGGCTGCAAGACAATAAACACCTTTAAAAACAGCTTAAAAGATAACCTCATTAGCATTTCACTCCAATCTTATTGATTTAAACTATCACTGACTACATTGTTACTTCATTCTTTAGACATCATCCTGATAGAGCTGTATTTTCAAAATTTTCTCATAATAATCTCTTTCTATTATCTAATATTATTTGAAATATATTAACATTCTATGTATTTTAGCTTAATTCTGCTACACAGTTTATTTCAGTGTCTAATTAATAGTTGATAGTATTTTGTTGTTTAATTCGTAAATAACTCTTGTATACATGTAACTCTCACTTAATCAAATTGTTGAATTCTTTGTAAGTTCATGCATATGTATATACACTTTTTGCTGGTTGAGTGGAAGAGAAGGCCTTACGGCCTTAACTCTGCCAGCTAAAATAAATCATTATCAATTAATAAAATGAAAGAGTATTAATAGAGAAATTAAACAATCAATCAATTGACGGATGGATTCAAGGATACAGGCTTGCATTGGTAGATGAGTAGCTAAATGTGAGTATAAATAAATGACCGAACCCAAGAGGATATATGCAAGGCTATCTACGTCATTTCCAGGAGACAAACCTAACAGATATTTCTTATCCCATATCTGGGACCGACGTTGTGATCTTGCAACTTCTACGAGCCACAGCCCTTAATAAAATGAAAGAGTATTAATAGAGAAATTAAACAATCAATCAATTGACGGATGGATTCAAGGATACATGCTTGCATTGGTAGATGAGTAGCTAAAGGTGAGGATAAATAATTGACCGAACCAGAGGATATATGCAAGGCTATCTACGTCATTTCCAGGAGACAAACCTAACAGATATTTCTTATCCCATATCTGGGACCGACGTTGTGATCTTGCAACTTCTACGAGCCACAGCCCTCAACGAGGGCGGAATGAATTAACCACCCTTGGCACACGACACGCGTTGTATACCGAAATGGGTGAGAAACCAGGGCCTTCAAATCCACGCCACGCCCCTTTTCCCTGGTGAGACGATGACCTTTCGAATGGCCATTGGGCGGGCCCAGACGTCCGCAGAGAACACAGAGGAAATAGAGTGTTTTGTCTTCTGTTGGGAATGACACTGTACTAAATAGAACCACACAATAAAATACTAAATAGTAGGCTACCATATAGTGCAAGTCTAGTAAAGTTATCAGTACTTCATGGCACTAGATTTCTAGGTGAATCTTAATCCAGGATAACATGACCGTACTTTACCTTTATGTTGGAAGGTTATTGTAAATAATTCAATAATTTGTGACATCCACGGCATATTTTGTAGGCAAACTATACGAGAAAGGGATCAACATGTTAAGTATTTTGTCTGACAATATAAAATTCATTGGTTTGACTAAACAATTGATTCACGTGACTTAAAAAATAGTAATATACGTTACAAAGCGGTATGTTGACGTTTCTCATGGTCGAGCAAAGATTGAAAAAGCGAAACGTAGTTGAGCTTTTTAATTTACAAGTCCATGAAAACAAACATACCGCTCGTGTATCGTACATTATTTTGTGCGAAGATCGTTTATTACATATCAGAAAGACGAATTTCTAATTAGTTGCAATGAAATCTCATGTTGGTTTCTGTTTAATAATGCCAACTAATCACCAACACCAAAATATCTTTCTTCAACATTGTTGCTGTAAAATGTTTTCTGTGTTTATCTATACTCCAGCAGGCCGTGATATGGTCTGTCTCCCCCGCCCAGTCTATAAATGCGAACTTAAAACAAACGGTAAGATTATGTAATGATTATTTTCATTTTAATATTTTAACAATATTATTTATATAACATATTGCAGTAATAACATCGGCATCTGGAATCTTGTTGATTCTTTCACGGCTTCCTTAATGTTACTTGTATCAGGAATGCAATAAGTTTCGTGGAGTAGTAGACTTTACTTAATTTTTGCAAATATTTAAAAACAATAATTAACATTGCAATTTAGGTGAAATTGCAGTGGTAAGTTTCAATTTATAATTATTACTATGTTAATCGTCTCTAAAAATAATATGTTAAAAGCCTAAAGCAGTAAAATGAATGTCGCGCAAAGCGGTAAGAAGAGGGAAATTGTTATGTATTTTGTTGGGAATACTGAATGTGGCATTTCACACTTACCGCGTATTGGTTCTGTTTGAAAACAAGCAAATACGCACGATCTCGCACAAATATATTTTGTTTGACCACATGAAATTATTAGTACTAACTCCGAAAACGTACCTGACTATAGTCTTGAATTATAACCACAACGCAATACATAAAATAACTATTATGTATTAATATTAATACTGATATTAATTAATTATTAGTATGTTCAAATTTCACTAACTTCTAGTAGCCGGCTCAGAAATCTAGTACAATTTTAATTTCATGGAACTCCAGTACCGACAGCATTTGTCTCAGCTGCCAACATACCTCTTACGAAATCACTACCATTTGTAGTATTTGTTAGTATCGATATTCGAAACGAAGTTGGCAAAAGAAAATTCAACTTGTAAACTAGAAAATCACCACAATTCATTAGCATGGGGAAGAATGGTTAGGTTTCGTCCTTAGGGTATGAAGTAAGCTGACCTGGACTATACTCGGAAGACAAAGCCTGGATCTCCAGGTTAGAGTTCGTGCGGAAGGTTGTGTTCCCTTCAGTGTAAAACGTATTCTACCACTAAGTATATAGCTGGACTTGCTCTACCATATGTCGTAATTATATCATCACATATATCGTAGTATCATGTCACACTATAGGCCCATTATCTTACTTTAAAGTTACTCCAGAGATTTCGATTCGATGGAGCGGCAGAGTTGATTGCTGTGATTTGTTTCGAAGTAAGCCTAGTAAGAATTTACATTTGTGGTTGTCTATCGAATTGCATTCAGTTTTGTGTAGACTATATCATCTTTCCTTCAAAGAAAGTTGGTAGGCGCGTGTTACATTGATCCATGAGCTCTCACCTGCTTCCGTTTGGAACGTGTGCAGTAATTAAGGTCAAGAATGCGTGGCATTTTAGTCCATGTCGCCTGCACGGACCGTCAACGTGTGTAAAACGATACACCAATCTATTAGGGAGAACAAAACAGAGGTGCAAATGCGACACACTCCTAGTTATTAACCATACGCACATAATAAGTTAATGTGTATGTATGTGTGTATGTATGTGTGTATATATGTATGTATGTATGTATGTGTGTGTTTATGTGTGTATGTATGTGTGTATTTATGTATGTATGTGTGTGTATTTGTGTGTATGTATGTATGTATTTGTGTGTATGTATGTATGTGTGTGTTTATGTGTGTATGTATGTATGTATGTGTGTAAATGTGTGTATGTATGTGTGTATGTATTTGTGTGTGTAACATGTATGTGTGTGTTTGTGTGTATGTATTATTTGTGTGTATTATGTATGTGTGTGTTTATGTGTGTATTAAAATGTATGTATGTGTGTATATTTATGTGTGTATGTATGTGTGTAAACCCTGTATGTATGTATGTGTGTTTATGTGTGTATGTATGTATGTATGTATGTGTGTGTGTATTTATGTGTGTATGTATGTGTGTGTGTATTTGTGTGTGTATGTATGTATGTGTGTTTATGTGTGTATGTATGTATGTGTGTATTTATGTGTATGTATGTATGTATGTATGTATGTATGTATGTATGTATGCATGCATGTATGTATGTATTTGTGTGTATGTATGTATGTGTGTGTTTATGTGTGTATGTATGTATGTATGTGTATATTTATGTGTATTTATGTATGTATGTATTCGTGTGTATATATGTATGTATGCATGCATGTGTATGTATATATGTATGTATGTATGTGTGTATGTATGTATATATGTATGTATGTGTGTATGTATATATGTATGTATGTGTATGTGTATGTGTATGTTTGTATTTATGTACATGTATGTATGTGTGTATTTGTGTGTATGTATGTGTGTATGTATGTATGTGTGTATTTATGTGTGTATGTATGTATGTATTTGTGTGTATGTATGTATGCATGTGTATATGTGTATGTATGTCTATATTTATATGTGTGTATGTATGTATGTATGTGTATGTGTATTTGTGTGTGTATGTATATATGTATGTGTGTATGTATGTGTATGTTTGTATTTGTGTACGTGTGTGTATTTATGTCTGTATGTATGTATGTATGTATGTATGTGTGTGTATTTATGTGTGTATGGGACTGGAAGGTCCGGGGTTCGATCCCAGGTGGTGACAGGATTTTTCTCGTTGCCAAACTTTCAGAACGGCCCCGAGGTTCTCTCAGCCTCCTATAAAATTGAGTACCGGTCTTTCCCGGGGGTAAAAGGCGGTCAGAGCGTGGTGCCGACCACACCACCTCATTCTAGTGCCGAGGTCATGGAAAGCATGGGGCTCTACCTCCATGCCCCCAAGTGCCTTCATGGCATGTTACGTATTACCTTTACCTTTTACCTTTTATGTATTTATTTATTTATACTGCAAGTGGGCAAGCACCCGGTGGCAGTGGTATACACAATATAAACAATACACAATACAATTAGAATACACTATACAAATACACAATACAATAAAAATATACAATACAATTATACACAATAATTACAATTAATAATAATAACACATAAAATAACCTAATTAATAAGTGAACTTCATTTTACATTACAACCTACATATGTATAGGTCCTACATAAGTTTCACATTGGTACTGATAATAATCTTTCACTTTACTCTCATCTCACTCACTGTAGTGGCACTATGACGCATTTCACTGACACTTTAGGACACATTTCACTGACACTATATAACATTTCTCTGACACTATATAACACATTTCACTGACACTATAGAACACATTTCATTGACGCTATAAATTATCACTGATCGGAACTGTTCACTGCACTGTAAAACCATAACTTCACTGACTCACCTCGCTTCACTGATACAACAGTTCCAGTAAGACAAATAATTACACCCGTATTCATACTTATAAACACAACTACATTTAAACTAAACATTTTAGTACCGTATCGTTGAACGGATCTGAGTTACAGCAAGGAAAAGATGATTGATGGAGGAAAGGTAGAATTATGGAAAGTAAAATAGAAGAGACCAGAGAAAATTTGTTATAGCAGCGTCTTTGTTCATCACAAATTTGACTTGTAGGTTACTCGCTGGAATATGAGATCGTCCACCGCTGTGGAGTAACTGTTAACACGTCTGACCATGGAACTAGCGGACCCGGTTCAAATTCTTGGTTTGAACCCTTAACCCATTAAGGGCTGAATCTCACTCAGACGCTAGATAACCGTAGCAGTTGATAAAGGGTCGTAAAATAACAGACTTAAACGAGATCTCAGCGCGGAAAGCCTAAGCTCTAGTTGTTCCCTTCAAAGGTGCTCCACTTGAAAGATTGTCCATTCTTCGATCGTCAAGGGAGAAATAAAAATGTATTCCTGTAGAGTTTAGACTTTATCTGCAGATGAACGCTGCATTATAAAATGTCCAGTTTTAGGTTGCAAGCGCATCGTTCACCAGTTTGCTTTTTTATTCAAAAGAAATCTGTTTTTAGACTTCTTTCGCAGAAAAGCGCCGCGCGCAGATTATTTTTAGTACCTTCCCACCCTCAAACAATGTTTTTGTAAATCTAAGCGATCTGCTCCGTCGCACGCTTTCTTTCCCTGAATTACAGGCCATTGTCACGCATGGAAAATGTTTGTATGGATGTAATTAAGAAATACATCTTTACGTCGGGATGGAGACAAACCTGTAATGCAACGTGGTAATAATAATAATAATAATAATAATAATAATAATAGTGATAATAATAGACCTAATAATGTTTTATTTTCGATGGCAGAAAGCCCATAAATCCTTCTCTTCCATCAACCAGCCTTAATCAATACAATACATATTTAAATTACAAACTACACTCTAAAAACAATATTCTTCAATTTTAACGACTAGTTGACTACATATTTATTATATTTATTTAAATTTAAATAAATCTATAAGGTAAAGTAGTCTCTTTTTATGAGCTAATTTAATTCAATCAATTATAATTAATTTAATATTTGGGATAGCTAGTAAAATGATGAAAATTAATTTAATATAAGCTACTAGAACTATGTTACAGGAGAATGAAAAAAAAACATAATATATAAATCTAAAATATATTTTATAATGAAAATATTAATGTAATTGCCATTAGAGGTTTTGTAAAATCTATTTAGAGAAATTAATGATGATAATAAGAATGGACAGATGTTAGTTTCATTATAAGTAAAAATATTAATCAGCAATTAATCTATTAAGTAAGAATTTATTAATTTGACCTAAATGAAGTTATTGTCCAACAACCCCTTACATCACTTAAAAGCGAGTTCCAATTTCTTCAACTGAAACTGTATAAGATTCAGAATATAAAGATGTCTTGTGGTAGGGTATAATGAATTGTTATGATGAGATCTTGTACTTAGCTGATGATATGTTATAAATTTTGAAAACAACTGCCAAATAGATTGGGGTAAATACTTTGTTTTGCAGAATTTGAAATAAGAAACAAGAGAATGCAGGGCTCGTCGATCGCTTAATGACATAAAATTTCAAGACAGAGTTTGGAAAGACGGGGAAACATGATCATACTCAATATTACAAATATAACGGACCTAGCATTATGCACACGCGCAGCCTGCTGCTCAAATTTGCATTTAGGTTACTTAATATAATATCGCAGTATTCAAAGTGTGGCATCACCGAGTGTTTGATAAAGGGTTAATTTTAATTTAGTGGGAAGAAAGTGCTCAGTCGTCCCCTTTAATGGTGAATAATAGAAAATATTTTTTTGGAAGTCGTGATTCATTGTTTATTCCATTCCAGGTGACAATCCATATAAATACCAAGGTTCTTCACAGTCGTACTGTTGGAATAGTAGTATTATTTACAATTATCGGTGGCAAATTTTGTTTGTCACACTTCGATCTTTGATGTTCTATTAAGATTGCCTGCGATTTACTTGCATTTAAATTAAATCTGCACGTTTTCGACCATATGGATATTGAATTCAAGTCATCATTAACTTTAGTTATAGCGTCATTTATGTTATTAGGTCTAGTATGCAGATAGATTTGTATGTCGTCAGCATAAATATGGTGTCGGCTGGTAGAGACATGTAGAAGAATAGTGTTGCAGTTTATGAATATGACATGAGAATGTGTAACATAAGAACCATGGATAAATATATAATAGGATGCGAAACTGCGGTCAGCACCATCTGACGGCAGGGGGCTCAAATAAGATGATCAGCGCCCGACGTCATAGGTGGTGAACATTAGAACTACGTGTTGGGCACATTACCCAGAGTTCTCTATTTATCTGTTGTCAGAAGACAAGATGGCAACCAGAAACTTACTAATGAGTAGACATAAAGTGATACTAAGCGTCTGTATAAGCGGTGTATGTTAAACAGTGATGTTTATGGACGTTGTAAAAATAGTGTTGTTGAATGTATTGTAAAGTAATAGTAATATAATAAATTGAACTAAGTACTTTTTGCAGACTTTTCCATAGCGCTGTATACTAATATCCAAAGAATACAATCCCAATTATCTAACCTTTTGCTTTATTTTCTGTCTCTGTCTGGTTATATTTTAATTGGGTAGTGTAAAATAGATCGTCTCTTTTATCTTCCTGTTGACTCCGGTAAGAATTTTCAGTGGAAGATGCTGTAAGGAATAAAAATGCAAATGTTTTAGTGTAAGTTGGGTTAGTTTGAGAAAAGTGTTAAGGGAGGGAGGGAATACTTTCTGCATTTTCGTCACCAGATGCGCTGCTAAATGCATGGAGAAATTAGTTTTTATTTTCGCTGCTTGTTGCGCTGCTAGATGTAATAAACTCTCCACCGCCCAACAGGTGGCAGCAAGATCAATTTCTACATTAGCGCCTCTAGCCTGTGTTACGGGAAACTCAGTACTTTTCGCATCCTATTATATATTTATCCATGTAAAAACTATGAAAGTGAAAGAACTATAGTACATTCAACAACTAACAATCTTACAAATTCAGTAGTAGTAGCAGTATAGTCAGGCGACATTCAAAACGTAACGTTTCCGTTCTTGAGTTTCGCATGACGTCATTGTTTCCCATCCACTAATTGACAACGTAAGGCGTGACATAGAGGTAGGCCATTTTACACTTTAAGATTGACCTGAATACGCTAACGTGTAATAGGAATGGATCAATGCTATATTACACTATCTATATGATTAACTCCATATGTCGATGAAATTATTGGGGATCACCAGTGCGGTTTTAGGCGTAATAGATCAACTATTGACCAGATATTTTGTATTCGACAGATAATGGAGAAAAATAGGAGTATAAGGGTACAGTGTCAGTTATTCATAGATTTCATAAAGGCATATGACTCGGTTAAGAGAAAAGTTTTATATGATATTCTTATGGAATTTGGTATTCCCAAGAAACTAGTTTGATTAATTAAAATGTCTCAGTGATACGTACAGAAGAGTCCGTATAGGTCGGTTGATTTCAAGTTCATTGTGGGCTAAAGCAGGAGATGCACTATCACCTTTACTTTTTAACTTTACTCTAGAGTATGCTATTAGGAAAGTCCAGGATAACAGAGAGGGTTTGGAATTGAACGGGTTACATCAGCTGCTTGTCTATGCGGATGATGTCAATATGTTAGGAGAAAATCCACAAACGATTAGGAAAACACGGGGATTTTACTTGAAGCAAGTAAAGAGATAGGTTTGGAAGTAAATCCCGAAAAGACAAAGTATATGATTATGTCTCGTGGCGAGAATATTGTACGAAATGGAAATATAAAAATTAGACATGTATCCTTTGAAGAGGTGGAAAAATTCAAATACCTGGGAGTAACAGTAACACATATAAATGATGCTCGGGAGGAAATTAAACACAGAATAGATGTGGGAAATGCGTGTTATTATTCGGTTGAGAAGCTTTTATCATCCAGTCTGCTGTCAAAAATCTTAAAGTTAGAATTTATAAAACAGTTATATTACCGGTTGTTCTTTATGGTTGTGAAAATTGGACTCTCACTTTTAGAGAGGAACATAGGTTAAGGGTGTTTGAGAATAAGGTGCTTAGGAAAATATTTGGGGCTAAGAAGGATTAAGTTACAGGAGAATGGAGAAAGTTACACAACACAGAACTGCACGCATTGTATTCTTCACCTGACATAATTAGGAACATTAAATCCAGACGATTGAGATGGACAGGGCATGTAGTACGTATGGGCGAATCCAGAAATGCATATAGAGTGTTAGGAGGCCGGAGGGAAAAAAAACCTTTGGGGTGACAGAGACATAGATGGAAAGACAATATTAAAATGGATTTGAGGGAGGTGGGATACGATGATAGAGACTGGATTAATCTTGCACAGGATAGATACCAATGACGGGCTTATGTGAGGGCGGCAATGAACCTCCGGGTTCCTTAAAAGCTAGTAAGTATATGGTAATGCATAGGAAAAAGTATAATTTTGGTATCTGTGATAAAAAGGGATAAAAAGGGTTACGCGTGAAGTCCCAACTCTGCATAGGCTATATCACACCTATCCAAATATAATAGCTGTCATTCATAGCTTATACTGCATATAAATCTGGGCTAATAATAATAATAATAATAATAATAATAATAATAAAATAATAATCACCATAAGTATCATAATAGTAGGCCTAGTCGTTCTAAATAATATTAGAAACATTTAGCTTGCTGTCAGATTCTGTGATCTTCTTGTGATGAATTTGAACTGTTTGTCATTCACAAGCAGCGTAAGTTACAGATTATGTGGTCAACAATTATTCCTGGGGATGATAGTATCGTTAGATATCTCCTGTATCTTATCAAACCTGGGAAGCCAACGCCATGATTGCAGCTACGTTCATCTGTCTGGTGCTGTTGGGAATGTTAACAACAGAATGGAAACGAACGCTAGTCAATTGTTGGGTTCGTACATTCATTTCCTCTTCCGTTTTATGTACGCCATGGGATTGGTTAAAATGGCGCCCGCTTTTTTTTTTATTCCGAGGCGCCCCGGGGCGGGCTTTCCATGCTCTCGTTTCCTCCCCACGGGCCCGGGGAACAAAAACACGAAAAAGCCCCAGTGAACTTGGGGTCAGTCGCAATTACAGCCCCAGAATTCCAAAATCCCCGACGGGATCCGGCACCTTCGAGTTCGACCGCGTAATACGCTGGCAGAAGCGCGTAGCTTAGGCCAGGGGAGGAGCGGGGAAGGGAGGTCTGCATGAACGGCAGTCGACACTGCACAATAGCGGGCCCTCCATAGTTTAGCTTTCCCCCGAGCCGCCGCCGCCGACGACCTTGTGTCTGACTCACGCCCTGACGCTCCGTCTCTCTCCCTCTCGGCAGCGCCAGTGAGCATCTCTCTCTCTCTCTCTCGCGCCCCTCTAATTGATGTTCCCGAGTCAGTCAGCCGGAGAGACGGAGAGAGAAAGAGAGGAGGCTGCCAAGTTCTCTCACCCCAGAGAGATAGAGAGAGAAGACGAAGATGAGTGTCTAGATTGATAGACGCTAGCAGGTAGGAACCGACCGCCTGGAAAAGACAGTGTGGGGCGCGTGTGTGTGATTCTGTAGCAGGTGGGTCCGGCCGGTCGTAACTCATCGGATTCTCCCCGCAAACCTGCGCAGGCAAGTCTTGCCATCCGGAGAAGGCTTTGACTTTAAGGACCTGATTTATGCGAGTATTTCTGGTTTTTACTTGCACAAAACACGGGGACTGTATTCCAACACATAAATTAATGCATGAAACGTATAAAAAGTCTCCACCTTCCCTCGTTTAACATAATTTAAAAAATGCTTGTTTACTTACATCGACTAATTATGACTGATACTTCAGACTGACAACATAGCCTGCGGAACGACGTAATTGTGTGTTTTTATGTTTCTCCTGTTTTGATGTACGTAAGACTAATAGCCGGTTTCTCCAAGTATTGTTAGGAGCTTCCGGTGAATGATCGGCGAACTAATGTTTCGTATTCATAAACCAGTGTTAGCGATATGATATGAATCCCGTACAAGTAACCAGTCAATAGCCGGGGGTAATTTAGCACGCTCGTAGCGCGGGCTAGCGAAAAGTCTATGCATAGCACCCTTAACAACTGTTAAACACCTAAAAGTTTGTTAAATGCATATCTTCAACACTAGTTTGGCTTAATAGATTGTTAACGTACTTACTTACTTACTTACTGGCTTTTAAGGAACCCGGAGGTTCATTGCCGCCCTCACATTAGCCCGCCATTGGTCCCTATCCTGAGCAAGATTAATCCAGTCTCTATCATCATATCCCACCTCCCTCAAATCCATTTTAATATTATCTTCCCATCTACGTCTCGGATTTGAGGGAGATGGGATATGATGATAGAGAATGGATTAATCTTGCTCAGGATAGAGACCAATGGCGGGCTTATGTGAGGGCGTCAATGAACCTCCGGGTTCCTTAAAAGCCAGTAAGTAAGTATTTACTTTCTTTTCGAGATTTATTTATTTATTTATTTACATATTTATTTATTTACTTATTTATTTATTTCATTTATTTATTTACTTATTTATTTATTTAATTATTTATTTATTTAATTTATTTACTTTTTATTTATTTAATTATTTATTTATTTATTTATTTATTTATTTATTTATTTATTTATTTATTTATTTATTTATTTATTTATTTATTTATTTATTTATTTATTTATTTTTTATTTATTTATTTATTTATTTGTTTATTTATTCATTCATTTATTTATCTACTTATTTATTTATTTCTGATGATACCTTAATCTCAATAACTCAGCCATAATCCCACACTTCTCCAGTACGACCAGTTCTCAGCATGGGTTTACCAATATGGGAGAGACTTGAAGCGAAGAGTGACTAGGATGCTGCGAGGAGAACTTCAATCGCGTGAAGGCGGCGGATCCGGATTGGAAGCGGAACGTCACTGCGCCGTCCATCTCCTTGCGGCGCTTATCGACCCAATTGTCATCGCGCCCTTGGCCTTCCACCGCGTCTCGGCGAAATAACCCGCAAGCAATTATGACGCGCAAGTTAATTCCATCAGGAAACGCTCTCCCCCCCCTCCCCTTGCCGCCGCTACCTGTTGGGACGTGAACCCCTGAGGACACGTGGCAAGTCGCTTTCCCGGGCGGGACGTCATGTCTTATGACACTTCGGTTTCTTCATGGAGTGTCCAAGCAACTAGACTCCATCTTTTGTTTCTCTACATAGGCCTACTATGTTTGTGTTTGAGAGTAGGAAATTTTACATAATTATTATAGGTGTATGCCTAAATCTAATTATATGTTGTTTTTTTATTTAAAGCATCTAATTGTAAGATAAAGTAAGAATTTCAAATACAAGGACTATATTTATTTATTTATTTACTTACTTACTGGGTTTTAAGGAACCCGGAGGTTCACTGCCGCCCTCACATAAGCCCGCCATTGGTCCCTATCCTGAGCAAGATTAATCCATTCTCTATCATCATATCCCACCTCCCTCAAATCCATTTTAATATTATCTTCCCGTCTACGTCTCGGCCTCCCCAAAGGTCTTTTTCCCTCCCGCCTCCCAACTAACACACTATATGCATTTCTGGATTCGCCCATACGTGCTACATGCCCTGCCCATCTCAAACGTCTGGATTTAATGTTCCTAATTATGTCAGGTGAAGAATACAATACGTGCCGTTCTGCGTTGTGTAACTTTCTCCATTCTCCTGTAACCTCATCCCTCTTAGCCCCAAATATTTTCCTAAGAACCTTATTCTCAAAGTGAGAGTCCAAGTTTCACAACCATACAGAACAACCGGTAATATAACTGTTCTATAAATTCTAACTTTCAGATTTTTCGACAGCAGACTGGGTGACAAAAGCTTCTCAACCGAATAACAGGCATTTCCCATATTTATTCTGTGTTTAATTTCCTCCCGAGTGTCATTTATGTTTGTTACTGTTGCTCCAAGATATTTGAATTTTTCCACCTCTTCGAAGGATAAATCTCCAATTTTCATATTTACATTTCGTACAATATTCTGGCCACGAGACATAATCATATATTTTGTCTTTTCGGGATTTACTTCCAACCTTATCGCTTTACTTGCTTGAACAAGAATTTCCGCGTTTTCCGTAATAGTTTGTGGATTTTCTCCTAACATATTCACGTCATCCGCATAGACAAGCAGCTGATGTAACCCGTTCAATTCCAAACCCTCTGTGTTATCCTGAACTTTCCTAATGGCATAGGCCTATTCTAGAGTGAAGTTAAAAAGTAAAGTGATAGTGCATCTCCCTGCTTTAGCCCTCAGCCTAAATTTTGAAATAATTTTAATTTCCTTTGTTATATTAACCATCCTGCCTTTTAATGTTACCTATTTTTTTCCAAATCACCTGTCTTTCATTTTACTTTATTTAATTCTAATTTACATTTCACTTTTCCTTTATATTATTTCACTATTCCTTTTAATTGGTTATTTAACGAACATAATTAGGAAGCAGACGTTTGAGAATGGATTTTAGGGAGGTGGGATATGATGATAGGGACTGGATTAATCTTGTTCATGATAGGGACCGATGGCGGGTTTATGTGAGGGCGGCAATGAAACTCCCGGTTCTATAAAGGCCATTTGTAAGTTTTATAAGGTTATTTAACGACGCTGTATCAAGTACTCGGTTATTTAGCGTTGATGGGATCGGTGATAGCGAGATGGTATTTGGTGAGATAAGGCCTTCGCCATAGATTACCTGACATTTGCCTTAAAGTTGGAGGAAAAAGCTCGAAAAAAACCCCTCTTACCCAAAAATTCCAACCTTGTGCACATAAAATAAATTATTGGCATTGAAAAATATGTTTTCGTAGCGTGGTGATGCGTATTAGAAAAAACAGACAAATGTGCTGTTTTTTAAGACAGCTAAATTGTTGGAATAGGCTAGAGAAATATTGTATGTACTGTACTAAAGTTTTTCTTGTTATCTTACTCTATTTGTCCAACTTTGTTTTACTCGTATTTCGTTTCAATTTACCTTCATTTTCTTTGTTTTTAATTAAATCCATTTTATCTCATTTCGTTTCAATTTATACTCCTTTATTTTATTTCATTTTGATTTATTTTCCTGTATTTTATTTTGTTTTATTAAATTAATAAATTAATTCCTTACGTTATTTCGTTTTAATTCATATCTATTTTATATCTTTTAATTGATTTTCCTTTCTTTTATTTCGGTCCAATTTATTTTTCTATATTTTGTTTATTTTCAATTTATTTTATTTTGTTTCGTGTTAGCCTGTATTCCTTTATTTTATTTCGTTTCAATTAATTCTACACGAATTTACTTTATTTTATTTTGTTTAAATTCATTGAACTTTTTATATCTGTCATTTATTTGGGTTTCATTTATTCCTATTTCATTTTAATTTATTACGGTAAACTATATTTTACTTCATTTTGTACTAATATTCTTTAAATTGTTTTATATATTTTATTTTATTTAATGAGTGAATCCATAAATGCATATAGAGTGAGATGACTAAAAAGCACGGATTGGAAGTAGGGGAAAGATAAAAATATGTACGTCTATTTGGCGTCTGGAATTGGAAGGCAGAATAACTCTACATGTAATGTCATATAACTCCAGTACCGACAACATCTGTCTCAGCTGCCAACATAACAGTTACAAAATCACTACCATTTGTTAGTATTTGTCAGTATCGAAGTTCGAAACGAAGTTGGTAAAAGAAAATTCAACCTGCAAACTAGAAAATCACCACAATCCACTAGCACATGTAGTAACAGGGGGGATGATTAGATTTCACCCTTAAGGTATGAAGTAAGCTGACCCGGACTATACTTCAGGGCAGATATCAAATATATGCAGACGACGTTCAATTGTATATTTCAGCCCGTCCCGACGCACTAAACGATAGCATTAATAGTCTGAATGAAGATCTTGATTCCATCTCTTCCTGGTCTCAACAATTTGGGCTTAACCAAAACGCATGTAAATCACAGGATATTCTGTTCGCGAACCGTAGATTAATTCCTGAAGTCAACGACCTGAATATTCCGCCTGTGAAACTGAATAAAACAATCATCCCGTTTAGCTCTACCGTCAAAAATCTCGGAGTACATTTCGAATCTAATCTCAATTGGGATACGCATATTAAATATACATGTAAGAAGGCATTCTCTATTCTCCATTCACTAAAAAGATTGTATCATTATCCATCTAAATTAAAACAGACGCTGGTACAGACACTCATTCTACCTCACTTCGATTATTGCGACGTTTTGTTCAGTGATCTTAGGATTGATTCCGCTCAGAAACTACAGCGTGTTCATAACGCGTGCGTCCGCTTCATTTGTAATGTTCGATACTATGATCATATCTCACCTTCTTTCAAGAAGTTATCATGGCTTAGGTTACATGAGAGGAGAAATCTGCACTCACTTTCTCTCTTATATCGAATTATGCACTCTTCATCCCCCTATTATTTATTCGCTCGATTTCATACTCTCTCTCGCTATCATAATATTAATACTCGATCACAACGCGATAACACGCTAGAAATTCCACTTCACGCATCGTCTCTGTATTCCTCATCCTTCACTGTTGCTACCTCTCGTCACTGGAACTCTCTGCCGCCTGAAGTCAAGGGCTGCCGAACATTGAATTCTTTCAAATCAAAGTTAGAAAATTATCTTATGACGAGTTGCCAAACTAACTTACTATTATGACAAGTGTTGTATTGCATGTTTCCACGTTTTCACATTTTTTTATGTTCTAATGATATTCAACTTATTTTATATTTTTGTTTTCATATTTTCCGATAATGTTATATCTCTAATGTGATAAGTTGAGCTATATATAATCTTAATTTTCCTTATTGTGTGTACTTAGAAATATTGTATTCACTGTATACTTTGTACTGCACTATTTTATTACTACTACTATTATTATTATTATTATTATCATCATTATTACTATTCTTATTTAAGTATTATTATTATTATTATTATTATTATTATTATTATTATTATGAATAATTGTCTTTTTTTGTATGCCTCATTTATTTTGACCTGCTGTTCACATATTATTATGCTTTTTCTTTCTTTCTGTATGTTATATATTATGTCCGATTTGTTCTTATTTGTTGTTTATTTTTATTATTATTATTATTATCTTATTCAATTTTGTGCGTAAAATTGTAGTGTAATTTGTAAATTTGTAGTGTTTTTGTAACGCAGTCTTTACTCCTGGTTGAGTGTTAGAGAAGGCCGTATGGCCTTAACTCTGCCAGGTTAAATAAATCATTATTATTATTATTATTATTATTAATATCTGATGGAAAACACGTAAAGCCGAAGTAGTCAAAATGTGTAGACTGTGAAGAATAAACAGAGTAAGATAGTAGATTGACGATGTACCGTAATGAACTTGAGCAGTCTACTTTAAAAAGCACTCTGTAGGAAGCAGATGAGTAATAGGAATCCCTTTGGCTGCAATGCATTGAGCATGCATCGTCCACTCCACAGCCCCGTCTTCAACGTCCCGCGTATTGCAGTGGTGCGAGTTCTATAGCTAGCAGAGACAGGCAAAATGTCTACCAGGCTTGCCCATGACTGTTTACGTCCGTGAGCGGGCTTACGCTTCGTATCGTTCGCCCGCCTGCAACCTTCCCTCACAAGCAGGCAGGCAGTGTGGTTGCACGTGACTCCCAAACAATCCTAAGAGTGATCCGAAAGGACTGTTGGGCTCCGCCGACCTGCGCCAGACTGTGCTGCTTTCAGATGCATGGTAAATATGAACAAAGTCATTCAAACCTGGCAAGAAGCCTACAGATATAGACAAACTACTGAAAACTTAATTTGTTGTCTTCTAAAATGTACCGTTAATAAAGTCAAAGAAAATTATTTCTCGTCAACATAATATCCATTAAATGCCAACAGTTATTATAAATTACTTGCACTTTCCTTTTCGTCGTAGTAATATAAATTTAATGCAAACCATTCAAACTTTCAGCTTCATAAATAAAAAGAAATCTGCCCTCAGAAGTTAAATAGCAAATCAATATTCTGAAGAACGAAAAACTTGTATAGGCTACATCTTACTGGTATTCATGAGGCTTTTAATTGTTGATAAGGAAAAAGTTAAAATGAAATATTTTTCTATATTCTCTTCTCTTCTCTTCTCTTCTCTTCTCTTCTCTTCTCTTCTCTTCTCTTCTCTTCTCTTCTCTTCTCTTCTCTTCTCTTCTCTTCTCTTCTCTTCTCTTCTTCTTCTTCTTCCCTTCCCTTCCTTCCCTCCTCTCCTCTCTCCTCTCCTCTCTCTCCTCTATCTCTCTTCCCTTCCTTCCCTTCCCTTCCCTTCCTTCCCTTCCCTTCTCAACTAGTCACAAGTTACGAAATGTTACTATTTTGTTGAGTCAGATACATTTTGCAGGAATATGAAATGTATAATATTGTCTTATTATTTTATGAAATCTGTAGCGCAATAAATCGTAAAACTGTGTTTCTTTAATCAAGAATTATCTGCCGTGTTGTACCATAAGATAAAGATTTTTTGAAGTGACTAAATAGCCAACGAACTTAGGTTTCAAACTAGTACTGTTTCATCTTAACCAGCGCAGACTGGCTTCCGTGAATGCAAGTCACTCTACCTTATAATACGAGCAAACAGGCAGGCTTTCTTGGGTCCCGCCTGGACTGAACCTATAAAACCCGGGCTCAATGGGTTCAGTCTTAGAAGTTAACTTGCTTTGTAGCTTCACCGGAACCCAAGCCTGACGGCAAGCAGGTACGGGCGTGAGTCTTGTCTGATTTGCCGGTCTCTTATAGCTAGGCCTACATTTTTTTCATGATGACTTCCGCTTCTCGGCCGTCCCGCACTGAATATAGCTACATGATAAATAATTTCCGTGACTAATTCTTCTCTTTCACTGACAGGGGATCCAAGATGTTAAGGACTTCAAAGCCCGAATTAAAGACTCCTGAAAGTTGTTGCATAAATCCTAAGGGGAAGGGGAGATTTTTTCCCCCTCTCGGTGTCTCAACATTTGCAGGGAAGTTTCAGTACCACATAGCCCTCTCGTGGGCCCGGGTCAAAGGGAATAGAGAACGCCACGTTGGCTCCCGGGGGTGCGGTGTAGACTGTAGACACTCTGTCCACATTCCAATAAGTTGCGACCTTTATAAACACCCACTCGACTGCCCCGACTTCCTCTGATGCGTGTGTGTGTGTGTGTGTGTGTGCCGGAGCGAGTCGGATATTGGAGAGCAAACTCCGTTGGGGCTCACACCCGACTATTTACAGATAGTCATCTGACCCAGCTACCGAATACGGGGGTGGGTGAGGGGGGGAAACGGCCGTGGCCCCACCTCGCCCCCCCTTCCCTTTCTACTCATTTTATATTATTGCACGTTTTAAAACCTGTTTATGCTATCTCATGGCTAATGGAACTGTGAGATTAACAGAAGCCCAAAAGGCTTAAAAAGCTTTCGACTACCGGGGCAACGATGCCTTTTTTATTATTCGAAATTTTTGTAATGTAATTTCTGCAGGAAATGTGTTAGCAAAATCCATTTCCTGCTACTCGATTTGAGAAATTGAAAATTAGGTTGACAATGCAGAAGTTTTTATTGCGTTGCCAACTGGTCCGTGATCAGAAATCGAAAAATTAGGTTTTTCTTTTTTTACTGTTTCTGGTCATTTATTGTATTTTCGCAGCTCAGTCGCCCCGAAGATTTTTCACCATTAAAAACTGAGATCTATACTGTTTTCGCTGTAAGAAAAATAATCCTAATGTAAACATAAGCACGTTGGTGTCATACCCGTGATTGGCTCCCAATCGAAACACTCACATGACGCAGGAAAATATAGTCCGTATTTGGAAACCATAATCTTGTATTATTTGAAAATAAAAAATTGAATTCTAGTTGCTAAATATGATGAAACATATAACTTCACTCATATGTAAAACGCTATGTAAAAGAGAAGCTACTTTTATATTTTGTTATGTACTATGAACGCGGATGAATACCAACAGTAATACCGAGGTAGTCTGTTCTTGTAACAAGCTGGCGTCACTTGAGCTCGTAGTTGTTCACGTAAGCACGTGGTACTGAAGTATGGCTTCTGCATCCTCGGTGTGTGTGGTTATTAAACATAAGAGTGGAAACCCTCTCAAAAGCGGAGAAAAACAAATAGTCTTAAATGTATCCTATGATAAGTTAAGTGAGTTGAATCCAACGTTCCAGCTGGTAGGGTTTACTGACGCTGTTGTGGACCGTCTCGTCATAAAGCCTGCCGACGATAGTTCTGACGACTCCGATTGGAAGGAATAACTCCTTCGTCCGGCAGCGATTGACCTTACACCTAAGTTTAAAATAATTTAATTACAGTAATTATAAAGAAAAATGTTTTCTAAGCAAACGAATGCATAGTAGCGAGGTTAGGCCTACTTGATGAGTAACGGGAAATGTTTGACATGAAACAGAATGTACAACAGTAGGGGGAACACGTACTGAGAATCTTTGGCGCCAAACAGCGGCCAATGAAGCCTCACTTCAGTCACGTGCTATTGTTTACATTAGGATTTTTCTTACAGCGAAAAGATTATAGTACCGGTCAGTTTTTGAGATACGTAGCAGATTTACATACAAGCTTATCGAAATGTAATTGTATAATGTTGCCAACCTTGGGAGAGACTTTTAAAAAGAACCAGAAAAGCACAGTTATAGGTTCGTTCCAACAAGCGGTTCATGGATCAGTTCATGTACGGTTCCTGTACCATCTTATGCGCATGCGCTAGTTGAGCATCTGCTATGGGATTGAAACTGACTGGACGCTGTTGGAACGCTTTCGCGGATCGTTATGTACTAAATCCAGAGATGCTATAAACTGTGATCATCTTTGCTAAGAACGGGGTGCTTATTATTATCGTTTCGCAGCTAATTCTAATTGCAGAAAATAGAATTTCGATCATTTTCTATTAAAATATGACAAAAATATGGAAGGCAAGAATTCCGCTAATTCAATGTCGTGTACTGGGGGACTCTCATCTAAAAAAAAATTATTATTAATTTATGTACGTTATTTATTATACTTTTAATCAAAGCTGCATGTTGAAATTGTAATTAACTATTTCAATACCCAAATAATTTCCATTCCCTTTCTTTTTGGCGAACATTTAAATTAAATCTCTAGTTTTATTATTCGTCTGTACTGTCACTTTTCATCTTTAACCTCATTGATGTGAACAGTCGATCATGTCTTTCTTCAGTATCCAGGAGACGTTGGTGAGCTTATGCGCATGCGCGTCTCGCGTACTCTTCCGTACATGCCTCAATCCGCGGACTATTTCTGACCGTTCCGAACCCGTGTCAAAAGCTTGTTGGAACGCCCGACTGCAGTACATATTTCCGGTTCAGGACTGGTTCGGATTGCGTTGGAACGCTTTTTCTGTACTGCGCATGCTCACGATGGTTACGGACGGTTTATCTTATTCAGTTTTGTGTGTAAAATTGTAGTCTACTTTGTAAATTTGTAGTGTTTTTTGTAACGCAGTTTTACTCCCGGGAGAATAATGTTCTTAGGAAAATATTTGGGGCTAAGCGGGATGAAGTTACAGGAGAATGGAGAAAGTTACACAACACAGAACTGCACGCATTGTATTCTTCACCTGACATAATTAGGAACTTAAAATCCAGACGTTTGAGATGGGCAGGGCATGTAGCACGTATGGGCGAATCCAGAAATGCATATAGAGTGTTAGTTGGGAGACCGGAGGGAAAAAGACCTTTGGGGAGGCCGAGACGTAGATGGGAGGATAATAATAAAATGGATTTGAGGGAGGTGGGGTGTGATGATAGAGACTGGATTAATCTTGCACAGGATAGGGACCGATGACTGGCTTATGTGAGGGCGGCAATGAACCTTCGGGTTCCTTAAAAGCCATTTGTAAGTAAGTAAGTTTTACTCCTGGTTGAGTGTTAGAGAAGGCCGTATGGCCTTAACTCTGCCAGGTTAAATAAATCATTATTATTATTATTATTATTATTATTATTATTATTATTATTATTATTATTATCTGGACTTTCTACCGAGAATCGATCCCGTGTCCTCTGTACTTGTAACCGAATGCACTATAACTCTAGGCACGTAAGTCTATGAAGAAATGGATCGTGAAACAAAAGAATAAAAGCTTATGGGCTTGAGCGGAATTTAATTCGTCCGTATGGAAACTGTTGTACAGGGCAGTTTTCTTCGAATCGTAAGAGAGAGGACGAAGAAATTTTGTAAGGCGGAGAATTGACGTAAAACTGAGAGCGGAACCCCGGTCGCTTTACTACTGAGAGCGCGGGAACGGTGGCCAGGGTTCAAGGTATTTCGCAGGCAATTAAAACGCTAGCACAGTCACGCCATCAACAGCGAGTTAGAACGTATAAACGAGTGGTCGAACTGACGTAAAAAAAAATGGGTGTCATGTGCTGGAGGAGTCATAAATCTCTTCCGCAGTCTTCAGCCTTGTTTGTCCGCACTTTGCTACAGTGTCCTTTAGCTGTGCTTAGCAGGAGTAAACCATCGTGTTTACACCCAGATCAAAATGAGGACATGACTAGTTTACGTTTCCACCACCTTAAAAATGACATGCTCAAGAGAATCTGGCCGAATTAAAAAAAAAAAAAAATCTGTCCGGGGAGGATGACGCGCTCGAAAAGCTGACTTAGAATGGAGAGAGAAATGGCGGAAGGTGTAAGCCTGCGCGTTGAAATGAATAGACAATGTCCTTAACAAAACCCCAAACGAAGAAGTCAAGATAGGTTAGATCTGGGGAGTTTGGGAGCTGAGCAAAGAGATAGCTGCTTTCGGTACTGGGTTTTGCCTGTGACGTCCTGCATGTTTTTTTTTTTTTTTTAACACAGAACCTGTTTCTACAAACGTTCAATACCGCAACATTATGGTTTCGTATTTAAGTTAAGTTAGGTACATTACGCACACCATACTCACATCGAAATTCCCTTTGAACTCTTTTAACACACTCAAATTTAGCATACCAAAGAACACATCGTGCTCGCTGTTGATTTTAATCATCTACGACAATAGCGGGCATTCCTGTGGCATTGCCGCAGTGATGTCAGACCTCAGCGAAGCATCAAACTTACCCCCTACTTCCTCTTCCCCCACTTCATGAAAATACTGCGCGTGTACGTGCCGGATTATACTGGATTGCTGTACTTCGGAGCTTCATTAGTGATACAATGTCTTTCGCAGAATCATATGAATCGAGAGGATATCACACTTACAAGAAAGGCGGTTGTTTCATTTCTCATGTTTAGGATCAGTTACAAATATCCAGGACGCGAACTTAAATATGTACAGTCTTAAAATAGATCACCTGTTATACGAGTTCAAAGAACACAGATTCAGTGATTTTCAAAGGATGGAGAAAGATTTCAATATTTTTGCCACTCTTTTCATGTTTAAATTGAAAATGTTATCCCAGAATTGCAGTTAGAGGTACTGGATTTGCAGAATGATGGCTTCTTGAAAGCAGAATGTGAAGGTCTAAAATTTTTTAAAAGATGTCCAGTACTACATATCCACTGCTTAGACAGTTTGCTTCAAAAATAATGAGTACCGTCATTTCCCATAACTATGGTCCTGGAACATAACTATTGTCCACAATACAACTATTCAAATTTTGTACTCCATAACGTAGTAAATCGTTTATCTATATCCTTGCTGTACTGCAGTTTGAATCCAAGTCACTGCAGCTATCTACGAACGGTCTATGTTACTTCTACAATGATCTTTGAATGGTTGTATCGTGGACCATAGTTGTGTTCCAGGACCATAGTTATGGGAAATGACGATATGTATTCATCAACCTACCAGTGCGAACAGCTGTTTTTTAAAATGAAATTTATAAAGTCCAGCCACAGATCCCGCTTAAGCGATGCTCATCTCCTTGCGCAACTGAAAATAGCATGCACAGATATAAATCTCAATTTCAAAGAAATTGCTTTGAAAAATGATTAATTAAATATCAAGTGAATGAACTATTCTAATTACATATGGTATGTAGGAGTGTAGCGGCGCAACTGTCTGTAAATCCGTCACTGCACTGTAGAGTGCAACCCCTCCCACAGTATGTAGTTGCCATTTAAATCCTGTCTTGTGGGTTGCGTTCATTTTGCCCACCACTGATCTACGATTTTCATTTGTCCTTTCAGATTATGCATTGTTGGTTGTCATTATGGAAACTCCCATCTTTTAATCATAATATAACCAGCAAGAAAATTTTCCTACTATCATTATAACTTTACTAGTGGCTTGTGCAGCAAATACTGCTGCAAACTAAGTTCATTGGACGTTCAAATAAAAATTTTTCAGATTTATTTTCAATGAAGAATACTTGTCGTTTTGATAGTTATTTGCTTCCATAATAATGAAACATACTCCCTCTGAATGGATTTTTTTAGGCCGAATACTTTTCCTTGAACCTATCCAACTTCAGTTTTTGAATTTCAACGCGAAAACGCAAGTATCAATGTCAGGACGATAGCAGTAGCTATTTCAGGTCATTGTGGATTGTAGGCAAAAGTTAAAAAAATGTCAGGTTTGCTAAGCTTTCGAACAATAGCATTTTCGTATAGCTGCTGCATGTAGAACTTGAAATGTAGAGCGTAAAATCATTTTATCCTACTAAGAGATCTTGCTGAAATGATCTGGACACTACAAAATTTTCTAGGCCTCTTATTTTATCAGTAAGTAATACCTTTTTATCTTTCCTTAGGAACTGTAATTTTTAGCGCTCTCTCGAGCCAATACTGAAGACAATGACACATATCAATATCTGCACTACATCGCCATTAAGTATATGAAAAAGACCCAACCCCACTGGGTTAATAAGTATAAAAATATTTGATTTTTAATAACATTATTATCTTACTTAAGTTTTGTAGCTATATATAGCAGCCACTCAGTAAATTATAGAAATGAAGATCTAAATTAAGATATTGTCTACATTTACTTACATAACCACAAAAAGTTTCACTTTCATGTCATCAATATAGCATCAATATTATGTACAATTAATAAAAAAATAGATGCATCATGATATTAACTATAATAATATTTAATTTCTAATGGTAATAATGTCATCAAACCACCTCAAGTTTCGTAGATTTGAATATCCAATACACAGCTGTACTCAAAAAATTATACACTGCAGATTCAGTTTTTAATAACAAATTGAATTGAGCTCTAAATATGTCGGCAATCTGCAGGTCATGGCCTTCGTGTAATAGCCTATTATTTATTGTAGTGTGTGTTTTGTTCTGAAATTCAATCAAGTCGGCCGTGATTGAATAAAATTAGTTCTCAAAACTGACAACAGATTGATTTTGGAAAATAGGAAAATTATGTAGGAAAATTGACATTTCAGTGAAAACTACTACTTTTCCGAAAAACTTTAGGTTCCAAGCTTCAAAATGAGGGGCCATTTATTAAAATCCGTTCAGCCGTTTTCCCGTAATTTCCATTACCAGTTCAAATTATATATATAGATAATAATAAATTAAAATTATCCATACCCAAACGGATCAGACTGTACATGTGACACATAACAGAAAAGCCATAACCTAACAATAAACATTACTATGTTTTGAGCTGAAAAAAACAATCAATGGAGTGTCAAAATACTCCACCTGGTCCTCAGAGGGTTAATGTTATTAAAATAACCTATATGTACAAGCAAAGATCATGACAGTGTACATAACCTAACTATTGTTGCCTAATAATTGCATTATCACCAGACGCGGTTGCAAGTTCGTTGCGTTGTTGCCCGAGGTTAAGGATGTTGTATTCTCTTGCTTGTCCCATTGTTGTGTAATAATTGACTTTGATTTCATCGCGTGTGGTCACAAAATAGATGCATTGTTGCATAACAGACCTTGATACTATCAGATCAGAACACATCTATTTGTAGCTAAATGCTTGAATAATCTATTGTTGAACAACAATAGATGTCACTACTGTCTAGTCGGAACATATCTGTTCATAAATGCTTTGTACAGTGTATGCCAGATATTATGTACCTAAACTAAAAGAAGAATATCACTAATATGACGCATACTTTCTCATTATACATTTTTGTGAACTCCGAAATAGTTTAGTTTCTTGTGTTACCAACGCATTTCTGTTTATGTTAGCTGGAGTATCACATTATACTTCAGGTACATTGGCGTTCAAAGATATCTGATCTACAAATGTTCTGATCATGTGAGGCAGTGATGTCAAAGCAAGCGCATTTTTCTGACCTTGACGTCGTACGGGCATCAAGCGCTAAGTATGGAAAGGGGAAGATTTATGGATATGAATAAGCAGCCTGTTGGATTAAGAAGACAGTGGTGCACAAACTTCAAACGGAACGTGAAATTTTATATCGTTATTTTTATACGGCTTCTTTTTGTTTGATATTATCTATAATGTCTGTAAAACAAAAGTACTAATATCAATTTCTTAATATTGCACTTGTGTTTCAAATGTTAATAACATTATAAGGAGTTAAGAAGGAATATTCACATAAATTCCATAGTAGTAAAACTATACTGTACTAAATGGATGAAACACATCATTCATAAAGAAAGTGATATTCCAAAAAAAGGGATTGAGTATGACATGACAAGTTGGAATTGATATTGACGGTACATTTAGCCTTATAAAAGTAATCAATAAACTAACCAAAATAATATTACAGTACAAAGCAAAGTTACCTAGGTGCTGTATCTGTTTTAAGTGTAACTAATATTCCACAACAATACTCTTATCGCATTATGCTTTTAAGGTGATATCGGTGAGCAACTTCCTATCATCAGAATATTAAATTATTTTCTCGAAATGTGCTGAAGCTATAGAGCTGATATTTTTACAACACATGGGCACGTATCTTTTTCTTATGATGTAACAGTATTTGCTTTGTTAATTCATTTTCTTATAAACAATTTCCGTGCGAATATTTTCAAAATTTTCAATACACTATCTTCAGTAATACGTGTAGGCTATACGGTATATTAGATTTACGAAAATATTCTGTAAGGCTACTAAATAAATAGGCCTATATCTGAAAATTTCACTTTTCTATAAAAGAAAGTTGAGAAAATATTTCTTTTGGATAAAAAATTCAAAGATGTGAAAAATGAGTCTTAAAATTAAAACTTAAGTTCTAATAATAATGCAATTATACTTCTCAGGCAAATCTAAAAATTAACATGGATACAGTTTTAATAAGTTCTCTTGCCTTTATCTATTGTACCAGTGCTGGCCATCCCTGAATATAGCTCGACCAAGCGGCATATACCACCTCTTTCGTCTGTCTCTTTCCTTTCCGCTGTAAAGCGCTCAGGCTCTCCTGGGCTCTAAAGAGCGCGCTTGCTCCTATGGGCGTCAATTGACATGACTGATGTAGATTATAATCTTTAGTTATTACTTCTATGAATAGATGGCTAAGATGACAGTTTTGCCCTTAGTAGGCCTACAGAAATATACGCTCATTATAGAATTTAAAATTTCATACCCCTTTAATGATTGTAAAGATCACTAGGTTTAACGGGAAACCTTTGATAATGTCGATTATGGGAATAATTTACAGTAGAACTTGGTTATAGCGACCTCGTTTTGTACGACACCTCGCCTATAACGTCAAATATTCTGTGGTCCCAACTAATTCCCCATAAGACATATGCTTTCCTACCTTGCTTAATACGACAAACGTATATGCGTCTACCTCGCATATAACGTCATTTTCAACCTCAGTTTGGAATAAGATTTGCTAAGAACCAAAGTATTATAAGAAATATTTTGTTGAAATCTGACCCTGACAAATTCTTTGCAGTCTCCTTCTGTCACAGACCTCTGGAATGCAGGCGGATTCCCCACCCCATTGTAACTTGCCCGAATTCATGCGGTATTAGATCAGTTTGACAGGAAGTTTTCACTAAGTGCACGCATTTTAACGCAGTATGGCTACTAAAAGAAGTGAGTGACGCTTTAGAAGTCATTAGAATTATGAACATGTTCTATGAAGCTAGGGAAGGGAGCAGTGAAATTGCAACTGAAATTATGAACATAGAACGTAATTTAGCCCTAGAAAGTGTGTATTGGGCAAGTAGAAGACAACAGAGTAAAATGACTGATTACTTCACTTCTAAGTAAAGTAGTTTGGTGAGTACTGAACAAACTGTTTTAATACAGAATACTGTATTTATAATTGTAGGTCTACGTGTATTTTATTATGTTCATGGTAGGCTTAAAAGTCAATACATAAATCTAAAATAAGTCTAATTAAGTTTGTTATTTTATGCTCGACCATGCCGAAATGTAGTAATTATACACCTGGTAGCAGACCTTTAATGCATGTCATTAAAGTACACCTACTCATTAAAGGTCAGGTCTTTCAGCCAATGACTACTCAGGTTACAACTGTTCAGCCAATGACAGGTCAGCTTTCTACCGTTCTAAAACCGCAAGTATCGATTATTCTCGGATATGCAATCGAAAGAGAATTAGCGAAAAGTCACGGAGGCTGGAAATCCAATACTGTCGCAGAAGGTTATGTTCTGTTACTATAATAATTAGCGTTAATTGTAAATAATATTCAAATAAATTCAATTTGTCTTCTCGTTTTTCAATGTCTAATTTTATTTCAATGTTATCTCTGTAGGTTCTTATGGCCTAGCAAGGTCAATATGGACATCTGTTCCTCGGAAAAAATCAATACTTTCGCGTCTGCGCACATCTCACAACATACGGGACATTGCTCCAGGTCAGATACAATAAAATTAATAATATCAAGTTAGAAATATGGTCGAGCATAAAAAGTCAAGTATGAAACTCGCCTATAATGGTAATTAAGAAGCTTATAGTATGAAAATTATGAAACTCGCTTGCGCTCGTTTCATAAATATCCATACTCACTTCTTAATTGCCTTCATTATAGGCTCGTTGCATAATGTACTATTTCATTTTCCACCTCACTAGATTGATAATGTGAATCTCTGTTACTACGACACTCGTTTATAACAACATAATTTTTAAGGTCCCTTGGATGTCGTTATAACCAAGTTCTACTGTATATAATATGAGCCTAACAAAATTAAAAGTGGAAATACTCCTGTTCCACAAGTGGTCACTACAAGTGATTCTGGACTTGAACACAGATCTAGAGGTGTCAACTTTAAAGGTTTGTATGCGAGGGATATCTTTCGCTTTTGCATGCAAGAGAAATTTCCGGGTTCCTAGATAACGGTGAAGGCCGGCAGCCCATTTCCAGCGCTTCCTAAGCGTGGGGACCACTATACTGTACTTGATCGCCTGCGTCAGACACCACATCGCAGTGAGGGTTCTCGGTTCGATTGCTCCTTTGATATTGGCATAGTTTTCATACTCGAATTAGTCCAGTAGCTTAAGTCGTGCAGAAAAAATTCTCTAGTAGAGCCTTTTCCGATGCTCTTCGAAGCAAGGCTATGTAATGATATTGTTGACGCAGAAGAAATAAAGCGAACGTAAGATAAGCTGATCCCTCCTACAGCACAGTAAAGAGCGCGATGTTGTTCCACGTGGTTGGGTTCGATTCCCCCTTTTGGCTGAAGTAATACGGTGGCTAAACTCAGACGATGGCTTTTCCAGGATTCTCCCATTTTCCCTCCGTATTAAAGATTTAATTCTTCCAACACACTCCATTTCACCTTCTTTTTTCTCATTTTTCAATATTTGTCTCTGCCCAGGCGAAAGTTTTCACAAAATACAGGGTGTACCATTATTTTAATCGATGATTATTCATGCCATAAAGTTCACACCTGTGGAGTAACGGTTAGCGCGTCTAGTCGCGAAACCAGGTGGCCCGGGTTCGATTCTCGGTCGGAGCAAGTTACCAGGTTTTTTCCGAGATTTTCCCTCAACCCAATATGAGCAAATGCTGGGTAACTTTCGGTGCTGGACCCCGGACTCATTTCACCAGCATTATCACCTTCATATTATTCAGACGCTTAATAACCTAAGATATTGATACAGCGTCGTAAAACAATCTACTAAAAAAAAATTCATGTCATAAGGAAGAAAAAATGTTCTCACAATTATAATACGATAGGTCCATACATAGTGTTCCGCCCATATACTGCAACAATGTAGGAACGTTTTACAAAATATTATTGATATAGCAGTAGATTAATAACAATATTAGTACAGTGATAACGTCACAGAAAATATAATAAAACTAATAGTCATGCTGCACAACTGACAGACGCAAAGATTGATACACTAATTAATAGAGATTATTATTATTATTATTATTATTATTATTATTATTATTACTAGAAAACTTGATACGGTTCTTCCATTATCGTGATTGTGTTCTCCGTTTATAAGAATTACATTTACATCCAATAACATCTATCAGATGTGGCAAAAATAAAATCACTCCTGTGTGTGTGTGGGGGAACCTACAACATTTATATTACATTTTAAAGCAAGTTTTGTAGTACTATGGAGAGGTTAGTTAAACACGGCAAAGTTTTGAAATTATAAAAATCTATGACGTTACTACACAGTTCATCACTGTAACAAGAACGAATGTCTAACGCTCGGCTTATACCGTTCGAGGATTATCGCTCGTGACAATTTTACCCATCATGCATGTGCGCTACCTATCGGATTATGCTATGAACTACTTGGCGCTCGAGCGAAAACGTCCGATGCAGACCTCTGATTCACACGTTTATGTAACTTCAATTTTAAATAATTTTTTTCCGCAACTAACAAGAAATGAACGGTTGTATCTTCGATGCATTGCTTTCCATAGTACGAGGTATGTTATAGGCCTAGCCTTGACGGCAAATGACGTCACGAGCAGTGCGGAAAGGGTCTGTTGTCCATTACGTTCTATAGGGATATCTTATGTGAAGCTTTACCGTTAGATGGCAGGAGCGTTCCATGCGGCGCAAATGTTGTAGGGCTATATTATGTCATATGCTATTTAAGGTTTAAAGCATATATTCAGAATATTTCGGGACCTGAATGAAGACAATAGTAATATACGTTACAAGAGCGGTATGTTGACGTTTTCAAGTTCGAGGAAAAGATTGAAAAAGCGAAACGTAGTTGAGCTTTTTTAATTTCCAAGAACATGAAAACAAACATACCGCTCGTGTATCGTACATTATTTTGTGCGAAGATCGTTTATTACATACCTGAAAGACGAATTTCTAATTAGTTGCAATGAAATCTCCATGTTGGTTTCTGTTTAATGACGGCAACTTCGGAACACCAAAATATCTTTCTTCAACATTGTTGCTATAAAATGTTTTCTGTGTTTATTCCAGCAGGCCGTGATATACGTCTGTCTTTCCCCCCCCCCAGTCTATAAATGCGAACTTTAAACAAACGGTAAGGTTATGTAATGATTTATTTTTCATTTTAATATTTTAACAATATTATTTATATAACATATTGCAGTAATAACATCGGCATCTGGAATCTTATTGATTTTTTCACGGCTTCCTTAATGTTACTTGTATCAGGAATGCAATAAGTTTCGTGGAGTAGTAGACTTTACTTAATTTTTGGAAATATTTAAAAACAATAATTAACATTGCAATTTAGGTGAAATTGCAGTGGTAAGTTTCCAGTTTATAATTATTACTATGTTAAACGTCTCTAAAAATAATATGTTAAAAGCCTAAAGCAGTAAAATGAATGTCGCGCTTAAGCGGTAAGAAGAGGGAAATTGTTATGTGTGTTACGTTGGGAATACTGAATGTGGTATTTCACACTTACCGCGTATTGGTTCTGTGCGGAAAACAAGCAAATACGCACGATCTCGCACAAAAGGCTTTCCCTGGTTTTTACGTATAGGAACACAACAAAAACTTGGCATTTTGAGTTGTTTTTAAGAGTATTTAATGTAGTAATAGTAATACACTACGTAAATCCGCAATGTTTACATACCGGAAAACAAATGCACACGCAAAGCGCATCCCTCAAAGTACACGGGCGCTATCTGTTGGTGCTAGTTCAGGATATCCCTATTCTATTTTCCTTGGCTAGGAACACTAGCGTTTGAGCCACAGTGAAGGACAAATACGACGAAATGGAATGCAAGTTATGTAAAAGGAAAGCTTCTCTGAACTCTTAGTAATTTTTTCTTCGAATCCGCGTCGTACCGGCGACAAGCAGCGGAAGGCTTTAATTACTGGTTCCTGCGACTGCACAGCCAGCGGCCGCCCCACGACCCAAATCTCATTACGCGGGCCTGGTGGCCATTGTTCTCTCTCTCTCGGGCCGGCCTCGTTCCACGGGCTGCCAGCTACCGCCGCGCCGCTGTCTGATAATAGGCAGCGCTGCCGCCCGAACAGCGAGCCCGCCGTACCCCATCATTACTCTCTCCCCCCCTGATGTGACTCAGTGGAGCACGTAGGCACCGCAAGTGTGATGTGGCATGGCCTGCCCGTCCGTCCGTCCGTCTGTCTATCCGTCCGCCCGTACGCCGGCTGAGTGAGGTAGCGGTCGATGGGGCCGTGTCGACCTGTCTCTCCGGCCGCCTCTCTCTCTCTCTCTCTCTCTCTCTCTCTCTCTCGAGCGCGCTCTCTCTCTCTGCTAAACAAGCGGTCTGGCCGTCACTCGCCGGGCGGTGTATTCACACACGATCGCTCGCGCGGGTGCGATATTGCATCTTTCCTCGCTCACACTGGGCTGAACTTAATGGCACGAAAATTAAAGTTATGCTCTTTACTTGGAGCGTAGCGTCGGACACGGATGGAGTCATGCGAGACTATTAGCGGCCCGATTGGAAGTGCATACCGTGCATAAGAATTGCTGCTTTCCAACGCACCGTTAGCGTAGATCAGGCGTCTCAAGGCCAACGCATAAAAGTTGTTACACAGAGCAACTGTAGTTATTGTGGTCAACTGAAGAGATAAGCGCAGTACCCGAAGATAGCCGATCGTTGATTATGTTACAAGCGTGAGTGAGCTACGCTGTATAAAAAGTAGGATTTTTCAAAGGATCCCCAGTCGGTCTCTTTTGTTGCTAGAAGAACTTAGCCTCACGGTCCACCCCGGTCATTAAGGGACGCGTGCGGAAATTTCTAGGCGCGCAGTTGTCACATTTTACATTGACTTCGCCACGTGGCGTGGGTATGAAACAATTGTATATTTATGTCTAGCGGAATCCAATCGAACAGAATTTCTCTTCACCATGTATTTAAATGGAAGATAGCAGAAAGCGGCGCGTCGAATCGAATCGAAGCGAATCGATCAGAATAGAATTCATGAGCTAGAATATTTATTCCACTGCCGGAATAGAATTTCTTGTTTCGGGTATGATCGTATGTTCTCGTCAAGCCTTCGTGAAGAAACAAATGAACCACATCCATTATTGGCGGCTTAATTTGTTTACTATTGAAAGTTATTGTTGAAATAGTAGGCCTACGTATACAAAAATCACAATGTAATATAAACGAAGAAAAATTAATAAATCTTGTGTAGAATTATTCTCTTGTATGACAAAACACAAAACATAAAAGTACTGTTCGGCTAGATTCCACTAGATGTGAGCGGCAGCAGACTTTTCGTTTCGATTCGGTTCGATTCCGCTAAGTGGGAGCGGGCCTTTATACAACAAATTGTACTTTCATTCATTCAATCACGAATTAATGAATGGTTAGTTTTGAGTTACTGTGTGTATAAAGATCCGTTATAGAACCATTGTACGGCCAACTTCTTCAAACTAATATAGTTTAATACTTATATCAATAATAATAATAATAATAATAATAATAATAATTACAGAAGACTTTCAAACAGCGAACAAAAACACTTGTGAATTGTTTGAACATGTTAAGAAAGAATGCAGTTAGCGTTAGCATTCAGGGAGAATTGGCAACATTTATGTTTACCGCAGAAAGCGGAATCAGAGATTACCCCATCCCCCGAGTGGACAGAAAAGGTTGGGGGGACCGTCTTACTTCAAAAGACAACCGCTCAGCGTGCGGTAGCCTCTGTCTTTAACTGGGGACGCAAAGAACGAACCTACTATTATCGCGGGAGAAATTCCACAAAGCGGCACTTTTGAGTTGTACTGTCAAAATAAACGGTTGTTTTCCGAACGAATAAAATTTCTTAAGTCGCTTGCAGTAATAATAATAATAATAATAATAATAATAATAATAATAATAATAATAATAATAAAAGTATTTTCTAATTATATATTATCAGTAAAAGGAAGACATCTGAAGCTTGAAGAACTATAAATGTTACGTAATTATTTATGCACAAGGAACTGGCTACCCTATTCCATTGTCTCCTTGCCTAGTTGCCTCGTAAGTGGTGCCTTGTTGATATCACATGTGAGGTTCAGAATGTCTTCGGAGTTGACTAAACAACAAAATACCTCGGACCGTATTCATAGACTTTCTTAGCGCGGCCTTCCGGTGGATGATCAGCGAACTAACGTTTTTCGTATTCATAAACCAGTGCTAGCGATATTATATGATATGAATCCTGTACAAGTAAACAGTCGTTAGTCGGGACTAGTTTAGCACGCTCGTAGCGCGGGCTAGCGAAATGTCTATGAATAGCACTCTTCATTTCTAGTAAATGGTTTTGGTATCTCTCTTTTTTAAGTTCATATTAAATTTAATAAAATAAAATTCAATTAAATAATAATAATAAAATTACAATTAAACTTGTTGATTGTTAAGGTACATATTCTTATGATATGTCCTCTCAAATTCTTTTTTCAAGTCCTTCAGTTCTTCATTATATTTGTTACACTGGTCTTGATTCAAATTAGGTAACAATTTTAGATTAATAAAGTGGTAACAATTATCCACTGAAACTTGCAACTCCCACAATTTCACTTTTCCTATGAAAGCTTTTATTTGTTATACATTTGCGGTAATAAGGATATTCTTTCCTCGGAAATGGAGACAAAATCGTAGCGGTTACAGATGTGTATTCAAACGTCGCGGTCAATGACGTCATCCGGAGATACACGAACTGCTCCCGCATCTTGTTCCACTCTTGCATTAAAAAAAGAGAGAGAGAGAGGAGGAAGTGCTCTGAGAAGGCCCTATTGAGACGTCTGGCGTAGATGATCCTAGGGAACAGAGGCTCATATCCAAGCGAGTCTTGCATTTCTTTCAGCAACAAAATCATTCCAGGCTTTTATTTTTGGTGTGTTTGTGCAGTAATAAAACCAATATTCACTTTCATTCATGGTTTTCTGCCCAAAAGCAAGCCCAACATTCCTCAATCTTTCCTATTTTCTGCCTTCCTCTTTGTCTCCGCATATGATCCGTAAGTCCCGTCGCTCTAATTTCCGGCAGCCAATCGCGTTGCAGGTCGGCTACATTTAAACGTGTGCGTCTTGTGATTCGCTGATGAAGACGTTATTCATTTCTTAAGGCTTGATAAATACTTAATATAATCGCCCGCCATTTTGGCTCTTTCGTTGGCGTTCGCAGACAGCACACGAAGACGTTATTTGCCGCTCAATTATTTGCTGAATTACAGTGCGTTTGATTTATTATTGTAGGAGCTACGACATGATAATGTTTAACGGTGTGGCAAATAGATTCCTCGTCTGGTAACTCGACAACGAAAGAACAAAAATGGCGAACGATACTACCTATGTAGACTTCATAGACCCTTCACTTCCTAAGACGTAAGCAAAGAGGAAGAGTCACGCCGGGAATAACAGCGTCATGACTTATAATATCGTCTATCAGATAATATTCTTCTTTCCCGAACTTTCCACCCAGTCCTTCTAGTACTTCTTTCAGTAGGCAGTTTCTTCTCAGCCAGAGACTCAACCAATTCCTTTTTCTCTTCGTGATCAGTTTCAGCATCATTGTTTCTTCATCCACTCTTTCCAATACACTCTTATTTTGTCTGTCCATTTCACAAGCTCCATTCTTCTCCATATCAGTCCACACCTGTGGAGTAATGATCAGCGTGTCTGGCCGCGAAACCAGGTGGCCCGGGTTCGAATCCCGGTTGGGGCAAGTTATCTGGTTGAGGCTTTTTCCGGGGTTTTACCTCAACCCAATACGAGCAAATGCTGGGTAACTTTCGGTGTTGGACCCCGGACTCATTTCACCGGCATTATCACATTCATCTCAATCAGACGCTAAATAACCTCAGATGTTGATAAAGCGTCGTAAAATAACCTACTGAAATAAAAAAAATAAAAAGTACAGAATTGATATCACTACCTAAAAAAATAATACAAAATAATATTCTCATAAACAAAATACTAGCATATTCAGCCAAAAAAATTAATGCAAAACCACCACTTCTATACTCAACCAGAATATTGTACGAAATGGAACTATAAAAATTGGACACATCCTTCGAAGAGGTGGAAAAATTCAAATATAATGGAGCAACAGTAACAAATATAAATGACACTCGAGAGAAAATTTAACGCAGAATAAATATCTAAAATAAATATCAAAATATCTAAAATAAATATCAAAAGTCTCTATCATCATATCCCACCTCCCTCAAATACATTTTAATATTATCTTCCCATCTACGTCTCGGCCTCCCTAAAGGTCTTTTTCCCTTCGGCCTCCCAACTAACACTCTATATGCATTTCTGGATTCGCCCATACGTGCTACATGCCCTGCCCATCTCAAACGTCTGGATTTTATGTTTCTAATTATGTCAGGTGAAGAATACAATGCTTGCAGTTCTGTGTTGTGTAACTTTCTCCATTCTCCTGTAACTTCATCCCTCTTAGCCCCAAATATTTTCCTAAGAAACTTATTCTCAAACACCCTTAACCTATGTTCCTCTCTCAAAGTGAGAGTCCAAGTTTCACAACCATAAAGAACAACCGGTAATATAACTGTTTTATAAATTCTAACTTTCAGATTTTTTGACAGCAGACTGGATGATAAAAGCTTACCAACCGAATAATAACACGCATTTCCCATATTTATTCTGTGTTTAATTTCCTCCCGAGTATCATTTATATTTGTTACTGTTGCTCCAAGATATTTGAACTTCTCCACTTCTTCAAAAGATAAATTTCCAATTTTTATATTTACATTTCGTACAATATTCTCGTCACGAGACATAACCATATACTTTGTCTTTTCGGGATTTACTTCCAAACCTATCTCTTTACTTGCTTCCAGTAAAATTCCCGTGTTTTCCGTAATCGTTTGTGGATTTTCTCCTAACATATTCACGTCATCCGCATAGACAAGCAGCTGATGTAACCCGTTCAATTCCAAACCCTCTCTGTTATCCTGGACTTTCCTAATGGCATACTCTAGAGCAAAGTTAAAAAGTAAAGGTGACAGTGTATCTCCTTGCTTTACCCACCGTGAATTGAAACACATCTGTATTATTATTATTTCAATAGATGGAACTTATTATACCAAATTCCAGACTCCGGAAATAATAATAATAATAATAATAATAATAATAATAATAATAATAATAATAATAATAATAATAACCATATCATCATCATCATCATCATCATTACTAACAATCGTGCGACAGGCTCGTTTGCCTGCTGATCCGAATTCCTGTCGAGCCTGAGTTCGATTCTCGTTTGGTCTGATTACCTGGTTTGTTTTTTGTTTTTTTTTTTTTTTCGAGATTTTCCGCAACCCTAAGGAGGATGTGAGATATATTATAGCGAATCCTCTGCCTCATCTCACCAAATTTCACCTCTCTGTCATCAATTTCATCAAAGCTAAATATCCAAGTACTTGATATAACATTGTTAAATAACCGACTGAAAATAAACATAATCAACAAGAACATGTGATATTATCGCCAATATAATCGACATCATCATTATCATCATCATAATCATAGTATTCATCACTACACTAGTGTAACATGAATCTACATGTCGTGTATTAATAAATACATTTGATAAGATGAGCATGTATTAAAGCTGTTTTAGAACTTAGAATTTAGAGAATATCCTTTGCCTTAGTTCGAAATCGAACATGTAAGCTTCCAGTTGGCGGATTTCTCTCTATCGACTGCTACAGCTCGGTCTCTCACCGCGATATTACAGGAGATATTTTAGAATGGAGCTGTCACAGTCCGTTTGAAGATTTTCCGCCTTCTATAAATGTACGGAAATCCCAGAATCTGAATAGGAGAAGACGAAGATTGAGCCCTGCGATCTCTCCAATACAAAGCCAGCGCGCTACCGGGCGATTGTTCCGTTTATTTGCTTCTCTTCATCTCTCCTTATCCGCCTTCCGTGGCATCTCACTATTACGGATTCTTTCTTGCCTTGTATTTATCTCTCATCTTGTACGTATCCAGAGTTCATCTTTAATTCGTTTGTCCCAACTCCTTTCACCCTTTTTCTATTCTTTCTGTTTATTTTGTATGTATGTATGTATGTATGTATGTATGTATGTATGTATGTATGTATGTATGTATGTATGTATGTATGTATGTATGTATGTATGTATGTACATATTTATGTATGTATGTATGTATGTATGTATGTATGTATGTATGTATGTATGTATGTATGTATGTACGTATGTACGTATGTATGTACGTACGTATGTATGTATGTATGTACGTATGTATGTATGTATGTATGTACGTACGTATGTATATATTTATGTATGTATGTATGTATGTATGTACGTACGTATGTATATATTTATGTATGTATGTATGTATGTACGTATGTATGTACGTACGTATGTATGTATATGTACGTATGTATGTACGTACGTATGTACGTATTTATGTACGTACGTATGTACGTACATGTACGTACGTATGTATGTATGTACGTACGTATGTATATATTTATGTATGTATGTATGTATGTACGTACTTATGTATATATTTATGTATGTATGTACGTACATATTTATGTATGTATGTACGTACGTATGTATATATTTATGTATGTATGTACATGTATGTACGTATGTATATACGTATGTATGTATGTATGTATGTATGTACGTACGTGTATGTATGTATGTATGTATGTACGTATGTATGTACGTATGTATGCACGTACGTATGTATGTATGTACGTACGTATGTAGGCCTATGTATTTGTATGTATGTATGTATGTATGTATGTATGTATGTATGTACGTATGTATGTATGTACGTATGTATGTACGTATATTTATGTATGTATGTATGTACGTATGTATGTATTTATGTATGTATGTACGTATTATGTATGTATGTATGTACGTATGTACGTATGTAATGTATGTATGTACGTACGTACGTATGTATGTATGTTGTATGTATGTATGTACGTACGTACGTATGTATATATTTATGTATGTATGTATGTACGTACGTATGTATATATATATGTATGTATGTACGTATGTACGTATGTATGTATGTACGTACATACGTATGTATGTATGTATGTATGTACGTACGTATGTATGTATGTATGTACGTACGTGTGTACCTATGTATGTATGTATGTATGTATGTATGTATGTATGTATGTATGTATGTATGCACGTACGTATGTATGTATGTACAGTATGTAGCCTATGTAGGCCTATGTATGTATGTATGTATGTATGTATGTAGGCATATATGTATGTACGTACGTATGTATGTATGTATGTACAGTATGTATGTATGTATGTATGTATGTATGTATTTATTAACACTAGGTGGTGACAGGATTTTTTCTCGTTGCCAAACTTTCAGAACGGCCCCGAGGTTCACTCAGCCTCCTATAAAATTGAGTACCGGGTATTTCCCGGAGGTAAAAGGCGGTCAGAGCGTGGTGCCGACCACACCACCTCATTCTAGTGCCGAGGTCATGGAAAGCATGTGGCTCTACCTCCATGCCCCCCAAGTGCCTTCATGGCATGTTACCTTTATCTTTACCTTTACAATTGGGTATACATCCGGTGGTAGTGATATATAATATACAATAATTACAATTAGGCCTAAATGAAATAAAATAAAATAAACGTAAATCTATAAATAGTAGATGCAATAAACCTAGGACTATAAATAAAAACTATTCTATAATAATGCCTACGATAAGCAAAAGTAAATCTAATTTATAAGTACTTCTATTCACCCAACTATTACCAATTTAAGTAATTACATATCACCTTAATTAATTACATACGTACTTAATTACATATCATCTTAATTAATTACATATCACCTTAATTTATTTACATATCAACTAAATTACATATCATCTTAATTAATTACATATCAACTTAATTAATTATATATCAACTCAATTAATTACATGACACAACTAAAATAATTACACTGCACCTCCAATTAAATTTTCAGTCTAATCTTCTCAACCTTTCCTTAAATGTATTGATTTTAAGAGGACCAACCTGAAAGATTGCCGCAGGTAAGCTGTTCCAGTCTACTATTGTGCGGTTGACAAAGGAAAATTTTGCCACGTCCGTTCTTTGTTTTCTACATTTAAACTTCCTAATATGATCAGTCCTTCCTAAGTATGATGGTATTGCTAATCTAGCATTGATATCGGTCCATGCTTTGTGTCCCATTTGTGCCTTATCGTATTCTATATTTCTTGTAATTTATCGTTATTGTTTCGGTTTTGTATTTTCTTTCCTATTTATATACATCTTTCTCTGTTGCTCTCTCATCTCTCACGATGTACCTCTGTTTTTTAATTTCTTTTTCATTTCTGTGTGTTCGTCCGCAATTCAATTACGTGGAATTGAAACACAAACTAGTCCAACTAATTATAAATAAGATGTTTCTTAGGCATATATGTAGCTCATGTCATTTCATGATTACGAAATTGAAAGCGAGAGAGAGAGAGAGAGAGAGAGAGTCTGGCAGCTCGGTTAACAAAATAAGATCGATTCCCGAGCGAGTTGCTTCCACAACATACAGCAGCTACTGTGCGTCGCACTTTTTGAAGGAAGTTTTTCTCAACCTAAAAGTTATCAATCATCATTGCTCGACTAAGAAGTTCTTAAACTTCCCGTGCTGCCCTCGTATTTATCATCGTAGTTTTTAGCAAGTTCCCTGGCTAATTACACCATAGCAGGACCGTAGCGGACTACACACACTGTTCTAATACTACTCTTCAAACTTCGTAATATTTCGGTTCGTTTTTCATTTGAGTAATTATAAATTATTCGTTTCATTTAGAAATGGATTTTATATGGACTATTACATTTTTACTACGTCATACTACTTTTGACCAATAAAACGTACGGAACGACGTGTTTCAACCAATCATGGCTGCTTATTCTACAATTTTTATCATCTCCCTAGGATTTGTTTGCCAACATTATACTTTTAATAATTTTATTGTACTTTTTAAAATTATTCATGTTTATTTCATCCTCTTTAATTATTAAGCCTTTTCTATCATTCATCTTATTTATTTTATTTAGGTTTCGTTATTTTGCGTATGAGATTATGGATAGTCACGAATCAGAGCTTGCTTAATATAATTATATAGATAATTGAAGTGGAATACTTTACGACTGTGACTTCCATTGTTTGACTGTGACTCCCACTTTACGACTGTGACTTCCATTGTTTGACTGTGACTCCCACTTTACGTCTGTGACTTCCATTGTTTGACTGTGACTCCCACTTTACGTCTGTGACTTCCATTGTTTGACTGTGACTCCCACTTTACCGACTGTGACTTCCATTGTTTGACTGTGACTCCCACTTTACGTCTGTGACTTCCATTGTTTGACTGTGACTTCCATTGTTTGACTGTGACTTCCATTGTTTGACTGTGACTTCCATTGTTTGACTGTGACTCCCACTTTACGTCTGTGACTTCCATTGTTTGACTGTGACTCCCACTTTTTGACTGTGACTTCCATTGTTTGACTGTGACTCCCACTTTACGACTGACTTCCATTGTTTGATTGTGACTTCCACTTTACGTCTGTGACTTCCATTGTTTGACTATGACTTCCACATTTGGATTGTGACTTCCATTGTTTGACTGTGACTCCCACTTTACGACTGTGACTTCCATTGTTTGACTGTGACTCCCACTTTTGTCTGTGACTTCCATTGTTTGACTGTTTCTCCCACTTTTGACTGTGACTCCACTTTTGACTGTGACTTCCATTGTTTGACTGTGACTCCCACTTTACGTCTGTGACTTCCATTGTTTGACCGTGACTCCGACTTTACGTCTGTGACTTCCATTGTTTGACTGTGACTCCCACTTTACGACTGTGACTTCCATTGTTTGACTGTGACTCCCACTTTACGTCTGTGACTTCCATTGTTTGACTGTGACTTCCACTTTTGACTGTGACTTCCATTGTTTGACTGTGACTCCCACTTTACGACTGTGACTTCCATTGTTTGACTGTGACTCCACTTTACGTCTGTGACTTCCATTGTTTGACTGTGACTCCCACTTTACGTCTGTGACTTCCATTGTTTGACTGTGACTCCACTTTTGACTTCCATTGTTTGACTGTGACTCCCACTTTACGTCTGTGACTTCCATTGTTTGACTGTGACTTCCACTTTTGACTGTGGCTTCCATTGTTTGACTGTGACTCTTTAACTGTGATTTGTTTGACTGTGACTCCCACTTTACGTCTGTGACTTCCATTGTTTGACTGTGACTTTTACGTCTGTGACTTCCATTGTTTCACTTGACTACCACTTTACGACTGTGACTTCCATTGTTTGACTGTGACTCCCACTTTACGGCTGTGACTTCCATTGTTTCACTGTGACTCCCACTTTACGTCTGTGACTTCCATTGTTTCACTGTGACTTCCACTTTTTGACTGTGGCTTCCATTGTTTGACTGTGACTCCCACTTTACGACTGTGACTTCCATTGTTTGACTGTGACTCCCACTTTACGTCTGTGACTTCCATTGTTTGACTGTGACTCCCACTTTACGTCTGTGACTTCCATTGTTTGACTGTGACTTCCATTGTTTGACTGTGACTCCCACTTTACGTCTGTGACTTCCATTGTATGACTGTGACTCCCAATTTTTGACTGACTTCCATTGTTTGACTGTGACTCCCACTTTACGACTGACTTCCATTGTTTGATTGTGACTTCCACTTTACGTCTGTGACTTCCATTGTTTGACTGTGACTTCCACTTTTCGACTGTGACTTCCATTGTTTGACTGTGACTCCCACTTTACGACTGTGACTTCCATTGTTTGACTGTGACTCCCACTTTACGTCTGTGACTTCCATTGTTTGACTGTTTCTCCCACTTTTTGACTGCGACTCCCACTTTTTAACTGTGACTTCCATTGTTTGACTGTGACTCCCACTTTACGTCTGTGACTTCCATTGTTTGACTGTGACTCCCACTTTACGACTGTGACTTCCATTGTTTGACTGTGACCCCACTTTACGTCTGTGACTTCCATTGTTTGACTTGACTTCCACTTTTTGACTGTGACTTCCATTGTTTGACTGTGACTCCCACTTTACGACTGTGACTTCCATTGTTTGACTGTGACTCCCACTTTACGTCTGTGACTTCCATTGTTTGACTGTGACTTCCACTTTTGACTGTGGCTTCCATTGTTTGACTGTGACTCCCACTTTACGACTGTGACTTCCATTGTTTGACTGTGACTCCCACTTTACGTCTGTGACTTCCATTGTTTGACTGTGACTCCCACTTTACGTCTGTGACTTCCATTGTTTGACTGTGACTTCCATTGTTTGACTGTGACTCCCACTTTACGTCTGTGACTTCCATTGTTTGACTGTGACTTGTGTGACTTCCATTGTTTGACTGTGACTGACTTCCATTGTTTGATTGTGACTTTTTACGTCTGTGACTTCCATTGTTTGACTGTGACTTCCACACTTGACTGTGACTCCCACTTTACGACTGTGACTTCCATTGTTTGACTGTGACTCCCACTTTACGTCTGTGACTTCCATTGTTTGACTGTTTCTCCCACTTTTTGACTGTGACTCCCACTTTTGACTGTGACTTCCATTGTTTGACTGTGACTCCCACTTTACGTCTGTGACTTCCATTGTTTGACTGTGACTCCCACTTTACGTCTGTGACTTCCATTGTTTGACTGTGACTCCCACTTTACTTGTGACTTCCATTGTTTGACTCTGACTCCCACTTTACGTCTGTGACTTCCATTGTTTGACTGTGACTTCCACTTTTTGACTGTGACTTCCATTGTTTGACTGTGACTCCCACTTTACGACTGTGACTTCCATTGTTTGACTGTGACTCCCACTTTACGTCTGTGACTTCCATTGTTTGACTGTGACTCCCACTTTACGTCTGTGACTTCCATTGTTTGACTGTGACTGTTTACGGCTGTGACTTCCATTGTTTGACTGTGACTCCCACTTCTGTGACTTCCATTGTTTGACTGTGACTTCCACTTTTGACTGTGGCTTCCATTGTTTGACTGTGACTCCACTTTACGACTGTGACTTCCATTGTTTGACTGTGACTCCCACTTTACGTCTGTGACTTCCATTGTTTGACTGTGACTCCCACTTTACGTCTGTGACTTCCATTGTTTGACTGTGACTCCCACTTTACGACTGTGACTTCCATTGTTTGACTGTGACTCCCACTTTACGGCTGTGACTTCCATTGTTTGACTGTGACTCCCACTTTACGTCTGTGACTTCCATTGTTTGACTGTGACTTCCACTTTTTGACTGTGGCTTCCATTGTTTGACTGTGACTCCCCACTTTACGTCTTTTGTTTGACGACTGTGACTTCCATTGTTTGACTGTGACTCCACTTTACGTCTGTGACTTCCATTGTTTGACTGTGACTCCCACTTTACGTCTGTGACTTCCATTGTTTGACTGTGACTTCCATTGTTTGACTGTGACTCCCACTTTACGTCTGTGACTTCCATTGTTTGATTGTGACTTCCACTTTACGACTGTGACTTCCATTGTTTGACTGTGACTCCCACTTTACGACTTGACGACTGTGACTTCCATTGTTTGACTGTGACTCCCACTTTACGTCTGTGACTTTCATTGTTTGACTGTGACTTCCACTTTTGACTGTGACTTCCATTGTTTGACTGTGACTCCCACTTTACGACTGTGACTTCCATTGTTTGACTGTGACTCCCACTTTTTGACGTCTGTGACTTCCATTGTTTGACTGTGACTCCCACTTTACGTCTGTGACTTCCATTGTTTGACTGTGACTCCCACTTTACGTCTGTGACTTCCATTGTTTGACTGTGACTCCCACTTTACGTCTGTGACTTCCATTGTTTGACTGTGACTTCCACTTTTTGACTGTGACTTCCTTTGTTTGACTGTGACTCCCACTTTACGACTGTGACTTCCATTGTTTGACTGTGACTCCCACTTTATGACTGTGACTTCCATTGTTTGACTGTGACTCCCACTTTACGTCTGTGACTTCCATTGTTTGACTGTGACTTCCATTGTTTGACTGTGACTCCCACTTTACGACTGTGACTTCCATTGTTTGATTGTGACTTCCACTTTACGACTGTGACTTCCATTGTTTGACTGTGACTCCCACTTTTTGACTGACTCACACTTTAAGACTGTGAATTCGTATTATTGAGCGACAAATTTAGCGTATTTTATAAAAACAAGCCTCTTTCAGCGCTCAGAACTCTGGAAATATTTACTGCAGAACATTGAACGGGAGCTCATTTTGAAGCTGCCAATTGGTAGGTTATGTCAAGAGGTAATCCTTATTTTCATTGTATACACAGAGACAGATAATCTGATTTTACTTACTTTTAGGCTTTTTGCCAATTTGTAAAAATGTAAAAAATATTGAGAAAAAACCTTGCATTATTATTAAGAGGGACTTCGGCATTGTTTGCTTAGTGGCTCGGCAATAAGTTTCGAGGGTATTAAATAAATTATTTTCACACGTCTGGACTTGAACTTAAGCGAGCGTTGGACGTCATTTTACTACTGTGTTTATCAAAACTTGTCATAAAGCTAGCCCAGCTGTGCGCTACTAGACGAAACATCACGTGTTTGTCTCCTGGCCTTGCTTGTCTCGCCTAGCTCCCGCCTCACAGTCAGCTGGTTAGTTCACGCGCGTCCTATTTATTTTCTTTATTTGATATTTGCAATACTCCCTTATAAACGGTGCACCAGTAAAAATTATGTGTTTATCTGTACTTTCAATGCGGAATCTAACCATATATTTTAAAAAATATTTTTTCGTGGTCAAAGGCGTCTTGATGAAGAAAAATCGAAATTTCTCCACTTCCATAAAAAGTAAGAAAAACTGTTTATATATCAATATAAACTTCAATTGCTCAGCATCAAAATAAACCATGATTTTGATCATTGGGTGAAAGGGTTTCGGAGCCACAACAGTTTAAAGTTGCTAATTTTATGAAAATATGATAAATTTAAATATTTTTAATTTAAACACTATGAAGTGCTGATGCCTCAAACTTTGCACAAAGCATTATATCACAGTTCTCTACGTACAAAAAAAGTTTGATTGTATTTAGAAATTGTAAGGTCAATTTTCTCTATATTTCGGTCGATTTGAGATGGAATAGCTCATATGATTAGACGACAAATGAATGGATAGACTTTCAATGTCGAATATATACTTTCTTTCGGCTAGAAATAGGATTTGTTGTTCACGAAAGTAATTTTCACGAAGTTTATTTGTAAGCCTACAAACATGCCTCGTAACTTAATTATCGAACGTTAATTACCATTCAAATTAAAATGTGTCTCAGTGAAGCGTACAGCAGAGTTCGTATAGGTCAGTTTCTGTCAGACGCGTTTCCAATTCACTGCGGGCTACAGCAAGGAGATGCACTATCACCTTTACTTTTTAACTTTGCTCTAGTGTATGCCATTAGGAAAGTTCAGTATATCAGAGAGGGTTTGGAATTGAACGGGTTACATCAGCTGCTTGTCTATGCGGATGACGTGAATATGTTAGGAGAAAATCCAGAAATCATTAGGAAAACACGGGAATTTTACTGGACGCAAGTAAAGAGATAGGTTTGGAAGTAAATCCCGAAAAGACAAAGTATATGATTATGTCTCGTGACCAGAATATTGTACGAAATGGAAATATAAAAATTGGAAATTTATCTTTTGAAGAGGTGGAGAAGTTCAAATATCTTGGAACGACAGTAACAAATATAAATGATACTCGGGAGGAAATTAAACACAGAATAAATATGGGAAATGCCTGTTATTATTCGGTTGAGAAGCGTTTATCATCCAGTCTGCTGTCAAAAAATCTGAAAGTTAGAATTTATAAAACAGTTATATTGCCGGTTGTTCTACATGGTTGTGAAACTTGGTCTCTCACTTTGAGAGAGGAACATAGGTTAAGGGTGTTTGAGAATAAGGTTCTTAGGAAAATATTTGGGGCTAAGAGGGATGAAGTTACAGGAGAATGGAGAAAGTTACACAACACAGAACTGCGCGCATTGTATTCTTCACCTGACATAATTAGGAACATTAAATTCCAGACGTTTGGGATGGGCAGGGCATGTAGCACGTATAGGCGAATCCAGAAATGCACATAGAGGCCGGAGGGAAAAAGACCTTTAGGGAGGCAGAGACGTAGATGGGAAGATAATTTTAAAATTGATTTGAGGGAGGTGGGATATGATGATAGAGAATGGATTAATCTTGCTCAGGATAGTGACCAATGGCGGGCTTATGTGAGGGCGGCAATGAACCTCCGGGTTCCTTAAAAGTCAGTAAGTAAGTAGTAAGTAATTACCATTTTATTGTGGCCTGCAAAGAGGAAGGCTCTGCTAGCCTGCACAAAATTATACAGTCGCACTGTATCTAATGAAGATGCTTTATTTGAGAACTGATTGAGTGAAGGAAGAAAAAGAAAACGACCAGTGAAATATGTGGAGTGCGCATTTCTGAAGCCTCATGTGTCAACAGGCGTGCCCCACCCGAGAGCGGCCGGTCTGGTCTGCTCTTCCTTCGCTTTGTTTGCTCTGGCAGCGGATCGCATCAACCATCCCGGTGCGTGCACGCCTCTGCGAGTTTATCTATAATGATTTTGGAGGGCGTAGTTCGTACAAATGTGATGGAGGGGCGGCCCCATTTTGATAACAACATGTTACAAACAAGGGGTCATTTGTTTGTTTGTGTCTAATTTTACAGCTGGCGAAAGCTCGCAAGAGAATGCTTTCATAAAAGAAATATTCATTCTCTTCATGGGTATCTAAAGATATAAACAATAGGCTATACTCTTTACGTTGAACATGGTTATATAATTGTCAATATGCGTTTCAGATTTTATAGGTCATGGATAAAGATATCTGTTCTTTTATTATGCCCACATTTATGAGATTTCCACGTCACCTTCTTCAGATTCCTACGAAGGACACACTCAAAGTCTCAATATAGACGGGAGTTTTTCAACCTTTCTCAACATTTGCACACTTGCTTACTTATTTACAAGTGGCTTTTAAGAAACCCGGAGGTTCATTGCTGCCCTCACATAAGCCCGCCATCGATTCCTATCCTGTGCAAGATTAACCCAGTCTCTATCATCATATCCCACCTCCCTCAAATCCATTTTAATATTATCATCCCATGGGTTTTAGTTCGAACACAGGTTTAAGGTACAAATTAGATTTACTTTAAATGTTATTTTAACTGATCGTGCTTCATTTAATTTAGGATGTTCCCTGTTATTATTATTGTTATTATTATTATTAATTATTATTAGTATTAATTATTAGTATTATTATTAATTGTATTTTTTATTAACTTGTGTTTATTATTGTCTTTATTGAGTGTAATTAGTTACCACTGCCACCGGGTATATACCCATTGCAGTGTGAATAAATAAATACATATACATACATACATACATACATACATCATCTCGCCTCCCCAAAGGTCTTTTTCCCACGGGCTTCCCAACTAGTACTCTATATGCATTTCTAGATTCGGGCATACGTGCTACATGCCCTGCCCATCTCAAACGTCTGGACTTAATGTTCCTAATCGAAGAGTCCACTGCAAGAATGATGGATGTCACTTTCTTCTCGAAAATGAACCAAGACTGTCAATGCATAGCTTAAGACATATAGAATGTACATAGAGAGTTATATGACATTAACACTGATAGTCATTGTCCAGTAATGATCGGAAAATCACAGTTAAGCTTTGAGCGCTAAGCATTTCAAACTTTCAATTGCCTCTTCTGAAAAATGTATTCCAAATGACGTCCATCATTCTTGCAGTGGACTCTTCAAATGGCTTTTAAGAAACCCGGAGGTTCATTGCTGCCCTCACATAAGCCCGCCATCGATTCCTATCCTGTGCAAGATTAATCCATTCTTTATCATCATATTCCACCTCCCTCGAATCCATTTTAATACTATCCTCTCATCTACGTCTCGGCCTCCCCAAAGGTCTTTTTCCCTCGGTTTCCCAACTAGCACTCTCTATGCATTTCTAGATTCGCCCATACGTGCTACATGCCCTGTCCATCTCAAACGTCTGGATTTAATGTTCCTAATTATGTCAGGTGAAGAATACAATGCGTGCAGTTCTGTGTTTTTTTATTATCCAATTTAATAAATCCTATTTCACCCTGAGGTATATTAGGGTTACAGTTGGCATCAAAATACATATTTTATAACCAATAAACAATAGTAAAGTGATAACATAAAATAGTGGTCACAGTTACAATTCACATGAATTATGTAGAAGCATGCACATTAGTGAAAGAATGGATCCTGTTAAAGATTATGAGATGTTTGAGGAATAATCAATATAAAAGGTATACAAGAATGTCTAACCGTTTCAGAGTAAATCACGATCTTAAAAAGATAATCAATTGTAGATTAATAAAACAAAGTTTCACTTTTACTTTTAAATTAATACTTAATTCATGAACAACGAAACAGTTAAGAGTAATAAAGACATATTACAAGCAATGATTTACGGTTGCAAGTTACATACATGATTCAGGAACAATTAAAATAATTAAAATATGACACAAATAATAACTTACAACTAACGAATAACGAAATTCTTGAAGGGCAGTATATAATGGTAGGGGCAATACAAAAGATTTAAAAACAAATGTAAACAATACAGTAAAGGAATAGTAGAAAAAATGACTTCAGATTACAAATTAAACACATTCTTTTTAAAGCAATAGATAACAACAAAGAGATACTAATGACAATACACTGACTGTAATTACAGATTAAACACGTTATTTTAAAAAACAAACACGCAAAGGATTAATAGCTAATTTCAGGCATCATTCAAAGGGACCATGACTGTGTGTAACGTTCTCCATTCTCCTGTAATTTCATCTCTCTTAGCCCCAAATATTTTCCTAAGAACGTTATTCTCAAACACCCTTAATCTCTGTTCCTATCTGTTTTATAAATTCTAACTTTCAGATTTTTTGACAGCAGACTGGATGACTAAAGCTTCTCAACCGAATAATAACAGGCATTTCCCATTTTTATTCTGCGTTTAATTTCCTCCCGAGTATATTTGTTACTGTTGCTCCAAGATATTTGAATTTTTCCACCTCTTCGAAGGATAAATCTCCAATTTTTATATTTCCATTTTGTACAATATTCTGGTCACGAGACATAATCATATACTTTGTCTTTACGGGATTTACTTTCAAACCTATCACTTTACTTGCTTCAAGTAAAATTTCTGTGTTTTCCTAATCGTTTGTGGATTTTCTTCTAATCTCGGAAGGATGGGGAGAATACTTTTCATAAAAAGTGAATTGCGATATTTTAACTTTACTAATCTGGGAACCCTTGTTGATCGTCAGTGATTCTCTTCCCTGCAGCTTTCACACGTACACTGTGTTTACTGAATGTTCACTTATTTCGCTTTCGCTGATAGTTGACTCTTATGGACTTACTTTGTTTACTAGTCTTTTGTTTTTTTTTTTTCTCAATTTTTGCTAAGAACCTTGAAGTGTGGGTTGCAAACAAGATTTGAGCGACTTTCTATGAGAAACGAGAATGTGGAAATGTTTGTCATATTTCCTATTACATCCGATAGTTCAGTACATTTCAAAGACGACAGAAATCCTCAGCACGGTTTTCGTCAGAAGAAAAGTGTATTTTTCCCGAGGTTTTCCTGAAGTGTAAGACGAATACCCGCGAATCTTCGGCATCATCTCGCTAAATACCATCTCGGCATCACTCAATTTCATCGACGCTAGAAAACATCGTAGTTGATACAGTATCGTTAAATAACTGACTAAAATGCATATTCATTTTTTTACCAATGAAGACCGCTATATTTGGCAACATTATATCCATAAGTACCAGCTTTTTCAGCCATACAAAGCATCGATCCTAAATTGCAACTGTGGTCAAGTTATTTAGGAATTGACCATTATCCTAAATTAAAGCAGGGTGGGAAGGGGGGAAAAACAACCGATCACCCACCGACGGGACTGAGAATCTGTGTGGGGTTTCCATACAACGTATCGTCCAGGCTATAACAAGGGAGAGTCTGTGACCTCGCTGAGAGAGGGAGAGAAAGAGAGAGAGATGAACATGTGTTGCTGGGATCAGGTTAATAGCTCCCTGAACACTCATTAAATTCAAAATCTATGGAAAATTAAATTGGTTCGTGTGTGGAGAGATTTGGACTCACCCCACGCGGAATTCCAGCTTTCTCTCTCTCCGAGGGTCGGACTCCAGCGGACATAAATTCAGGTGACTTCCCATTCATAAAATTGAATTGTCGTGTTTATGAGAAATAAAGGAGCTATAATTAAATTTCTGTCGTAAGTCAACTTTAGGGGCCAAAAAATCAAAGAATACTGCGCCGCAAATTGAAGCGTATTAATTAAATTTCAAACCATAAAATATTACCCACGCCCTATCTTTCACACGCTGTTTTAATAACGTAAGACTTAAACTTATAAATCCATGTTATCCGCCTGGGTGTTCAGCAGTATATGTTTCTAAATAACATCCTAAGAAAATGAATCTGTTTTTATTAAACCTCCTGCTTACCAAGATGGATAATAGTTTTACCTCACTGATAATTTTTCAATATTATTTTCATGTTTTTCCGTATTTATTTATTTATTTATTTATTTATTTATTTATTTATTTATTTATTCATTTATTCATTCATTCGTTGCTGAACATAATAGGCAAAGCCCAATTACAATGTTCACGACTAACAAATTAATTTATAAAACATAAACAAAGAAAAGAAAACATACATTTATTAAAAACTGAAACAAAACAGAAATAAGAGAAAGAAAAAAGAGAAATTGAAATAAGGTGTGAAAGTAGCTTCAAATTAACTAACAGCAATATTCTGTAAAATATGTTAAGAAATTTATTTATTTATTTATTTATTTATTCATTCATTTATTTATTTATTTATTTATTTATTTATTTATTTATTTATTTATTTATTTATTATTTTGCTAATAATTGTAACATAAAATAAAATATATACATATAAACTTCAGCTCGCCCCTTAAAGAGTAGAACTCGTGCTCAGGGGCGGATTCCTGAATTGAAATTAATAATTATAGAATACAATTTGTCTTATGCTACTGTGCAATTATAGTATATAAATTTAAATTTACAATTTTTCAATTTTTATAAAATCCATACATAACTTTTTAAATTTAATACTAGAACTATTAGAATTGACAAGATTAGGATATTTAAATATAAATTTGTTATATATTCTTGGGCCTAAATTACTACTATGATTAAATACTGTAACAGTGTTGCATTTTGGTTCAAACAATCTTAAACAATAATTCTGTATCTAGAGAATTTCATATTTAACATATCAACATTCGGATTACAAAGTAATTTATTGTATAACTGTAACATTTGGAAAACTGGGGAATTTTGATGGGATTCAGTATTTGTCCTTAGTATGTAAAACAAATTTCGAAATTTCGTTTCAAGCTTAGGTGCATATAATGTTATATAATAAAATAAACCAACACAGTCCAACTTATTGTTAATAATTTTATAAAGAAAGTTTAAAGATTGACAATTTCGTCGAATTTGCAAATTAGTAAAATGGAAATGTTGAAGTATTGTAGCATAATTCTCATAGGTAGGATAATCATTATAAAGTCTGCAATATAACCATTTTAGAAATTTATTTATATGCCTGCTAACAATTTTTATTAAGAATAACATACATAATTAATCTACTTTAAGTTGTACTTCACATTATTCATATAGGGTTATATTGTTATGGTTTGCATTACACAATTCTTTGACTTAGAGTGATACAGCCTGGGTTTAGTAATACAGGAATCATTGGAGTTATTTAATTAATAGTCAGATCATCAGCAGGCTTCGAGACTTTGGACCCGATACAATAAGTTTACTGTGCATGCACTATAGGTTGTTGACTCGCTGCAGGTAGATAGAGATGTGTTGAGGTAACGTTGCTATTTAGAGTAGAGTACGTTAGTATGGGGAAAAACACATATGTACATTCTGAAAGTAAATATACATTACACAATGATAATGTCAAAAGAATATGAAAAGCATTTATTCTCCTGTCTTTTATAAGCATTTGTGTTTAATTATACACAGTGTTAATGGTTGAAATAAGCATGTAGCAATTTTAATTTTTTCATTTATCCTATTGGTCGTCTTTAGGAAGTGCGGTTACAGTACCGAATTGCAATGTACCTACTACAAGATACATTCTCAGTGTCTCAAACGTAAATCTTCTTCGATTATCTGTCAAAATTTGTGCTGTAGAAAGCTGCGCTCTACGTCGCATGACGTGATAGGAGCAAAACGAAAAAACCTAACATCATTGCAGTCTCTAAGAGACAGTCCTTTATTCGCGGGTGACTCTATGTCCACTAATTTGCTGTTTATGTTACACAATGTTCCATATCCGTTATTTTTACATAAAATTGATTTCCACTTCTGTTTTACACGTTCAGTAGCCGGTGTCATTTTCTAAATTAATTTGAGGGCTTCCGGCATCTGTTGCTCTGACATTTCTAACCGTGTAATAGTTTCAGACACAGTTTGAAAATAGGTTTGTATGAAAACCAAATTATTCGTCAGAACTTTCAAATCCAGAGCGTTTTTCTTTGCGTATTTGTTGGCATTCATTCTACAGTACCCCCACCCACTGTACGCTTTACCACTATACTCAGTACGCCGTTATACGGATTTCCCACTGAACTGCTCTATTGGGTCCGAAGTCTCGAAGCCTGATCATCAGCAAATCGGTAAAGGCAGAGGCATCCATGTTGTATACTAAAGGAGAGATCATTATAAAAAGGAGATTATTATAAAATATGATCCCAAGACAGAGCCTTGTGGAACACCATATTTGAGTAATTTAAATGTAGAGTTATTAATGGAATTAGAATAAATAAATACAACTTCCAGTAAAATTCGTGTGCCTAATGAACAGAATGAAATAAAATATGAATGGCACTCAATAATAATAATAATAATAATAATAATAATAATAATAATAATAATAATAATAATAATAATAATAATAATCCTTGACTCCCACAACGTGTTTAAAACAACACAGAACATCACATTAACAATAAATGCGCTTGGCGGAATTCGAACTCAGGATCATAACTTTCCGCAGCATCAAAGTTGTGTGCCCTAATCCTTACAGCTACCATTATCTGCGAAATATAGTTCCGTTTTTTTACAAATAAAAAAATGTTATTGTTGCATACAGCGTTGGACTTATATTAGAAATAGATAGGTGGGTCTATGTCATTTATTATTAGTAGCACCACTTCGTTCTTTCAGTTGTGAATATAGTCCAGCATTTTGCTCTACATTAAAGTCGTTGATTAAGTTAGTCAATTCCTAGATTAGTGTACGTGTAATAAGTTGAGCCCTTAATCTTTCGTCAATTGGCTGAATGGATCAACTTTAATCGAATTCCGAACACCTGGCAATTTTCCGTTATATCCTAGAACCATCGCTCGTTTCAGTAGTTATATGATTTTAAGTGAAATTCTCGATTCAAGCAAATAGCCAATATTAAACTACAGTTACGGGATGTCATATGAGTTCTATTAAAATTTTATTTTATGTTTAAAGTTGATTAAGGTCGGTTAGAATAACAGAAAAAAGAGAGAGAGATTTTATTATGATTTGAGTATTGTAACAATAGGTGAAATGATTGTATTTCAGATTTTTAAAAATTTCGAGGTATTTCGTAATAAAAAAGAAAAAGAAGATGGAAAAAATTTTACTTTTCACGTATCGCTTAACATAGTTTGATGTTGGAGATATTTGCTTTCTTCTGCCACAATTTCGCTGTAACTCACGGATTGTATGATCGATGGAAGGAGTACATCAATAATATAAATTCACATTGGATTATTCTTTCTATTTGCTAATAATAATATTTATGACTTTAAGGAACCCGGAGGTTCATTGCCGCCCTCACATAAGCCCGCCATCGGCCCCTATCCTGTGCAAGATTAATCCAGCCTCTACAATCATATCCCACCTCCCTCAAATCCATTTTTATATTACCCTTCCATCTACGTCTCGGCATCCCCAAAGGTCTTATTCCCTCCGGCCTCCCACCTATCACTCTATAAGCATTTCTGGATTCGCCCATTCATGCTACATTCCCTGCCCACCTCAAACGTCTGGATTTAATGTTTCTAATTATATCAGGTGAAGAATAAAATGCATGCAGTTCTGCGTTATGTAACTTTCTCCATTCTCCTGTAACTTCATCCCTCTTAGCCCCAAATATCTTCGTAAGGACCTTATTCTCAAATACCCTCAACCTCTGTTCTTCTCTCAAATGAGAGTCCAAGTTTCACGAACAGAAGAACCGGTACCGGTAATATATATATATATATATATATATATATATATATATATATATATTTTTTTTTTTATTGATTCTATCTTTCAGCTCTTTTGAGAGCAGACTGGATGATAAAATCTTCTCACCCGAATAATAACACGCATTTCCCAAATTGCTAATAATAATAATAATAATAATAATAATAATAATAATAATAATAATAATAATAATAATAATAATAATAATAATAACAGACATAATCTTCCCCATAGCATACGTCAACAAAATGGTGGCCCGATCCGAAGCAATAGAAAGAGTCTGTTCTCTTGACTGGTCCACCTGCCAGCCTAATTCCGGGACAGGTGCTCGTTGAGTAAACTTTCCAATAATCGTCAAGTTGCAGTAAGTCATTTTTTGTGTACAACATTAATCAACTTGAAAGAAATAATTTCCGTAATGATTGTTTAATAATACAGATTCGTTTGTTTAAAACATTCTTATTAATAATAATCATCTTAATACGCAAAAGTCTACCGCTGTGGACTAACGGTTAGCGTGTCTGACCGTGAAATGCGCGGGTCCGGGTTCAAATCCTGGTTGGGACAAGTTACTTAGTTGAATTTTTTTCCATGGGTTTCCCTCAGCCCATTAAGAGCAAATGCTGAGTAACTTTTGGTACTGGATCGTGGACTCATTTTGCTGACATTATCACCTTCATTTTACTCAGACGCTATGCAGTTGATACAGCGTCGTAAAATAAAGAAATACAAATACATAGAGACTCCCTTCCAACTTCACTTTCTGAATTTTGTATATAACAGTATTGTAATAGGATTTTCTGTTGAGCTTTAAATTTATACAATAATATGATCTATGTTTAAACAGCGACCAAAACAATCTTCTTCGAATTGAACCTATTTTAAACTTTATCTAATACAAACCTAACACTATCTTTGTTTAAACAGCGACCAAAGCAATCTTCTTCGAATTGAACCTATTTTAAACTTTATCTAATATAACCCTAACACGATCTTTGTTTAAACAGCGACCAAAGCAATCTTCTTCGAATTGAACCTATTTTAAACTTTATCTGACCTAAACCTAACATGATCTCTGTTTAAACAGTGACCGAAACAATTTTTTTCGGTTTGAACTTATTTTAAACTTTATCTAACCTAAACCTATTATAATTTTTGTTTAAACAACAACCAAGACAATCTTATTCAAATTGAACGTATTTTAAACTTTATCTAACCTAAACCTATTATAATCTTTGTTTAAACAGCGACTAAAATAATCTTCTTCGAATTGAACCTATTTTAAACTTTATCTAACCTAAACCTAATATGATCTTTGTTTAAACAGCGATAAAAACAGTCTTGCTCCAATTGAACCTATTTTAAACTTTATCTAACTCAAACTTAATATGACCTTTGTTTAAACAGCGACCAAAACAATCTTTTTCGAATTGAACCTATTTTAAATTTTAACTTATTATGATGTTTGTTTAAACAGCGTCCAAAACAATATTTTTCGAATTGAACCTATTTTAAACTTTATCTAACCTAAATCGAATATGATCTTTGTTTAAACAGCGTCCAAAACAATCTTTCTCGAATTGAACCTATTTTAAACTAATCTAATCCAAACCTAATATGATCTCTGTTTAAACAGCGACCAAAACAATCTTCTTCGAATTGAACCTATTTTAAACTTTATCTAATCCAAACCTAATGTGATCTTTGTTTAAACAGCGACCAAAACAATCTTATTCCAACTGGACCTATTTTAAACTTTATCTACAGCGACCAAAACAATATTATTCCAGTTGAACCTATTTAAAAGTTTATCTAATCCAAACCTAATATGATCTTTGTTTAAATAGCGACCAAAACAATCTTATTCCAACTGAACCTATTTTAAACTTTATCTACAGCGACCAAAACAATCTTATTCCAATTGAACCTATTTAAAAGTTTATCTAATCCAAACCTAGTATGATCTTTGTTTAAACAGCGACCAAAACAATCTTATTCCAATTGCACCTTTTTTTTTAATTTATCTAACCTAAACCTAATATGATCTTTGTTTAAACAAAGACTAAAAATCTTATTCCAATTGAACCTACCTATTTTAAAATTTATCTAACCCAACGTAATATGATCTTTGTTTAAACAGCGACCAAAACAATCGTATTCCAATTGAACCTTTTTTTTTAAATTGATCTAAGCTAAACCTAATATGATCCTTGTTTAAACAAAGACCAAAAATCTTATTCCAATTGAACCTACCTATTTTAAAATTTATCTAACTCAACCTAATATGATCTTTGTTTAAACAGCGACCAAAACAATACAAAACAAATAGACAATCGAATTCCTGGAGTCGTTTGTAAAGAGTTCGCCGGATGCGTCGCAGTGTGAACAGGGCCTTGTTGGAGGCCGTTAGCTTGATTCCTGTGGTGTTGCTAGGTTGCTCTTATCTGATTGTAACGATGCCACGCCAAACTTGGGATAATTAGTCGGTGCTGACATCTCACCTGCCGGCGTCAGCGACATTATCAGCGCGCGGAGAGTTCCAGAACGAGGCTGCAGACAAAAGAATGGGATGCGGTGTAACACGAGATAGTGACCTCCCTTGTTCATTAAGAGTCGCGGCTTCATTTTAGGCTTGTAATGGATTTTAGTAGAAGTGTCAATTCGTTCCATACTGGAACAGCATGGATTCTGTGCCAAGGGTAGAACAATGTAATTTATTTTTTCGCCATGAATGTTTATGACATTGACATGAACGTTTCGACAATTAAGACTTGACTTTAGGCTCATAAAACCGCTGTTGTGAGTTCGAATCTCGCTTAGGAGATATACTATATTTTCTCAACTGTTAACGTGATTTCTTTTCTATATTTTGCGATTAGGACAATCTGCTTTTGAGATCACCCAATTGATTCTAGGCAATTTCGGATGAAAGTAAAGTACTTAACCCTTTGCAGTACAAATTAATTTTTTTATGTCTTTCATTTCATGGATCATAACAAAGTTTCGATCAATTTTTTTCAACATTTTAACTCTGCACACAACTTCAAAACACAGATGGCACCTCTATGTATATACTCAAGAGGTGGTTCCTTGGTGGAATATCTGTGCCATAAAATTTAGAAAGAAAGAAAACGGTGGTTCTTCTGAACAATCACCATGCTGCAAAAGGTTAAGAGAAGTATAGCAGAACCAATAATTATTTATTAAACAAAATCTTAAGGATTGTCGAGTTTTTGGCAGTGAAACTTAGTCTAAGGTCTGCATTTTTTGCTACTTTCTACGGTTGCCAGATATCCAGTATTTGAGACTAGAAGCTTCTTTGTCCCTTAGTGACACCATACGAGAAGTAAAAAATTCCCGTATTTACGGACTAGTAAATACGACTGTTTTAATATATATATTTTTAATATCCCTGTTTTTTTCTGTACGGATATTATATGTTAATTCATTGCATTACAGATAAAATGAAAGAATTTGAAGTGACAAGTAATTCTAATGTGTCAGTTAAGAAAAATACGAGTTGATGGAAGAAAGAAGTAGATGTTTTACAAATCTCACGAAAGATTAGGTCCAAGTGAACTTGGATTTTAAGTAAAGATAGATTCAGCTTTCCTAGCTAATTCAAAGAAAATAAAAAAATCATAATATACTTTATGCTATGCAATATTGCGAAACAGTTTATAAAGATGTAGGCCTTTAGTTTTCCTACAAATCAATGATTTTATTGGATAATTTAAGTAACACAAAAACTAAATAGCTGTCAGCCATCAAATTTTGCTGCCATCAACTCGACAAACTTTGCGTGTTGTGGTGGTTAACTTTGCATCATTCACTTTTATCTCAAAGTAAATCATCAAAAGCTGCTCCCTCCTTTGTTAGGTGAATGTTTGCCGTCGTGTTCACATTACGTTGTAACTGATAAGAGTTCAATTTGGGCATTTTTCAACCTGAACCTAGATGAAACCATTCCTCTAAGGCTTGTGGTCAGCACGACGCCAGGTTTCCTACTGAGACAACACAGAAATTCACGGTAAAATATTAATTTCACAATTGGGTTTCGAACCCTAAACTGTGGCCCCTAGCACTGCTAAAGCTATGCCTTAAACTTTGCTCACATTATGGCAAGGTCTCTTTCCGAGATGGTATTGAGATTAGAATGAAAAATTAAGCGTACCTCGTCCCATTTCCATGACTCAGGGTATCTGAAAACGTTTATCATTGCAGCTGCCATACGCATCATTCCTGTTTCCGTTTCCGGACAATAATAAAAACTGAAAACAGTTCGTGATAATGGAGCAGTGTAACTTAGCTGAGAGTAATAGAAAAGTGAATGTGTCGTGGCGTAATAAGCAAGCAAATTAATGACGTTTTTGTGTCTTCTTCTTTTTTTGTTTCCGTGGTAACATATTTATCCTACTATAAAACATTAGCTACCCTATTTAATTAATACTAGTGGCTTGTGCAGCAAATGCTGCAAACTAAGTTCATTAGACAATCAAATAAAAATTTTTCAGATTTATTTTTAATGAAGAATACCAGACATTCTGAAAGTTATTTGCTTCCTTAATAATGAAACGTACTCCCTTTGAATGATTTTTTATGCCAAATACTTTTTTTTGAACCTATACACCTTCAGTTTTTGAGCTTCAACCCGAAAACGCAAGTAACAATGTCAGGACGATCAGTGGATTTTTCATGTGGGAGTAAAGAAATACCTATTTTAGGTCATTGTGGATTGTAGGTGAAAGTTAAAAAAAGTAGGTTTGCTATGCTTTCCAACAATAGACATAGCATCTTGGTATAGCTGCTGCATGTAGAGCTTGAAATGTAGAGGGTAGAATCATTTTATCCTGCTAACAGTAAGAGATCTTGCTGAAATGATCGGGAAACTACATAATTTTGTAGGCTTCTTATTTTATCAGTAAGTAATACATTTTGGTCTTTCCTTAGGAACTGCAATTTTTGCGCTCTCTCGAGCCAATACTGAAGAGAATGACGCATATAAATATCTACACCACACCGACATTAAGTATGTGAAAAAGACCCAACCCCACTTGATTAATAACTATAAAAATATTAGATTTTTATTAACAATATTATTATCTTACGTAAGTTTTGCAGTTATAGCCGCCACTCAGTAAATTATAGAAATGAAGATCTAATTTAAGATATTCTTTATATCTACTTACATAACCTCAAAAACGTTTCACTTTCATATCATCAATATAGCATTAATACTCGTATGTATAATTAATGAAAAATAGTCACAGCATGGCATTAACTATAATAATATTTCATTTCTAATGGTAATAACTTCATCAAACCACCTCAAGTTTTGTAGATTTTAATACCCCATACACAGCTATACTCAGAAAATTACACACCGCAGAATCTGACCTGTAAATTATTTTAGTAAGCCTTGAAGTTTTTAATAACCAATTGAATTTGAGCTCTAAATATGTCAGCAATCCTGCAGGTCATGACCTTCGTGTAATAGCATTGTTTTTTGTAGTGTGTGCTTTGTTTTATACTGAAATGCAATTAGTTCTCAAAACTGACGAAAGATGGATTTTGGAAAATAGGAAAATTATGTAGGAAACCTAACGCTTCACTGAAAGTTACTATTTTTTCTGAAAATCCTTGGATGCCAAGCTTCAAAATGAGGGCTTAAAATCCGTTCAGGCGTTTTCCCGTAATTTCCATTACTAGTACAAATTATATATATAGATTTTGATATTCATTTTCCTGGTTCCAGTAATGTTAAAACTACCCATTTTTATTCACATAATGTGTATATTAACCAACTTATTAGACTGAATTGGTTGATGTACACTATTTAATTAAGTTTAAACTAAAGTAGGCCTACTGCTGTTTTATTCGCAAGTCCTCATAGGTCCTAATTATGTAAAGAACCGCGGTAAAAATTCTGATGATGGAACACCATAAAAGCAGTCTTGTAATAGATTGGAATAGGCCTGTGTAATTACATGTATGTGTCAATAGCCATAAATTTGTTACATTGTGAAGAGACTTAACAGTGGTGTAGGCCCAGTGAATGAACGCCGATAGTGTATTCAGTATCAGCATCCGTGTTACAACATACCGACTGAATGTCGGGCTTTTGTGTCGGTGTGTCCCCAGCTGGGGTGTCATACAGAAACAGCATTCCTCTCAGCGAAGCGTGAATGAATCAACTTGGGAGTTACATAAGGACTGGAGCCCTACACGGCATGGCGTGGTCGAAAATGCGTAAATATATCAGATATTTCATAAAAATTTTTGTACATGAGTTGACCATTTTTAATAAAGAACGTCAGCCTTTGTTCCATACTGCTAAATACGCTCAGACCTACTATACTTGTATTAATATAGAACGTGCTGTTGTACTCATGTGTAGCCTATATCAGGAAAGAAAGTATGGAAGAAGAAAACAATGAACAGTATGATATAACTAAATACAAGGTGCGGCAAGGGAATGGAACAGTTTTAGAAGGCAGTTCATTTAGCCAACTCTGAAGAAGAACAACCAACCAGACTGTGTTTTATGTGTAGTATTGCGAGACTCAAAATACAATCAAATTCGACACAAGAGTAGATACTACCACAATCTACTATATACAGTCGCGAAGCTTGAGGTGATTTTTTGCAAATCTCGTGATAAAGAGCTCCAAGCGGTTAGCAACTAGAAACAATAGACGTCCACGGTCGACTTTGGACTGTGTAGTATTTCCATCGAGTGCTAGCTCGTTGCGTATTTCACATTGATGCTTGTGAAATGCTCGTTAATGATTGTAATGAAAATATTAATGGCTAAAATACAATAATTGGAATAATAATATTTTACTAGAGACGTAGAAAAATTAAGTTTGTTTTAATGAAATTTATTGTTCACGTTTTATTTTCAATTCTGGTGGGATTATTATTGCTTAGGCCTACGTTTTTTTTTTCAAAGGATATGTTTTTAATTATAGCTGTTAATTTTGTTGTTATTTTTATTTGTTACTTTACTAGAGACGTAGAAAAAGTCTGTTACAATAAAATTTATTGATCACGTTTTATTTCCAATTCTGGTGTGATTATTATTGCTTAACCTCATCCCACTTTGTTAACTACGTAAGCCTACACTACAAGTACCGGTACACGTAAGTTACTCCATTAACTCATATTTCCATTATTATTGCTGTAAAGGGAAATGCAAATTAATATTTATTGGTTTCATAGTTAATTATCGCTATAATCTTGAATGTGTGAAGCGATTATGGTAAATTTCAGTTCGTTTTGCACAAAAAAAAAATAATATTAACCTATTTCTTGCAGGTATCTTCGAGTTTATGGTGGAATTTAATATACTTCATTAAAATAATAAATTAACTTTATGCATTTAATATTTCAATAATGGAAGGAAGGTGTTAATTTTTCCAAAAGAACACGACAACGAAAGTGTAACATATTTGTCGTCTGCTAGGAGAGAGATCTGCGATGATGAGGCGATAGTAGCGATCCTAGTGGTGGGCAACTACCCATGTTTGCATTTTTACTACATATTGAGCTTCGCGACTGTATGTAGTAGACTGTGATACTACTGTCCGGAATGCAATGTGCCACTGTGCGTAATACCCTGATTTCGAGTCTATCACACGACAAGCAACATTTGATAACAGCACTGGTATTGTACCTCATAAATTAATCCATAAAAAAACATAAGTTGGTAAATAGTTCAGGAGAAAATCAAAGTGGGACAACTACCACAGCTGGAATCAAGGTGCACGAGATAACTCGGGATAAAAATTCAGGTATAAATGTACGTCTATTTCACAGTGATTTTTTAGGTGTGTAAGAAAATTAGTGATGTAGAGTGATTCTGTAATATTAAATGACCTCTATACGAAAATAAAAAAATATGACATTTTTTTTCACAAAACTGGTAAAATATATAGTAAGGGTAGAGGTTCTTCTTCTTCTTCTTCTTCTTCTTCAGTCCCTTCTGCTAAGCGTCGGATTCGCCTCTCTCCGTCCATTTCATCCATTTTTCCCGGTCTCTACACATTCTCTTCATCTCTACCATTGTTTTTCCTTTCTGTTGGCCTATTCTTTCTATTGTATCCTCCCATTTAATCTTTGGTCTGCCTCTTCTCTTTCTCCCTTCCACTCTCATTTCCATCACCTGTTTAACCTTCCTTTCTTCTCCCATACGATATACACGCCCAAACCATTTCAACTGCCTTTCATTAATCACCTCTGTTAATGCTTTTCTCAGTTTAATTCTTCTCTTATCCTGTCATTCCTTATCCTATCTCTTCTGGTCTTTCCTACAGTTATTGTAAGATATTTCATTTCCACTGCTGTTAATTTACTTCGATGTTTATCTAAGAAGACAATAAAAGAAGTGTCCTGAGAGAAAATAACGCAACTGTTAAGAATATGAGTAAGGTTACCCTGGTTGAGGTACACTTCACAGGGTTAGGGACATTATACTTTAGCTCTGTACTTGTAATTTGATTAAACCATCTTCCGATTTGGAAGGAATCTTGCGAGTTGCACGGACTGCGCTGGAACCAGTTCCGACACAGCTAGCCCGGATCATATTTCATTCCGGCTTTGGGATATTTATTATGTGCCATTAGCTAAACATTTCCACTCCACATTTTCCCCGATTCATCAGTCTCTTCACCGTAGCCCGAACTTTGGAGTTTGTTATGTATGCCAGTCGTTAAAATCTGGCTGGTGTATTCCTCCGCTCACGCCTCTGTAGCCCCTCATCTTCGATTGCACGTTGGATATAGTCCTGACGTTCGTTTACGGAACCATGCCGGACCTCGTCTTTCACACCGGGCTTATACTTATTCTTCTCAAGTTTTATAACATTCCTTAAGAGGAATTGTACGTGTCGCATGGAAAAATCTTAATAAATTTCGTAATATTAGGTTACGGGAAATATTAAAGCAGGTATGGATCTTCTTTTCAAAGAAACTATACAGTAAATTGTGATACATTAATCCTTCTGCTATTACAAGGTTTTTACTTACTAATACCAAGGGGGGTAATACAAATACCCCCATCAAAATCATATAGCAATCTTTGTTAAGCATTTGGAATATTTAACAACTTTACGTATTATGGAGTGTAGACCTCCAGAAAATATAAAAATGGAAAATAATCGACCTTTTTTTAAAAAAATACAGGATGGTTAAAAATAATAAGTGTATTTATTTATTTTGCTAATAATTGTAACATAAAATATAGCTAATATAAACAGATAACACTTTAGCTCGCCCGTGAAAAAGTAGAACTCGTGCTCAGGGGCGGATTCCTGAATTTAAATTAAGAAGTATATAGGCTAATACAGTTTGTCTTATGTCTACTACACAATAAGGATATACGAATTTAAATTTACAATTTTTCATTATTTATAAAGTCCATTCATAAAAGGTAAAAAAGGTAAAGGTATCCATGTCAACATGCCATGAAGGCATCTTGTGGGGGCATGGAGGTAAGCCCCATGCTTTCCATGACCTCGGCACTAGAATGAGGTGGTGTGGTCGGCACCACGATACTACCCCGGGAAAGACCCGGTACTCAATTTTATAGAAGGCTGAGTGAACCTCGGGGCCGTTCTGAAAGTTTGGCAACGATGTCCTGTCACCACCTGGGATCGATACCCGGAATTTAAATTTACAGCAATTTTACCAACTTTATAAAAGTCCATTCATAACTTTTTAAATTTAATACTAGAACTATTAGAATTGACAAGATTAGAATATTTAAATATAAATTTGTTATATTTTCTGGGGCCTAGATTAGTACTATGATTAAATACTGTAGCAGTGTTGCATTTTGGTTCAAACATTCTTAAAGAATTCATACCTTTTGTTTCATAACTATGAGAACACAATTCAGATTATTTAAATATCTAAGGAAATACAATTCTTTTTAATATTGTATGAATTTTTTTAAACTGATAAACTGAAATCTAATTGAGAATCACAGCGTAAAGACAGAGAGTTGTAAGTATTACACATAACAAACAATGGAGAGTTCTTGAAGAAAACAGTTCTAGGAATGGGAATAATAAAAGGTTGCCTATGACGTAATTCTGTTTTTTTTTACATTGAACTGAAGGAATTTAAGAAAATCACAGTTATTCAGTATACCGTCAACAGTCTTATAGAGTAAAATTTGACTATTTATTAATCGTCGAGATTTTAAAGTTTTATAATTAAATTCAAAAAGTAACTGATTATACGAAATTTGCTTGTCATAAGACGACACGTAATGTTTTTTAAAATATAAATAACGTAAAAATCTTTTCTGTATCCTTTCTATTTGCATCTGATGGGACTGGAACTGAAGTGACCATATTACAGACGCATACTCTAGCTTACTCCTAACTAGAGTTTTATATAGAGTATCAATAGTATTTATATTTTTTAATTCTTTTGTATTTCTGATTATAAATCCTAATTTTCTATATGCATCAATTACCACGTGATTTAAGTGCATTTTAAAACATAAGTTGTGTGTAAAATAAATACCCAAATCCTTAAATGATTCTACTCTAGGTATCTTCATATACAGGGACATCATTTTATTTTTACTTCAATTTTTATTGTACCTGAGTTTTTGAATGTACTTCACTCCCACCCCTTCTACTAAGGAAGTTCCAACACCACACAGAACCAAGACCGCAGATAGTAAGCAGTACTGAGTTACTGAGTATAGTACGTTCCAGAAATATGTTCGCGTTTTCCAGTGACGAAAGAGCTTTCAATATTGAATCATATTTTCGCACAGGTACTGTCCGTTTGCCTACGTCGCATCCCGATTTCCCCCACCTGCTTCTGCTCGCCCCTCTGTAAAAGCTGGGCTCTCTTAGCTCTTTTTTCTGAAAACATTAATTTCTCTTAGGAATTGGACGTTTACGTAATATTATACAGCTGTTTAATATAACCTAAATAAAAGGGCCTCGTTAAGTAATTAACTGTCACGTGATTTCCTCCCTTTCTACAATCCTGCGGCATAACCACTTGGACGGACAGTAGATAGCATGTCTGAGTAATTTTATATTTTCGGGTCGGGCAGAAGTGAAGATTGAATTCACAGTACGTAGAGTAGGTACAGAATTATTTCAACATGAGTTACTAGTACGAAGGACGAAACTGGCAATTGGAATTAGATGCAATAGTCTATAGTGCGATAATATGCACAAAAGAACTGAAGCCTGTATCGAAATGAACGGCCACCATTTTCAAAATTGTGTTTAAATATTCATATTATGATTATTTTTCAATTTAACTTCTTTCTCTATATTGTACGCTAATTGCTGTAGACAGTATACACTGCATAATGAATACGTTCGCATGGATAATTCACTTCGTGAGTAAAAACACTTATTCTTAATACAGTACTGTACTTTGATTAAAGAAAAACCTAATGAAAATTATCAAACTCAAAATCGCGATATTTCCTAGTTTACGTAAATGGATGAACTACTTTTCTTCCATCCTATACCTAGTAGAGTGATTTGTGTTTTACGCCAGTATCATCGAACTCCAGTCTTGGAGGGGGGAGCAAGCGATGTTTCCGGTTCTCTAAAGGTATAGACAGGTTAATATTAAAAATGTTAGTAAAAATAAAATGATGTCCCTGTATATGTATCATACCAGGGGTTTTCCGTAGTGTCATCTGCATAAGAATAATGAACACAATTGTATTGTAGTGTTATCTGCATAAGAATAATGAACACAATTGTATTGTTGTAAGTCAATTTTTAATAAGTCATTAATATGTGTTCAAAATAAAATAGGGCCAAGAACTCTGGAAAACGAACTCTGATACAAACCTGTCGGAAATGGTGGACTGTCCCGTTCTGATATGTCTGTGTTACTGAGGTTCAAAACTCCAGTAATTTGATTTGTGTTCGTTTCAGTAGACCTTAAATTGGCGTACAGACACCGGGAAAAATAAAACACGCTGTCGCCAAATACCTCGACTATAAAGAAGATTAATTTCGACTGGAAGGGGGTGAGGCCTTTCCATGTCTAGTGCAATAAGGTGGGCACCGCACGAGTTGCAGCACGCATACAGACAGACCGACTAGGCAATCAGGCAGGCATGATGGGAGGAGGGGGACTAGCTCGCAGCTGTGGGCCTCACACGGCCCGGTGACCGGCCGCCCTCCCGTGGAGTGTGGATTACAAGAGTCAGCAGCGACGACAGAGAGCGCGGGCCGCAGAGAATAGAGAGAGCGCTGTCGGGCGGGACTGTGAGAACGGAGAGAGAGAGAGAGCAGGGACGGCGAGACTGAGAGACTACGGTTACGGGACGGTGGGAATCAGGGGCGGCCCCTCCTTATGTGCTACAGTACAATGATAATTTTTGCTCTAATAATGTATTTGCAATACCACCATAGTATTTGATCTGCCATTTGACAATTTCCCGTGGTTATGTTCATGACTTACTTACAAATGGCTTTTAAGGAACCCGAAGGTTCATTGCCGCCCTCACATAAGCCCGCCATCGGTCCCTATCCTGTGCAAGATTAATCCAGTCTCTATCATCATATCCCACCTCCCTCAAATCCATTTTAATATTATCCTCCCATCTACGTCTCGACCTCCACAAAGGTCTTTTTCCCTCCGGTCTCCCAACTAACACTCTATATACATTTCTTGATTCGCCCATACGTGCTACATGCCCTGCCCTTCTCAAATGTCTGGATTTAATGTTCCTGATTATGTCAGGTGAAGAATACAATGCGTGCAGTTCTGCGTTGTGTAACTTTCTTCATTCTCCTGTAACTTCATCCCGCGTAGCCCCAAATATTTTCCTAAGCACCTTATTCTCGAATACTCTTAACCTATGTTCCTCTCTCAGAGTGAGAGTCCAAGTTTCACAACCATACAGAACAACCGGTGATATAACTGTTTTATAAATTCTAACTTTCAGATTTTTTGACAGCAGACTAGATGATAAAAGCTTCTCAACCGAATAATAACACGCATTTCCCATATTTATTCTGCGTTTAATTTCCTCCCGAGTGTCATTTATATTTGTTACTGTTGCTCCAAGATATTTGAATTTTTCCACCCTCTCGAAGGATAAATCTCCAATTTTTACATTTCCATTTCGTACAATATTCTGGTCACGAGACATAATCATATACTTTGTCTTTTCGGGATTTACTTCCAAACCGATCGCTTTACTTGCTTCAAGTAAAATTTCCGTGTTTTCCCTAATCGTTTGTGGATTTTCTCCTAACATATTCACATCATCCGCATAGACAAGAAGCTGATGTAACCCGTTCAATTCCAAACCCTGCCTGTTATCCTGAACTTTCCTAATGGCATATTCTAAAGCGAAGTTAAAAAGTAAAGGTGATAGTGCATCTCCCTGCTTTAGCCCGCAGTGAATTGGAAAAGCATCAGGTAGAAACTGACCTATACGGACTCTGCTGTATGTTTCACTGAGACACATTTTAATTAATCGAACTAGTTTCTTGGGAATACCAAATTCAATAAGAATATCATATAATACTTCCCTCTTAACCGAGTCATATGCCTTTTTAAAATCTATGAATAACTAATGTACTGTACCTTTATACTCCCATTTATGTTCATGACTAGGAAGCGGATTTTTATGTGCTAAAAAATTTAAATATATTTATTTTTTATGTGCTAAAAAGTACGAAAATATTTGCTAAAAACAAAAAAAAAAATATTTGTTTTAAATATGACAAAAATACCTTATTTAGCTTGGAAAAAAAAACTGTTACTAGGTACTCACCCACCCACTTGAGTGCTAGTAGTTGGCCGAGAATTGCAGTGAACAACAAAGGTCATCTCCAAATTCTCCATCACAAATGCATGCCGATTATCTCTTAACAACGACTTATACTGTGAAAACGATCTTTCCACATCACAAGACGTCAGACGTGCATATTTAAAGAGAGGAATGTCACAAACACAAACACCGTCAATTTCACCTACAGGCACATCCTCCAATACTTGAGCACCTTTACACATTTTTTTATATCCACTGTTTTTCCTAAACACATTCTGGAATTTGTCCCTTAGTAATTGTGCTTCTGAACCTGGTAGCGAGTCTAGTTTAATTTTCACGGCACGCACCTCCCTGTTTCAGACAACAGGTTTTTGGATGTTTCGAGTTTTTTTATGGAGTCACACAAAAAGCTTAGATTTGCTAATAGGAAAGCCAAATGGTTTTTAAACCATCATCTTTCAGTATATCTTGAAGGATGTCGGTTGACGAAGCCCAATAACAGGGAATCACAACAAGATATATTGCCTTACTTGATAGACATGAGCGAGAGGCGAGAGATTTGTTTAAATTAAATAATGTTCATACCCGAGCTCTTATCAGTTGTGTTTCATAAACAAAGCGTGGAATGAAATCATCTTCAGCAACAATAAACAATCCTAAATTATGTGTTGCAAGATCTCTCCTCCTTGTCCATGTTAATTTATTCTCTAATAATAACACTGATATGCTGCCTAGCAGTTCTCAGAATTCGAGGTGATACTATTACGAAAATGGATCACGGATACACCACACAGCGCTTAGAAACACGAAGCAACCAAGAATTCTTAAAAAAGATAACGTACTTTCTGAGTGACATAATTGATTTAGTTTTAAAATATTTAAAAGTTCTTGTAAAAAATTATTTAAGTAAAAAAACTCTAAGATTTATGTGTTTATAATAGATTTCCTGAAAATATGTATTTACATAATTTTTTTGTGAAAATATGTGTTTTTATGTAAAATAAAATTCGGGTTTTAAACTTGAAACTTCATGTTCGGAATTTTTAACTTTGTTAATTGTGTTTTATCACACGCAAAAAGAATATTTAATTACATAGGAATCCGTTCCTTACTCATTATTTTGCCCACCAGCCGCTGCTGGTGGGAATGGAGAGAGATCACATCATCGAGAGACGGAGATGGAGAGTAAACGTCACGGGACAGGCGCGAGCTGAACAGAGCTGCGAGAGAGACGAGGTGAAAGCTAGGAATACAAGAGACAGAGAGCGGTAATCTAATATCAGCAGAGCAGGACGGCCAAGCGCAGAGAGAGAGAGAGAGGGGGGGGGGACAACGTCGACAGGGCAAAAGTGAGAGAGCCTTGTGCAGTGAGGGAAATTGATGGAAGAGAGGGAGACGGATGTCGAAAGAAGAAGGAAAGGTGACTAAGAAGTAGGAAAAGGGAAAGAGAGAGTGAGGTTGGGAAGTTTCGGGAGCGAAGAAAAAGTGGAGTGGGAAATGCGAGACGTGGAAGGCGGAAGGCAGCGAAAGAGCAAGCTGGTGGGAGACACCAAGTGTGAGATTGGGCAAATCGTAACGATGGAGACGGCAAACGGGTGTAGCACAAGTGGGACTGTTTACGACTGGAAAAAAAAGAAGGAAAACGAAATGCACATTACGTCTCTTATTGGGTTCAGAATTGCATCGGTTAGTAGTAGTAGTAGTAGTAGTAGTAGTAGTATCGGTTTTAAAAATTGTTGAAAGATAGTCATGAGTTCGAATCTTACAAGCAAACGTTCTGATGGGGGCAGATAAAAAAGTTATTTTTTTTCTTTCACTATATTAATAATATCAAAAGAAGTGCTTATACAAATTTTGGCCACTCGAACGCTATGTATGTATGTATGTATGTATGTATGTATGTATGTATGTATGTATGTATGTATGTATGTATGTATGTATGTATGTATGTATGTATGTATGTATGTATGTATGTATGTATTCACACTGCAAATGGTTATATACCCTGTGGCAGTGGTAATTAATTACATTCAGTAATGACAATTAATAATAAAAACAATTAATAAAAGATAAATTAATAATAATAACAGGGAAGTAAATCCCGAAAAGACAAAGTATATGATTATGTCTCGTGACCAGAATATTGTACGAAATGGAAATATAAAAATTGGAAATTTATCTTTTGAAGAGGTGGAGAAGTTCAAATATCTTGGAGCAACAGTAACAAATATAAATGATGCTCGGGAGGAAATTAAACACAGAATAAATATGGGAAATGCCTGTTATTATTCGGTTGAGAAACTTTTATCATCCAGTCTGCTGTCAAAAAATCTGAAAGTTAGAATTTATAAAACAGTTATATTACCGGTTGTTCTTTATGGTTGTGAAACTTGGACTCTCACTTTGAGAGAGGAACAGAGATTAAGGGTGTTTGAGAATAAGGTGCTTATGAAAATATTTGGGGCTAAGAGGGATGAAGTTACAGGAGAATGGAGAAAGTTACACAACACAGAATTGCACGCATTGTATTCTTCACCTGGCATAATTAGGAACATTAAATCCAGACGTTTGAGATAGGCAGGGCATGTAGCACGTATGGGCGGATCCAGAAATGCATATAAAGTGTTAATTGGGAGGCCGGAGGGAAAAAGACCTTTGGGGAGGCCGAGACGTAGATGGGAAGATAATATTAAAATGGATTTGAGGGAGGTGGGATATGATGATAGAGAATGGATTAATCTTGCTCAGGATAGGGACCAATGGCGGGCTTATGTGAGGGCGGCAGTGAACCTCTGGGTTCCTTAAAAGCCAGTAAGTAGTAGTAGTGGTAGTGGTAGTGGTAGTGGTAGTGGTAGTGGTAGTAGTAGTAATAACAGGGAGCATCCTAAATTAAATGAATCACGATCACTTAAAATAATAACATTTAAATTAAATCTAATTTGTATCTTGACCCTAAGTTCGAACTGAAACCCACGAATGTGATATGTTCATACATCCACAAGTACCTTTCAGCACTACACTCATTTCGCTGACAACTCACTCACTGCACTGGAACTACATACATTTCACTGATTCTATCCTGATTCTACTAACAATTCAAAACATTTCACCGTTCAAATACTTTGCACTGCCACTATAAACTATAAAGCTTCACTGACAGAAACACTTCACTGACACAACATAGGCCTACTTCACACTTCACTGACACAACACACTTCACATTTCACTGACACAACACAATTCACACTTCACTGACATAAACACACTTCACTGACCCAACACACTTCACACTTCACTGACACAACATACTTCACACTTCACTGACACAAAACACTTCACACTTCACTGACACAACACACTTCTTCACTGATACAACACTTCAATAACAAAATATCAATTACACCCTTTAAATAGCAATTACGAGGGCCGTAAAAAAATAAGTTCGCCAGGGGCCGCTAACAGAAAAAAAAACACAATTTCATTGGACAAATTTATTGAAACGGACACAGCAATTGTTGAGCTATTTTTGAACATATTTTCAAACGGAATTGAGACATTTCTCATATCATGGGATCGACAGAGAGAGGTGCATTAACAATGAAATTGTGTTTTCTTTCTGTAAACGGCCCTATTTTTACTACCCTCATAATTGCGCTCGAATAGCCCAAATTTGTATAGCACTTCTTTTGATGTTATCAATAGTCAAAGGAAAAAAGTAACTTTTTTATCTGCCCTCATGAGAATGTTTGGTTTTTAGCTTGGAAAAGAGCGTTTATGTTAATATTGTGATGTCCTATTTATCTCAGATGAATAGTCACGAATTTTTTTCAAAAATATAAATTTAATAGGCTATTGCCTGAAAGGACAAAAGACTAAGGGTGCTATTCATAGACATTTCGCAGCACGCGCTACGAGCGTACTAAGCTAGCCCCGGCTATCCACTGGTTACTAGTACAGAATTCAAATCATATCCTATCGCTGACACTGGTTTATGAATACGAAAAACGCTGATCATCGACCGGAAGCCCGCTTAAAAATGTCTATGAATACGGCCCTTATATTCTGCTACTGTGGAAGAACGATATCGTCAATGAACCTATCTTGAATTTTACTTTTAAATAATTATCTCTCCACAAGTGAACTGTCTATTAATAATCCCCTCTGTGCATTTAAAATATATTTATGTTGTAAACTGAAATATATTTTATTATACCGTGCGAACAGTAATTTATTGAAGGTTCCCGAGGGATTAAAAAAGGCATTACGTTTTGCTAAATGTTACGCGTTGCAGAACTAAAGTCAATTAGCAATGCAATGCACAGCAACGTTATTTTAGGTGCGTTTGCAGTTCAAAATGTTGCGAGAAGTGAATCAGTAATTTTGCCTGCGTGGTAGGAAGCAACGTCATCAACTTCACACTCTGTTTTGTCAGTGATTTTGTTGACGAAATATAATTTTTAAATTAAATTTGATGAACTGGATTTAATGTTCTCGTTCCCTCCTTTTTTTTTTTTTTTAACATCTTCATATCTAACTTGTGAAGTTATTTGTGTATGATGTTTATTATTTAATTTCAGTTTCTCGGGTTATATTTTTTTCTTTCCGAATGAAAGTTGTCTCATTTTAATAATGTCTCTTTATGAAATATTTGATTTTCTGATGCAGTGTAGGCCTACCCTGGTTAATAAGAAAGAAAAGGCAGTAATTTGGTTTTTTAACATATCGTGATATCTTGAATAAGTTGTTATGCATCTTGATAGTAACCACTTTGTGTAATGTATAATTTACATTACTAATGAAAGTGTTGTAAATACATTCATTAAGAAACTAATTAGGTAATGATACTTCTATTACGCAACTAGTTAGGTAATGATACTGTTATTACTTAACTCGTTGCATAATGTGAACCACACATTAAATTAAATGGAATTGATTTTATTTGTTATAAATATGCCAGTTGGAACAGTTACATTACCGGTTGTTCTTTATGGTTGTGAAACTTGGACTCTCACTTTGAGAGAGAAACAGAGATTAAGGGTGTCTGAGAATAAAGTTCTTAGGAAAATATTTGGGGCTAAGAGGGATAAAGTTACAGAAGCATGGAGAAAGTTACGCAACGCAGAACTGCACGCATTGTATTCTTCACCTGACATAATTAGGAACATTAAATCCAGACGTTTGAGATGGGCAGGGCATGTAGCACGTATGGGCGAATCCAGAAATTCATATAGAGTGTTAGTTGGGAGGCCGGAGGGATGGGGAGGCCGAGACATAGATGGGAAGATAATATTAAAATGGATTTGAGGGAGGTGGGATATGATGATAGAGAATGGATTAATGTAGCTCAGGATAGGGACCAATGGCGGGCTTATGCGAGGGCGGCAGTGAACCTGCGGGTTCCTTAAAAGCCATTTGTAAGTAAGTAAGTAAATATGCCAGCATTACCTTCTCTGACACACTTTCTACATTTTTCTTGGAACTCAAATCTTTCCAATTTGTTTTATATTCCAATTCACATCTTACATGGGATTTCGATGGTTCTAAACATTCATTTGCAAAATTTGCAGCATTTTCAATATCTGAATCCTCGTTTGAACTCATTTTAATAATGTTTGTTTATTTCTCCTAGTAGCGCTATTCTTCTGTTATAAACAAAAACCTAACATGTTCAAAACTATACCTAACATTAAAACAAACATAAATGAATCGCATCTCGCAGAAAGATAATAATAATAATAATAATAATAATAATAATAATAATAATAATAATAATAATCGCCTCTCCACAAAAGACATGCTTAAAACTATAAAAATAATAGGCCTCTAATTACTTTGATTTAAAAAATATCAAACTCGATAATACTTTGTACGATATATACTTATTGAACTTCATATCGCAATACTCGATAAGTGTCCGTTATGACACATAATAACTCTCATAAGATTTTCATCGTTTTATAAATATTACTACGAAATAGGAAATTTTTTAAAGTAGTTACTTCGAAATATTCAAAACTGAAAACTTAATTTCAACTGCTAGGGCCTATGCTTTTTTCTTTTATTTGTTATTCTTCTTTCTCATTATTAAATATTATAGCTTCTTTCTTCTCATCATTTCCCTTTTATTATCATTCTTTATCTTCTTTTTCTTCTCTCCTATTTCTTTATATTTCCCTTCCTTTCCTTTGTTCTTTCTGCTCTCTTGTCTCTTCTGCCCCTTTCGTTACTTTTATCTTATTTTCTGCTCCGTCTGCCATTCCACTTTCTTCTCTATTTTCTTCTCCTTATTTATCTTTACCCTTATTGCTGTCTCTCCTTCTGCTTTTTTCTCTCCTCATGATCTTAGTGCTTTGACTCCAGCTAAAAAGCTGATCCGACCATATTTTATTCCGTCACCCAGTGCTTCTCCTGTCCCTAGATTTGGGATTTTATGCAAGATCAGTCTCTTCGTCAAGGCCGGGATCTACTGTGCATTTCAGTGTAGGGATCCCTGTTGTTAAATGTGTCGTAAAAGCCGTACAGATTTGCCTCCGTGCGAATGAAGTCGTAGAAACCTGGCAACCTCCCTATAACCACGTTGACGAGTGTTTTTACAAACCCCCTCACCCAACTTTCTTCAACCCCAGTCAATGACCTTCTATTCTATATGAACAGAAGCATTTTATTTTACTATTCTATTCTATTGCCTCTGACCTAAAGGATTATTAGACGTTACACACAACCTTAGTTGTAAATATTTTCTTCTTTTGACGTTAAAAAGTCGTATTGAATCTACAAATTGTAAAAAAAGACTTTCGTAACATTTTCATGTAAGATGAAGCTTCTAAAATTTCATGAAGTTGAGTAGAGAGGCAGCACTGACGCTTTCGTTATTTCATCTGCCGATAGATGGTAGTTTCCAAATAAAATGTGTATGAGAGGAAATGATGGCGTAATATGGTGATAAGTAGAGACCGGAAGTTTAGACATTATGAATCATTAAAATAGGCAGGCAAAAAGGCATCATAAATAGCTAAAATAGGCAGACAAAAATACATTATAAATAGCTAAAATACGCAATAAATGGCTATTACAAGAACCTTGCACTAGACGCACAACCTTGCACTTTCCACAAAAGGATTTCGGCAGCAAGAAAAGCTTTACATAAGTCGAATGGAAATTCAGATTTTCGACTCGATGTTGCAATTACTGTTGGAAGCAAATAAATATTATTCTCGGTAGCCTTGGAAAGTGCATTTTTGTTTTTGGTTGTACTGATATGTTGCTATATGAAATATTTAGCTAGCTACAACAACATCGGAATGAAAACTGAAAGAAAAAATAACCGTTAAAATTAACGTTAGACCCGCACTCATTGTTGCCTTGTCAAATAAAAACAAGCGATAATTAAAACGCTTACTGTTATACATTTTTGCACGGCAGCACTCATTGTTGCAAAGAGAATATGAACTGACTGAAAGACAATAATATACATTCGGTGAAGTCACTTTCATTGTAGCGGTTATAGAAATAAATTAAAATATACCTGTAGGCAATTTTTAATAATAAATTAATAAATAATAGATCTTCTTCTTCTTCCCTTCAAGTATTAGGCCAAATGGCCTCTTACGATCTCACAGTTGAATTTTCAATCCATTGCTTCTTTGGACGACCGAGAGATCTCTTCCCGTTTGGACGATAGTGGAGCATGACTTTTGGGTTTCTATCTCTATGCATGCGATGCAGATGATTTATCCAGTTGTTCTGATAATGTTTTACGTGATTTATTACAGGTTCTAGTTGTAATTCTTCTTGTTTTCTTTTCTCAATCGTACTATCAGGGACTGGAATGCTTTACCTGCAGACTTACTAAAGGCTTTACCAACAACCAAAAACGTATTTAAAAATAGGCTTAAGGACTTTACTAATAGACGGTAATTATACACAGTATGTAAAGGATGTAAATGATATTTTGTTATTGAAGTGTTGTATCAGTGAAGAATTATGTTGTGTCAGTGAAGTGTGTTGTGTCAGTGAAACGTGTTCCTGTCAGGGAAGCTTTATAGTTTATAGTGGCAGTGCAAAGTTTTAGAAGTGTTAGTGAAATCAGGATAGAATCAGTGAAATGTGTCGTAGTTCCAGTGCAGTGAGTGAGTTGACAGCGAAATGAGTGTAATGTGGAAAGGTACTTGTGCAGATATGAACATATCATACTCGTGGGTTTTAGTTCGAACTTAGATTTAAGATACAAATTAGATTTATTTTAAATGTTATTTCAAGTGATCGTGCTTCATTTAATTTAGGATTTCCCTATTATTATTATTATCATTATTATTATTATTATTATTATTATTATAAATTATTGTTAGTATTAATTATTTGTATTAATTATTGGTATTATTATTAACTGTATTTTTAATTAATAAGTTTATTATTGTCGTTATTGAGTGTAATTAGTTACCACTGCCACCGGGTATATACCCATTGCAGTGTGAATAAATACATACACATACATTACATCTTCATTGCGTTTGTGATCCCATTTCGTATATCTCATAAATTTAATTTCATTAGCCGTTATTCTGCTTTCGTCTTTCTTCCTCAATGTCCATGTCTCACTGCCGTAACAAAGTATGCCACGAAAATGAATCCAGGTTCCAGCGCCGAAAGCTACCCAGCATTTGTCTTTAGTGAGTTGAGGGAAAACTCCGGAGAAAACCTCAATCAGGTAACTTATCACAACCAGCATTTGAACCCGTGTCCTCTTGTTTCACGGTCAGGTATGCTGTTACTCCACAGCGGTGGACGGTATATAACAAAATATACCAATTTACAGATTGAAGTCCCGACTCAAAATCTTCACCTTTCTTGACAGAAATGTTTACAATTAATTTTCCTAGCCTGGCAGACACGTTTGTCGCAAGTCTTTTGATATACGAGTGTTTAATAGCTTGTTAAATCAGATATCACAAATGGGCCATAGATGTTCCGCGTTATGATCTGGAGATAAGACAAGTCGAGAAATCGCCGAGACGGAAGGCAACTTCTCCGTCTCGCTTGGCGTGCAGTGTAGTCTAGACACGATTAGCAGGCGCGAACCTGGAAGGAATGTCGCTTCTTGGCAGCTTGCTAGACGTCGAGCGGCATATAATAGCAGTCCGCTTTTTCATATATAATAATTGTACCTCTACGTTTCAATATCCGTTGCATTTGTGTTAATTGACTCGGAAAATAATTTTCAGCAATGAGGCCTATAACATCGCTTCCGAATTTTGTTATTCAGATGGATGAAACTGGCATGTTATGTTAACAATTGGAAGAATTTCTGGAATCTGTATTGACAGTATGATCTCCATTACCAGGTTATGAACTAGCGGTATTGCTAGCTGTGATTATAATATCGACACAGATCTTCGACTTTGTTCTTATTTCACGTTAATGAGAGATTTGTGATTCATCTTCTTCCCGTATAGTCATCTCCTATTAAAATACGAGGCGCATCCAGAAAGTAAGTGTCCCTATTTAAAAAAAAATAACACACACTTTCAGGAAAACATTTATTGGCAACAGGTACAGCAATGTTTCAGATATTTTTCAACATAGCCACCATCAGAATTGAGACACTTGTCGTATCGTGGGATCACTTTTGTATCCCTCTGTCGTACAACTCTGCCGCCTGTGAATGGAACCAGCGTATGACAGATGTCTTCAGCTCTTCGTCGTTGCCAAAACGTTCACCAGAGGACAGGAATTTCTTGAGGTCCAAGAAAACGTGAAAATCGCTGGGAGCAAGATCAGGACTGTAGGGTGGTTGATCAAACAACTTCCAGCCAAATTCCGTCAAAACAGCTGCTGTTCGCCGAGCCGTATGTGGACGAGCATTGTCATGGAGGAGCACAACACCTGCAGTAAGCATTCCACGCCTCTTGTTTTGAATGGCACGTCGCAATTTTCGCAGTGTTTCACTGTAACGGTCAGCGTTCACTGTTTCACCTCTTGGAAGGAAGTCAATGAGCAGAATCCCCTTCCTGTCTCAGAACGCCGTGAACATCACTTTCCGTACCGACAGCGTCTGTTTGAATTTCGTTCTGACCGGAGATCCACTATGCCGCCAATGCATTGACTGCTGCTTGGTTTCCGGGGTGAAGTGCGAAATCCAAGTCTCATCGCCCGTGACAATCCTGTCGAGGAACTCGTCGCCGTCATCGTGATACCGTTGCAGAAATGTCAGTGCTGCTCCTAAACGTTGCATTTTGTGTTCGGGTGTCAGGTTTTTCGGCACCCACCTGGCACACACTTTTTTGAACAGCATGTGCTTAGTGACAAGCTCATGCAACAAGGATCGCGATATCTGCGGAAAATGCTGCTCAGCTCCGTAATCGTGAAGCGACGGTTCTCCATGATGCACTGCCGCACTAGCTCAACACGATCGTCATTGATGAGAGACGGTCGCCCACTGCGCTCTTCATCATGGACACTTTGACGACCTTCGGAAAACTGCCTACACCAGCGACGCACCATCTGCTTACTCATGATGTTCGGCCCATAGACCTGACAGAGCTGCCGATGAATTTCAATTGGCGCGCAATGCTTTGTGCTTTAAAGAACTTTATCACCGACCGAACCTCGCAGGCGGCGGGAGAAGGAATAAGAGCTTCCATTTCGGACCACTGCTGCCACGCTACTGGTACCAGGCAGGACCTGTCCGGCTGGCATATGATTGATACGTCATAGATCTTTTACGCATGCGCAATTGACACGGCTAATTACGTTTACTTTCAAGGGGGAAAAATCGGGAAACTTACTTTCTGGATAAGCCTCGTAATATGAGAAGTCGACATTAAAAATGTTAAGAACCAAATAAGCCATTAAAACTACCAAATTATTATTATTATTATTATTATTATTATGATTATTATTATTATTATTATTATTATCATCATAATTATTATTATTATTATTATTATTATTATTATTATTATTATTATCATCATCATCATCATCGAAGCCGGTTCGTCACGGTGGAAGGCAGAGAAGCTAATCAACTCTGCCGAAGTTAATCCGAAGTGTTTTATGGTAAATTATTAGAATAAGTGGATTATTTCGCATGTAAGGTGAAGATTAGACCAGGTGTTTTGTGGTTGTAGTACTGTGAACTTTTAACAATGCCGGCTCGGATTTATTTTCGGTGGAAGAAGACTTGTAAACCCCTGGGCTAGGGTGAGGCGAATCCCTGGTGTCAGAAGGGCGAGCTAATTCCCTCGTTTCGGGGGGGCTCGGGTTGCGGAGCGGGTCGGAAGGGGAAGTCGGTATTGGCGCTGCCTATGTGACGCATTATCCCGGCATTCACCTGGAGAGCGAGAGCGTGCGGGATACCACAAATAACCGCAGTCAGGATTGAACCCAGGCTACGCGGCCTCTAAGCCCGCTAGTGTTTCCCACAGCCAGTGTAAATATGTAAGCGTCATGTGACGGATGGTTACGCCATGCAAGCCGCGTGACGTCGTCCTCTCTAGAACGTGCACAGACTTCACACGCAACGCGACGGGAGCGTCCAGACCTCCGCCTGCCAGTCAGTCACCCGCGCTACAATCCTTTCCTGTCACGGAGCGCTTGTGTCAGTTGCAAACTGTTCGTAAAATTTACTACAGCAGAAGTTTGTGAATAAATCAACATTGATGAATCTAGATCCTGAATTCATAACAATTTTCTACAAAGTTTTTAACAGTGACAACATGACGAGCGAAGATCAACTTTAAAATAAATGAAGACGAATGATGTTACAGGTAGATAATTGTAAATCAAAACTTGTAACCTGGCAACGGAAAGCTGAGGTTGTAAATGGTCTTTAAAATAGCAACATCGACAATTGCTAAGATCGTAATCACAATCATAGAAACATAAAGGTGACTGAGGTTGTAAATGAACGTAAAAATAGCAACATCGAACATTTCTAAGATCGTAATCACAATCATAGACACATAAAGGTAACTGAGGTTGTAAATGGACGTAAAAATAGCAACACCGAGCATTCCTAAGATCGTAATCAGAATCATAGAAACATAAAAGTAACTAAGGTTGTAAATGGACGTAAAAATAGCAACATCGAACATTCCTAAGACCATAATCACAATCATAGACACATAAAGGTAACTTAGGTCATAAATGGACGTAAAATATCAACATCGAACATTTCTAAGACCATAATCACAATCATAGAGACATAAAGGTAACTGAAGTTGTAAATGGACGTAAAAATAGCAACATCGACAATTCCTAAGATCGTACTAACAATCGTAGGGACGTAAAGGTAACTGAGGTTGTAAATGGACGTAAAAATAGCAACATCGACAATTCCTAAGATCGTACTAACAATCGTAGGGACGTAAAGGTAACTGAGGTTGTAAATGGACGTAAAAATAGCAACATCAACAATTCCTAAGATCGTACTAACAATCGTAGGGACGTAAAGGTAACTGAGGTTGTAAATGGATGAAAAATAGCAACATCGACAATTCCTAAGATCGTACTAACAATCGTAGGAACGTAAAGGTAACTGAGGTTGTAAATGGACGTAAAAATAGCAACATCGACAATTCCTAAGATCGTACTAACAATCGTAGGGACGTAAAGGTAACTGAGGTTGTAAATGGACGTAAAAATAGCAACATCGACAATTCCTAAGATCCTACTAACAATCATAGGGACGTAAAGGTAACTGAGGTTGTAAATGGACGTAAAATAGCAACATCGACAATTCCTAAGATCGTACTCACAATCGTAGAGATATAAAAGTAACTGAGGTTGTAAATGGACGTAAAATAGCAACATCGACAATTCCTAAGATCGTACTCACAATCGTAGAGATATAAAAGTAACTGAGGTTGTAAATGGACGTAAAATAGCAACATCGACAATTCCTAAGATCGTACTCACAATCGTAGGGACGTAAAGGTAACTGAGGTTGTAAATGAATGTAAAATAGCAACATCGACAATTCCTAAGATCGTAATCACAATCATAGAGACATAAAGGTAACTGAGGTTGTAAATGGACGTAAAAATAGCAACATCGAACATTCTTAAGATCATAATCACGATCATAGACACATACAGTAAAGGTAACTTAGGTTGTAAATGGACGTAAAAATTGCAACATCGAGCATACCTAAGATCGTAATCACAATCATAGACATATAAAGGTGACTGAGGTTGTAAATGGACGTAAAAATAGCAACATCGAACATTCCTAAGATCGTAATCAGAATCATAGAAACATAAAGGTAACTGAGGTTGTAAATGGACGTAAAAATAGCAACATTAAACATCCTAAGAGTTTGTCCTACATTGTTGTACTTGATAGGCCTACATTATTGAAAGAAAATAAATTATATCAAGATATCTTTTTTTTTTGGTATTTGCTATACATTAATGGACTCTATTAATTAAGTGCGTTTTAATAGCTACCACTGACTAATATTAGTCAAGTACCTACTATGTTAGTCAATGAAGAAACTGCTAGTGTCAACTGATTTATGAACCACCCGGTATTATACATTCAAATCATGGTAATGCAGTCGTAGTGGAATAATTGTTGCATATTATGGGTTACATTCTGCTCGCGCATAAAAATGAACATAACGCATATCTTCCTGTATTAGGACAGGTAGACACATTAAAAAAAGGAGTAGAAATTTAACCTAATTTGAGGTGAACAAAAAAAAGAGACAAAACGACAGAATTCCAAATAATTCATGGTGCAATGAAAATTAGAGTATGTCCGATTTCACCGCAAAAGAAATCAAGCTCCACTCAGCTGTCAATGAATTTTGCAGCCCCTCGGCAGCAGCAAATCAGCGATAGATCATGAGATTTTAATAATGCCGCATCGGTAGGCTGACATGCAGGGCCAAACCTGATCTACAATATTAAGTTTCTCGTACCAGAAATCATCATTAAAGTATTACCTAAAATGGAAATCGAATTAGCTTTTCGTGTGTTTCCTTGGCGACAAAAATACGTAAAGTGTACCGTAAACATCCTTCTGTTTTGTGTTTCATTTATGTAGGAATAAATTTAATTTCGTTTGAGACCAAATAACAGTGTTAAAACCATAAAAAATATAAAAAATTAATTTGTAACGAGACAATCTATAGAGGGCCAACACCATCCAGCCACTGCTGGTTTGACGTTCGAATGTCTCGGCAGAGGTGAACGATTATCGAACAAGTACGAGGGTAACGTGTGCTCGGCGCTGTAATCCTCCCCAGCCGTTACAGTGGTTTACGAAACCGGATTTCACTACTCACTGTACCTCTCCAAATTTATCACGATGCTGTATGGGCACCAGTCCCATACACTGGCAGAAATTTCACTAGAATATTTTTTCCGATGAGACTCGAACAAGCGCTCATTCCTTATCGCTAGTAAAAGACGACGCCTTAGACCACGCAACTATGATGCAAGACAGTGATTTCAATATTAATATCAATGAGATATTATCGCTAGGTGCAGAAAAATAACATGTCGACTTTTTTTTTTCGAACATGAATTTTATAGTCAGTAAAGGGGTAAAGCCATCGTTATGAATAAAAGAGCCTTCTTTTGTAACTGTTGTGGTAGCTACAGCTACAAGAATTATCCATTTGATGCAGAAAGGGGATATATCCTGGACATGTCCCTATTTTGTGCTTTAATTTTGTATTACAAACTTTATTGTACATTGTTGTACATGATGGGTCTATAATACATTATTATTGCTTCAATTTTTCACTACTTTGTCCAACATTGTTGTATTTCTTAAGCCTATAATACATTACTATTGTCCACACCTGTGGAGTAACGGTCAGCACGTCTGGCCGCGAAACCAGGTGGCCCGGGTTCGATTCCCGGTCGGGGCAAGTACCTGGTTGAGGTTTTTTCCGTGGTTTTCCCTCAACCCAATACGAGCAAATGCTGGGTAAATTTCGGCATTATCACCTTCATTTCATTCAGACGCTAAATAACCTAGATGTTGATAAAGCGTCGTAAAATAACCAAATAAAATAAAAAAAATACATTACTATTGCTTTAATTTTGCATTTAAACTTTGTCCTACGTTCTTGTACTTGATAGGCCTACATTATTGAAAGAAAATAAATTATATCCAAGATATCTTCTTTTTTTTATTATTTGCTATATATTAATGGGCTCTAACAATTTTCATTCAAAGTAAATACCTGTTATGTTAAATGCAGAAAGGTAACTTTTGTTTAAGAATCCGTCTTTTAGTAACATCTCTGCAGTTGAAAAGGACTCGACTGTTTCACTGATTTGTGTCAAAAAAGAGACAAATCTTCCCGCTATATAGAAGAGCAGGTCAATATTCTTTTAGCTACAGTTCTATGAGGGAGAGACAAAAAGTAACCTTAACAATTATTTTATTAATTGAATATGTACAATAAGACTACAAACACTTCATCACTTTTCAACATAGGATAACAGAAACACTTGCATTGAACGTAGTGGGGACTGTGTTGAAAAGTGATGAAGTCTTTGTAATCTTATTGTACATACTCAATTAATAAAACAATTATTAAGGTTACTTTTTGACTCTCTCTCATATATTTCAGTACCAATTTTAACTACAGCTTTGGTCTCCCAAGATCAGGTACTAGTAGCGCGTTTGCCTGATGATCCGGAGTTGCATTCGAGAGCGGGTTCGATTCCCGCTTGGGCTGTTTACCTGGTTGGGTTCTTCTGAGGGTTTCCCGAACCATAAAGCAAATGTCAGATAATCTGTGGCGAATCCTCGGCCTAATCTCGCCAAATACTATCTCGCATCACCAATGTCATTGACGCTAAATAACCCAGTAGTTGAAACGGCATTGTTAAGTAACCAAGTTTAAAAAAATTCAATTTTAAGCTAACTCGTATTCGCTGCACTAAACACTTTGGGCCGTATTCATAGACATTCTTAGCGCGGGCTTTCGGTGGATGATCAGCGAACTAACGTTTTTCGTATTCATAAACCAGTGTCAGCTATATGATATGATATGAATCCTGTTTAGCACGCTCGTAGCCCGGGCTAGCGAAATGTCTATGAATAGCACCCTATGAGTTTTAAAATGTAGTACAATAATTATTGTTTGAAATTATGTAGGCCTAATGTACGGTTGTTAAAAAGTACCCAATATTTTAGGAGGTGCTAGTATGCATCAAAATAAGAAAATAATGTCTTATAAACGTGGGTCCTACAACACATACTTTCTGAGATCTGAACACTTATTCATAGGAGGTGCTCAATGTGACGTCCATTCATTGCAATGCATTCCTCTGCCCTTCGGCGTAAGGAATCACGCACTCTTTGAAATTTGTTTTAATACGTCAATAAGAAAGTCCTGATAACGATCCCCAGTTAATCTCTGTGGTAGCACGTATGGCCCTATTAATCTATCACCAAGAACGCCTGCCCATACGTTGATTGAGAATCGGTGCTGATGCCTTGTTTCTTCAACTGCATGGGGATTTTCACCAGCCCACACATGCTGATTACGAAAATTCACAACACCATCTCTGCTGGACCCCGCTCATATCCGAAACCAGACTTTTGTTTTTAGTATTCCTTGCGACGTATCAGTATTCCATGCCAGGGGTGTCAACTACGGTATGATTATCTGGTAGTCTGCTGTATTGTAGGGCGGAGAAATGCATTGCCATGAATTGAAGTCACATTGAACACCTCCTATGAACAAGTGTTTAGATCTCAGAAAGTATGTGTTGTGGGACCCATGTTTATTAGACATTACATATTTCCTTGTTTTGATGCATACTATCACCTCCTAAAATATTGGATACTTTTTTCTAACATCCTGTATATATAATACATATGCATTGGTTAACCTCTCAACGGGAACTCACCTGAGACTGAAGTGAGTTTCGTAGATTTGTTTTCAAGCAAGAAATAAATGAAGTTCAAACATGACAAAAAATGTGTCATATTTTCGGGACAAAAATATTCAGGTTCACCATTTAAAAAAAAATCTATGAACGAAAGAGAACTAAGAAAACCTACTAGTTTCCTAAATTAACGCGTAAAAATAAGTTTGATATTAATGCACATTCAATTTTTGTGGAAAGCTTTTTATCTTCTGTAAAATTTTCTTTTCTGGACTTGACCGGTTTTTGCACCGAGGTCTTCAATTAAAGTGTAAATGAAAGAACATAAAATTCAAGTATTTTCGCTATACAGATCACCTTCCGATATACAGGGTGCGTCAGAAAGAACGGATGGATTTCACATGGCAAGAAAATTGTAAAGATTCATCAAATCAAAAATTTATTGTTATCAACATATTCACCAATACATGCAGTTTATTTATGTAAAACAACATCATCCATATGATGTCCTTTTTTCAATACAGGCATCGAGGCGTTTTCTGATGTTCGCCATCACTTTCACAGTCATAGCTGGTGCAATTGCCACGATTTCTTCACGAATCGCTGTCTTCAGTTCGTCCAGTGTATGTGATCGATGTTTACAAACTTACGCCTTCAAATGGTCCCAAAGAAAGAAGTCGCAGGGCGCGAGATCTTACCGTAGCCTCGGACAATCTCAGTGCAATAGAATTTCGTCCAGGTGATTTCTTCTTTAATGTTGAACCTGTGATACGAAATGAAGCCTTCCACCGCAAAATTGTATTCCGAGTTGGAATCCGTGACATCCGATGTTGAAATGAGTCCTGAAAGGCGATCACAGACTGTTCATTTTTCAAAAATGTCTCTACGATGAAAGCACGTTGTACACCAGACCAACAGCATGTTCTCAACTGAGACTGCATTCTATGGCTGACCCAACAGTCGTGGTCCCCCTCACTATATCTCTCTCCTCGTTGCGTATCGATAGTTTGAAATCCATCCGTTCTTTCTGACGCACTCTTTACCACGGAGTGAAGCTTGACCTCTCAAAGTTGCGTTGTATTGAGCTTCTACTGTAGATCTGAAACTCTACTTATTTAATTGCTCATGTCACGACATCAAGTTATGTCATCATCATCTTCATCACGGCATAAGCCTTGTGGCTCGTTCCGTCTTCAAGAAAACTGATCCGACCATCTCATCCGTGGCCTGCCGACATTTCTTCTACCTACAGGTTTATACTTATTTATTATTTGTGGTATACGATCTTCATCCATTCTTTGTATATGATCTCGCCATCTTTGTCTGTATTCAATGATTGTTTCATTTAGACTCTGAATTTCCAATTCTTTTCTAATATCTTCATTTCTCTTTTTGTCTATGAGTCTATAACCTGCCACCTGTCTCAAAAATTTCATCTCAGCAGCCTCTATTTTCTTCTGTTGTGAGATAGTCAAGACCCAACTTTCACACCCATAAAGCAAGGTTGGGATCGCCATTACTTTGTAAAGTTTTAACAGTGTTGCCCTATTACAATTTTTAAAAGTTCTTTTTATTGTACCACATAGTGTTTGGAATTTGTTTAATTTATTTTGCACATCTCTATTGCCGGTATATGACACAATGTAACCAAGATAATTAAAATCACTTTGTTGTTGGATGGATTTATTATTTATGCAAATTTTTGCTCTTAACAGATCTCTTCCTTTTTAAGAGCCATTATTTTCGTTTTTCATATGTTGTGTTGTAAATACTGTAGTTGAAGCAACAGACTTGTTTTATGCTTTCTTTATCGACGACAATAATTGTAAAATTATTTTACTTCTCAGATGGTTTAGGAAAATAAGTTACAGGCGGAGAAGCGGACATTCAAATCTGTTCAGCAAAGGTGGATGTTCGCTAGCGAGACACTGCCTGACACGAGTCAAATTTTTAACGTTATGTTAGAGCGTGGAAACAAAAGAAGGCGGGCGGGCGGGCTGGCGCTGCGGTAAGGTGTGAGGTCGCGAACACTGCCACAGTTCCCGCATACTGTAGATAACACTGCAGCGGGGAAGCAGGTGTTCTGCAGCTCGGTCGCCCGTGTTACCGGCCGGGCTAGGCCCGGATGTGCGACCGGCACCCATGCTTGTCTACAAGAACACAACGCCGCAGCTATAGTGCGCGGAATCCAGCCAGCGTTCGGCGAATACAGACGATGCATTTATTTTCTCTTCACGCTATAAACAACCGAGTGTAAATCGCACATACTATTCAATGAAAGTATCCAGGTGATATAAAGACCCTCGAGTTCGATGTTCGGCGTTAGCTGTATGGCATTTGTAATAAAAAAAATCAGAGGCTGAGGATTTTCTCGTGATTTTCTCCTATTTTTTTCTATACAAATACTACAAAAGGTTCGATAAAAAGTAATAGCAACAGTTCGATATTTCTGACAAGGCTTTATTCAAACGGGTATAACATTTACGTACTTTCAATATAGTCGCTCCCCTTATTTATCACCATTTGCGAAAGCGTCGTACACCATCAGCGCCTCCATCTTTGTTTATGTTCCATATTGACCGCCCTATAGCACGGATAAGTTCATCTCTGGTATTGTACCGGGTCCCTCGCAGCGGTTCTTTCATTTTGGCGAAGAGATCGTAATCGCATGGACTCATATCAGGTGAGGAGGATGGATGTTCCAGAATCTCCCATTGCCAGCGACACAAGAGGTCCTTGGCAGCAGCAGCGGTGTGACTCCTTGCTTTGTCATGATGATTATGGGGTTCTGTACCACCAAATATCGTTGTTTTCTCCTGAGGGCTGGACGAAGGTGGTGCTGCAGGAATCTGCAGTAGTAGTCCGCGTTTGCCGTCTGCCTTGGAGGTACAGCGTGGTGCAGTATTACCCCATCAATGTCATACGCCACAATGAATATCACCTTTACAGCACTTTGTGTAGGGCGCACTTTCTTTGGACGAGGAGAACCGGGATGCTTCCATTCATTTGATTGGCGTTTCAAGTTTGGTTCGTACGAGCGAGATATAACATTTAAGGAAAATAAACTATAGATTGTGATTATGATTATGTCTCGTGACGAGAATATTGTACGAAATGGAAATATAAAGATTGGAGATATAATCTTTGAAGAGGTGGAAAAATTCAAATATCTGGGAGCAACAGTAAGAAATATAAATGATACTCGGGAGGAAATTAAACGCAGAATAAATATGGGAAATGCCTGTTATTATTCGGTTGAGAAGCTTTTATCATCCAGTCTGCTGTCAAAAAATCTGAAAGTTAGAATTTATAAAACAGTTATATTACCGGTTGTTCTGTATGGTTGTGAAACTTGGACTCTCACTTTGAGAGAGGAACACAGGTTAAGGGTGTTTGAGAATAAGGTGCTTAGGAAAATATTTAGGGCTAAGAGGGATGAAGTTACAGGAGAATGGAGAAAGTTACACAACACAGAACTGCACGCATTGTATTCTTCACCTGACATAATTCATCATCATCATCAATAACTTCAAGGTTTAGGCCGATGGCCTGTTCCGCCTCAGAATTTTATCCATCAAACTGGTCTCTCCAACGTCTCTTTGGTCTTCCCACTCGTCTTCTTCGTGTAGATAACACCATGTTCTGAAAGGTATCCTGTTGTTGGGCATTCTTGTTATATGGTCGTACCAATTATTTCTATATTTTTCAATTATAGTTATTACACTCTCGATATTCAGTTCTCGACGTATATCTTCGTTTCTCTTATGGTCCTGTAGTCTAAATCCTGGTAGTGGCCTTAAGAGTCTCATCTCAGCGGCCTCAATTCTTCTCTGTTGGGCTCTAGTACCTGACATAATTAAGAACATTAAATCCAGACGTTTGAGATGGGCAGGGCTTGTAGCACGTATGGGCGAATCCAGAAATGCATATAGAGTGTTTGTTGGGAGGCCGGAGGGAAGAAGACCTTTGGGGAGGGCGAGACGTAGATGGGAGGATAATATTAAAATGGATTTGAGGGAGGTGGGATATGATGACAGAGACTGGATTAATCTTGCTCAGGATAGGGATCAATGGCGGGCTTATGTGAGGTCGGCAATGAACCTCCGGGTTCCTTAAAGGCCAGTAAGTAAGTAAACTATAGACAGGAATACTTTTTCCAAGACGACAATACAACCGAATTAGTCTTTAATCGTGAATTGTTGTCGAACCCGTGAAACGTATATGGAGAAAGTATGTGTCATCCTGGCACCGATTTTTTTAAACTGATTGGGGGTGGATCATGAAATTTCTCTCCGTCCCGGCCCAGTAATTAAAGTCACTACATAGCTAGGCTCGGGCTGATCCGATTCCTCCAGGCAAGCATTGCGGTTGACGACATCAAATTAATTTACCATCCAACTGTTTTTTATACTCTCTTGAAACGATAATGAAAAGTGACATTTACAGTGGCAATGGGACGGGTCTCGAAATGCCAGTCGATCGATTGATTGGTAATGGATTCTGTGGCACCGCAATGTTAAATAAACTCGCTCCCTCCCCCATCCCCTCTGGAGCATCCCACCCCAATATAGAAAGAGAGATCAGAGTACTAACACTGACTTTTTGTAACTGGTGCAGCCTAATTAATCCGTAAGGGGTGTGAGTTTTAAACACTAATTTGCAACCCCAACAGCTGTTATTTTTTATATAAAAACGAACATTAAATGTGTTACATTGTCCCATGTTGTGGATTTTGTGTTTTACCAACTGCTATAATCCGATACCTGATTGCATTTCGTATAACTTGCATTCTAATATTTTATAGGTATTATTGTGCAGCTGGAATCTTATGAATGGTCGCCCTTGGTACTCGTACGTTAGGTTCGGAGTTTAGATGGTGGTAATTCCTTCTTCAACATCCTTCTTGAACATTTACAACTGTTCACAGACAACTCAGTAGTTAGTCCTATGTTTTTGCTCTACTCTAAATCAATTACATGCTCTTAACAACGATATTATATCACAGATAGCTTTATTGTTTGAATCTAATGGTTTCTTGCTTAATCAAGAAAAAAATCAACATAATTTTAGCCTAAATTATCTAATAAATAAGGACAACAGACTCAACTATACAAAATTTCTAGGACTTTTTATAGACTCCAGTTTAACATATCACATCGAATACATATGCACAAAGCTATGAAGAGTTTTGTATTTGTTAAATAAATTAACGACTTGCGTTTCTCAAAATTATTTAAGATGTGCCTACTTTTCTTTCCTTCAGTCGATAATCCGATATGCCCTAATTTTCTGGGGAAATGAAACCAAAATTGGAAGTGTCTTGATTTTGCAAAAGAGAGCCATTAGAATTTTATGTAAATCAAACTGTCTGGAACATTGTCGGCCACTTTTCAGACAATCACAGATTTTAACAACCATAAATTTGTATATATATGATCTAGTACTTTACACTCGACAAAATATCGACAGTTACTAATTAGTGGCCAATCTACATGATCATGAAATTAGAAATAGTGAACAAATTAATATTTCATATTGTAGATTACACAAGAGCAACACAAACTTTTCAATTATGGGGAAGAATGTATATAAAAAGCTCCCCAGTCAATACTATAAATTACCAATCACTAGCTTCAAAACTAGATTTTACAATTGGTTATTAAATAATCATTCAGAGGGAGTATGTTTCATTATTATGGAAGCAAATAACTTTCAAAATGTCTGATATCCTTCTTGAAAATAAATCTGCAAAATTTTTATTTGAACGTCTAATGAAATTAGTTTGCAGCATTTGCTGCACAAGCCATTAGTATATTATAAAACCCTTCTGTACATTATATTTCAACTAGACTTTGTAGTAGGCCAACTATTAATATTTTTGACATACAGTGAAACCTGTCTAAAGCGGCCATCTGAAGTTACCTTGTAAAATGGCCGTTTTATCAGGTGGCCGCTTGATTAAGGTTGCGTTTTTTTATGAATCAGCATGAAAATACTGAATTTCACTGACTTTTTAAGACTGTGTGCGTACAACAATCATGCATATTAATGTCAGCCTGTTCCATTCTTGCAACTAGCCGTTTCAAAACTCGCTTGCGGTACCTCAGTTTAAATGACTGGATAATACCTTGATCAAGGAGCTGGAGGTGTGATGTGGTATTTGGGAGAAGAAACACCAATTTCATGGATCACATTGCGATTTTGTCGTTTAATCTTGGAATTGAAATCGCATAGCTAATTCTCTAACAATAATGATGCCATCCAAGCTTTATTGTTGGCAGTCCACTTCACCTCCAATAAGCCCACGTTAACATTTTTCAAACATCTCGGTTTCAATGATTTCCCTATCATTAACAGTGGTTCTTTTTCTCCTGCAGCATTAAAACAAAAGAACAGGGTTATTCTGTCTTTTGCCAACTTCCTCCCTTTACACTCTTTTTTTTTTTTTTTTTTTAAACTTAAGTTTTGTTAGGGAGGGCCCTGAAAAAAACCTGTTTCGTCAACACTGTCAATGTCTCTGAGTTCATATTCCGCAAGAATTGAAGGCAGTCTATTTTTTCCATCCTTCAATAACATTGGTTGCAATGTCACCTTCTTCACCAGACACAGAACGAAATGCAATGTTCTGCCGTTTTCTAAAGCACACTAACCACCATTACTAGCAACAAAATTTCTTACATTGAGTTCTTTGGCAATTTCAAGAGCTTTCTCTTGAATCATAAGCCCACTTATTGGCAATTTCTTCGCCCTCGCACACTTGAACCATTCGCAAACGAAATCATTCACATTATTAAACACAGATTCTCTTTTCCTCCCATTCTTTTAATATTTCATCTTTATTCTTAATTATACCTATTTCTGCAATTTTTCTCGCAGATGTTCCCTTCTCACTTTCTTCAATCATTTTTCGTCTCACCTCTAAACTTAACACCACTATAAATGTATTGTTAGACATGATTTCTCTCTCAAACTAACTTCACAATTCCTCTGATTCAAGTGAATGAAAAGAAGGAAAATTCGTAAAAGCTGGTCCATATAGAGAAAGATAGAAAGAGGAGAAAGAAAATAAGAAAAAATTCGATTGATTAACTACCTAAAACACATTGTGACATTTTCGATAGAAAAATTCCGTGTTTCAATCCTTAAAAAACGAATAAGAATTTATAGCTGTGCAGGGTCGGAGTGGAAAGTGACAAAAGAGTCATAAAACAGTAACCAACTAACCTCAAGATATGGAGGGTGTACTGTTGTACACTTAGCTTCCTGTCCTCTAACCATCGAAAAAATAGGTCAGACAGTATCCGTGAAAAGATTTTCGTTGGACAGTGACTTTAGTCAGGTTCAAATGACCCCGGCCGCTGGCCGGCGCATGAGGTGGCCGCTAAATAAAGAGAGAATTTGTATTAATCTTATGGAAAATCCAATTGGTTCCAGAGAAAATTGGCCTTTTGGCCAGGTGGCCGTTTAAATGAAGTGACCACAAAGGCAGGTTTCACTGTATTCCATATTCTAGCTGTGAAGCGATGTACGAATATTATGGAATGTAAATAAATACAATACAATTGATATTTTTATTAGTCTCTCCGTTAACTTTGCTATAAATATTAATAAATACGTATTTTCAAACGTTGTAACCTAAGTTAAAATAAAATAGGAACAAAGTTGAAATGTTGTAGCCATCCACAGGACTCAATCTAAGGGATTAGTTATTGATCCTATAATCCGGTTTGAGAGGGATGCCCTGCAGGCACAACACGTTGATGAGGAGAAGAAATCCATTTATGAGTCCTGCATCCCTTATCTAAGTCAGAAATAAAACCTCCCCACTAGTCAGTGGAGTGTTTCTGGTCTTTTGTTTGGTGCACGTGGCACACTTCCTAAATTCACATGGAATATTTTAAAAGCACTCGGTCTCCGATTTTTTGAAATTCAAAAAATTTTGTTGAATATTCTTTAGGATTCAGTCCAAATATTACATTACCATTTATATTTTGGCCATTGATGATTGTGTTGGGTTTTCATTTCTCTGAATTTTTTTACTAAACAATTCTTGTCTTACTAAATTATTCTGTAGTGCTTTTATTCTGGATCTTTATGGTCACCCTAATTGAGGGCAGATTATTTTCTTTAAATATTTATATATTTAAGAAAATGTTTAGTAGTAAGTGATAGATTTTAAAGTGCATTCAGCAAGAATTTTATTTACAATAATTCATTCTTTTTTATTTCAGGTAAGCTACAAACTCTATATATCAGCTTCGGATACTACAATGAAGTAGTGATATTTTACTCATGTAAGTACGTTTAGTGATTTTTGCAAATAATTTCTTGGTCTCATTAGTATTCATCTTTGCCTTCGTGGCCTTCTTTAAATTTACGAAACTTATGAGGCAGTAAATTGTATCAGAATTTTGGTCTGAGATTCATAATTTCCTTCTTTAAGGGGATGCGCTACTGAATTTTCTAATTTCTACATTTTAAGAGGTAATGTATTGAAATTTTAACAGCATATTATGATCATGATTATGAATTAATCAGGTAAATTTGAATGATCTAAGTCAAGAAATAACTCTTCAAAAAAAATAAAATTTGAAAATAACACGTTTATTTTTGGAAACCGTTTTTTGGAATCTAAAACAATAGTTTTCTATGTTTTTTATAGTGCATATATTGTAGCTGAAACACAGGTTGTGGTAATTCAGCATTGGAATGTAGCATATGAAGCAAGGGTAATGTTCAAAATTTCGTTTTTTGGAACTCAAAAATCAGAATTTGATTTATTTCACATATATTATATTTGCGTGGCTTGTATGTAAAATATTTTTAGAGTAAAATATAAAAAACATTAAATTTCTTCAAAAACTGTCATTTTTCAGTAGCGCATCCCCTTAAGGAGTTATTAGTGATTTTTGCAAAGAATTTCTTCGTCTCATTACTATTCATCTTTGTCTTCGTGGCCTTCTTTAAATTTACGAAACTTACGAGGAAGTAAATTGTATCAGAATTTTGGTCTGAGGTTCATAATCTCCTTCTTTAAGAAGTTATTAGTGATTTTTGCAAATAATTTCTTCGTCTCATTACTATTCATCTTTGCCTTCATGGCCTTCTTTAAATTTACGAAACTTACGAGGAAGTAAATTGTATCAGAATTTTGGTCTGAGGTTCATAATCTCCTTCTTTAAGAAGTTATTAGTGATTTTTGCAAATAATTTCTTCGTCTCATTACTATTCACCTTTGCCTTCATGGCCTTCTTTAAATTTACGAAACTTACGAGGAAGTAAATTGTATCAGAATTTTGGTCTGAGGTTCATAATCTCCTTCTTTAAGAAGTTATTAGTGATTTTTGCAAATAATTTCTTCGTCTCATTACTATTCACCTTTGCCTTCATGGCCTTCTTTAAATTTACGAAACTTACGAGGAAGTAAATTGTAGCAGAATTTTGGTCTGAGGTTCATAATCTCCTTCTTTAAGAAGTTATTAGTGATTTTTGCAAATAATTTCTTCGTCTCATTACTATCCACCTTTGCCTTCATGGCCTTCTTTAAATTTACGAAACTTACGAGGAAATAAATTGTATCAGGATTTTGGTCTGAGGTTCATAATCTCCTTCTTTAAGAAGTTATTAGTGATTTTTGCAAAGAATTTCTTCGTCTCATTACTATTCACCTTTGCCTTCATGGCCTTCTTTAAATTTACGAAACTTACGAGGAAGTAAATTGTATCAGAATTTTGGTCTGAGGTTCATAATCTCCTTCTTTAAGAAGTTATTAGTGATTTTTGCAAATAATTTCTTCGTCTCATTAGTATTCACCTTTGCCTTCATGGCCTTGTTTAAATTTACGAAACTTACGAGGAAGTAAATTGTATCAGGATTTTGGTCTGAGGTTCATAAGCCTCGATCCACAGATTAAGTAGTAACTAAACGGACGTCTCGTAGCTATGAGAGGGGATTTTCTCATAATTGAGGTAATTATTCTTGGTGGGACACATCAGTATTTTACTGCGTCTCTCGTTCGCCAGATCAGCGATCCGGCCGTCGCGTCGGTTGAGCGGGCAAGAGTGCTCTAACACAATTAAAATGACGGCAATTAGCGGTGGCGGCGGCAGCTTCGCCATAAGCAACAGGTCGCCCCGGCGACAGGAGGGGGCCGGGCCACTCCGCACGTTAGATGGATATCGGACCGACGCCGACGCCGACGTCGACGCGTCGAGAACAGCGACGAAAATACCTGCTCTAAAAGTAAACTCTGAATCGTAAACGTTCACATGTTCACCGCTCCAGCTAAATCGCTGTATTAGGAAATGAAGTATTTCAAACCCAGTCTTGTTACGAGATGTGTTACCATGTTCCAGTCAGATTATAGATTTCCAATAAACGGTCTCATATTGCAGTCACGAATACAGGGTGGTAGTAATATAACTCTGCAGATTTTAACAGATTATTCCTTGGATATAATAGGCCTACAACGAAAAATATTAGTAATTGATTAACTAGCGAACTTACTCGTCTTAATTATGTAAGTCTGTGCGGCTTACAGCTGTTTCGGTGCTTCATCACGCCATCCTCAGAGCCTACTAGATCTCGGCGTCATCTCGTACTTCTCTGCCTATTGCGTGAGTGCGTTTGATTGTTGAAGAGTGGAGTCAAATTAGTGTGTGTGTACTGAAACTGATCTGTGTGTTGAGAATTTGATCGGGGTGTGTTTTAGTGTGTTTGTATATTTCGTATTGTTCTAATGTGTTGAGTTTTTGGTTCTTGGGTTGTATGTGTAGGATTTCCATGTCCGCATTAATGTTATTGTATGTATGGTTAGCATTAGTTATGTGATCGGCGTATTGTGTCCTCTGATTATTGCTTTAATGTGTTCTTTGTAGCGTGTTTGGAATGATCTGCCTGTCTGTCCAATGTAGAACTTGTCGCAACTATTACATGTGAGTTTGTATACACCTGTGTGGTCGTATTTATTTGTTTGTGTTGGATTCCTTAAAAGCCATTTGTAAGTAAGTAAGTGTGTTATGATTTCTTTAAGTTATTTGCCATCGCGGAAGCTAAAAAACTTCACCGAATTAATATTCATTGATAATAGCTGATCTTATTAAGGGTTTACTTTCCACCGAGTTATATACCAATCAGCTATACTATTGTTCTTCTTCTTCTTCTGCTATGGTACTACAGCCCAAATCGGGCCTTGACCTCTTCCATTCAGATCTGTCCAGTGATGTTCTCTTCCATGCCGTTACTCCCAAAACTCGTCTAGCATCCTCTCTCACTCCATCGGCCCATCTATCCTCCGGTCTGCCTATCGATCTTTTACCATATATCCTTCCCTCCATTACTTTCCTAGGTATCCTCTGGTTCTCCATTCTGTTGATATGCCCAGCCCATTTCAATCTTCGGAGTTTGATGTGTGTCACTACATCCATATCTCGATATTGTTCCATTACTTACTTCCTGGTTATATCTTATCCTCCATTGTCCATTTTCATTAACTGGTACAACTATCCGCCTCAATATCTTTCTTTCGAATGCACCTAAGGCTGATTCTATCTTATTATTCATTAACCTATTATTTATTCGCTCGATTTCATACTCTCTCTCGCTATCATAATATTAATACTCGATCACAACGCGATAACACGCTAGAAATTCCACTTCACGCATCGTCTCTGTATTCCTCATCCTTCACTGTTGCTACCTCTCGTCACTGGAACTCTCTGCCGTCTGAAGTCAAGGGCTGCCGAACATTGAATTCTTTCAAATCCAAGTTAGAAAATTATCTTATGACGAGTTGCCAAACTAACTTACTATTATGACAAGTGTTGTATTGCATGTTTCCACGTATTCACATTTTTTTATGTTCTAATGATATTCAACTTATTTTATATTTTTGTTTTCATATTTTCCGATAATGGTATATCTCTAATGTGATAAGTTGAGCTATATATAATCTTAATTTTCCTTATTGTGTGTACTTAGAAATATTGTATTCTCTGTATACTTTGTACTGCACTATTTTATTACTACTACTTTTATTATTATTATTATTATTATTATTATTATTATTATTATTATTATCATTATTACTATTCTTATTTATTATTATTATTATTATTATTATTATTATTATTATTATTATTATTATTATTATTATTATTATTATGAATAATTGTCTTTTTCGTATGCCTCATTTATTTTGACCTGCTGTTCACAAATTATTATGCTTTTTTCTTTCTTTCTGTATGTTATATATTATGTCTGATTTCTTCTTATTTGTTGTTTATATTTTATTATTATTATTATCTTATTCAGTTTTGTGTGTAAAATTGTAGTGTAATTTGTAAATTTGTAGTGTTTTTGTAACGCAGTCTTTACTCCTGGTTGAGTGTTAGAGAAGGCCGTATGGCCTTAACTCTGCCAAGTTAAATAAATCATTATTATTATTATTATTATTATTATTATTATTATTATTATTATTATTAACCAAGTTTCACATCCATAACAGAGTACTGTTCTAATCATTGTTTTATAGATTCGAAATTTAGTTTTCTTATGTACAAATCTTGATTTCAGGATATCCAATAATGCAAAGTATGTATGATTTCCCTTCGTCATGCGTGTTTGTATGTCTGTCCATTCTTTTTTATCATTGGTTATTACTGACCCAAGATATTTAAAATCCTTCGTGGTTTCAAATCTTTCTGAACCTATCTGTTGACTGGATATTAGGGTGTTTCTGGACTGTATCATCCACTCTGTCTTGCTGTTATTAATGTTCAATCCTATTTTTCCTGCTACTTTTTCGAGGTCTTGAAGTTTCTCTTCTACTTTGGCTTTTGATCTACCCATAATGTCCAAATCATCTGCGTACCCAAAAACTTGTACGCTCTTATACATCAATGTACAGGGACATCATTTTATTTTTACTAACATTTTTAATATCAACCTGGCTATATCTTTGGATTAAAGGTCTAGAACCGGAAACACCGCTTGCTCCCCCTTCCAAGACTGGAGTTCGATGATACTGGCGTAAAATACAAACAAATCACTTTACTAGGTATAGGAGGGAAGAAAAGTAGTTCATCCATTTATGTAAACTAGGAAATATCGCGATTTTGAGTTTGCTAATTTCCATTAGGTTTTTGTTTAATCAAAATACAGTACAATATTAACAATGAGTGTTTTTACTCACGAATTGAGCTATCCATTCGGACGTATTAATTATGCAGTGTATATTGTACTGTTACAGCACATTAGCGTACAATATAGAGAATGAAGTTAAATTGAAAATAATCATAATATGGATATTTAAAAACATTTTTGAAAATGGTGGCCGTTCATTTCGATACAGGCTTCAGTTCTTTTGTGCATATTATCGCAGTATAGACTAATCCCAATTACAGTTTCGTCCTTCGTACTAGTAACTCATGTTGAAATAATTCTGTACCTAGTCTATAAAAGTGTACCTTACGTACTGTAAATTCAATATTCACTTCTGCCCGATCCGAAAAGATAAAATTACTCAGACATGCTATCTACTGTCCGTCCAAGTGGTTTTGTCGCAGGGTCGTAGCAAGGGGGGGAATCACGTGACAGTTAATTACTTTTATTTTAGTTATTTTAAACAGTTATATAATATTACGTAGACGTCCAATTCCTAACAGAAATTAATGTTTTCAGAAAAGAGCTAAGACAGCCCAGCTACTAGACTTTACAGAGGGGCGAACAGAAGCAGGTGGGGTAAATCGGGATGCGACGTAAGCAAACGGACGACAGTACCTGTGCGAAAATATGATTCAATATTGAAAGCTCTTTCGTCACTGGAAAACGTGAACATTTTTCTGGAACGCACTATACTCACTAACTCAGTACTACATACGCGGCCTCGGTTCTGTGTGGAGGATGCTTGGAGTTTACTAGTAGAGGGGTGGGAGTGAAGTACATTCAAAAACTAAGGTACAATAAAAATTGAAGTAAAAATAAAATGATGTCCCTATATTATTAATATCTATATCTGTTTGCCTTATCACCCAATCTAGCGTAATATTAAATAGCATTGGTGCCAATCCATCCCCTTGTTTCAATCCATTGTTAACAACAAAGGCTTCTGATATGGCACCAAAAATTTTGATTTGAATCAGCTAGGCCTATATATCGGGCTTTAGAATTGTACATAGTCTAGGGATAAAGTTGTTCGGATTTTGGGTGACGGTGTTTCATTCATAAACCCAGAAGAGGAATAAAATCTTTCTTATTCCTAGATAAAGATTATGTGAAAATATCAGGAACTGCATGCTGTGGTTCTCGGTTCGAAGGAAAACTTTGTTCCATTGAGGCATGGGTATATACGAAAAACCCTTTTCGCGCGCCGTCTTGTGTGAGTGCCCCGTTGTCGTCTCATAAATGGAGCGTGTAAAAAAAGAAGAACCGGCGTGGAGTAATCATAGCTGTGAAGTGCAGGCTGCAAGGTGGCCGTGGGGATTATTACGAAGGCTGCCGCTGCAGCTACTAATTGCTAGCAATGTGCCTGCCCGGATGTGGGCGAGAGAGACAGAGTTTTCGTTAGACCTCCGGCGACAGTGACAGGGAGGGAGAAGAGAAAGAGAAAAAAGAAGAGAATGACCCCGTGTGTTGCGGTCGGTCGCGCACTGTCCGCGCAGGGGCAGCACGGGGCAAATGAGCAGGGAATTCCAGAACGAGAGCCAGGGGGAGAGATGGCAGGCACAGATAATGAGACGGGGAAAAAGAAAGCGAGGAGAATACGGCAAAAAGAAATGCGAAGAAGGAATTTTAGCCAGAACCAGCATACCCGTAGGAGAGGGAACTTCTTTCAGCCTTTTTGTAATACGCTAGGAGAGCATTCTTTATCTAAACAGGTGGATATAGACACGACATTATGATTACCTTTTGAAAATCGACACACCTTCAAGAAAGGAAACTTACGAAACGCATAGTTTGGTTCTCATTTCCAAGTCGAGATGACATTTGGTAATGAGCAGACATCGGATTCTAGGGCAAATGCCTATTTTGTTTCTTTAGGAGAAAAGTAAAAATAATTATTAATATTTGTGTTTCATGGGAATTGAAAGGTATTCAAAGAGTTTTATAGTGCCCTAAAATGCCCTAAAACGGTTATTAGAGCCTAATTTGTTAATATTCGCCTAAAAATGCCTAACTCACTGTAAAGTTTCGCATTTACTCTTACTTTTTATAATTTATACATGCATTCACTGCGAAATTTAAGGCATTTAAAAAGTGGAAAGTTCCTTCACACCAGCCATGAAACCATTGATAAAGGAAACAAAATGTTTTGAATCTCAAGACACTCGCAATAGATTTCACCGAATTTAACATGTTTGGAGTCATAAATGCCGACAAAGAACCAACCTTAGTTTTGAAGCAGGCAACAATCACAACATGTGCTGCTACCGATTCAAAGATATACTATACTATAAAAATGACTGTTTTCGGTCTCAAACCGATTAGCTGTACTGCCCTTCAGAGTGTCATAAAATCACAATTTTTGGAGAAAGAGTGTTTTTGAAATATTTATGAAAAGTCGTAAAACTGCGAATTAGTAGGGTAAACCGTTACAAAATATTTAAAAGAATGGCCCTCCTAGTGTTAACATTACCAGGAAATGCAACAATAAGTGGAACTTTGTATTTTTGCGCCTCCTTTCAAAATGATTCTCAGTGACAAAAGGCAAAGGTTAACTGTGGAGAATTTAGAAAAAATTCTGGTGGTGTACTGTGCAGATAATTATAATAAAGTCTGAGCATGGAACTGAATTTCAATAACTTAAAATGAGTAATCTTGATATCAATAATCATTATTTCATTAGTTTCAATATATTAAATTTGTGCAGCTCTGTTTATAAATATAATATAGTATTCTTTTTTAATGTTTAAACATACTTTTTTGTGCGTATTTTAGTGTATAACTAAAAATTTCAGTGAAAGAAATAAGTATGATACCTTGATGTGCCTAAAATGCCTATTTTCATTAAAATAGAGCCTAATTTTACAAATTTTGAGCTTATTTTAGGCGCCTAAAACTGCAATTTTAGTGCCTAAAAATCCGATGTCTAGTAATGAGAAAAAGAGACGCTTTTACAGACACTGCTAATGCAAAAAGAATGTACATTTTCTTGCTTGTATTGTGTCGATGAAGTACCTGTGCTACCTCGCTATCATTGCTAGCGTGCGTGGTGTACATAATCTACGTAGTAGGTTAAGTAGTGATGTGACAAAGGAAATTTTCCGCATAAAGCAGAATATTCTCTTAAATGGAAAATTTTCCATTATATTTTTTCCAGAAATTTTTCCGTCTTATCACTTTGTTGTTTTCTTCGCTGTCTTGCTCGCAGCATTGAGATCTCACTCATCAACCTACCGAACTTAAGTCGCAAGTTTCCGAAGTCTTCAGTGAGTGTGTGTTTTTGTGTGTATTGTGTGTTTTTGTGTGTATTGTGTGTTTTTGTGTGTTATGTGTTTTTGTGTGGTGTATTATTTTTGTGTGTATATGTGTTTTTGTGTTGTGTATTTTGTGTGTTTGTGTGTTGTGAGTTTTTTGTGGTGTATTTTTGTGTGTTTTTGTGTGTTGTGTGTTTGTGTGTTGTGAGTGTTTTTGTGGTGTATTTTTGTGTGTTTTTATGTATTGTGAGTTTTTTGTGGTGTATTTTAGTGTGTTTTTGTGTGTTTTGTGTGTTTTTGTGTGGTGTATTTTTGTGTGTATATGTGTTTTTGTGTTGTGTATTTTGTGTGTTTGTGTGTTGTGAGTTTTTTGTGGTGTATTTTTGTGTGTTTTTGTGTGTTGTGTGTTTGTGTGTTGTGAGTGTTTTTGTGGTGTATTTTTGTGTGTTTTTATGTATTGTGAGTTTTTGTGGTGTATTTTAGTGTGTTTTTGTGTTTATTGTGTGTTTTTGTGTGGTGTATTTTTGTGTGTATATGTGTTTTTGTGTTGTGTATTTTGTGTGTTTGTGTGTTGTGAGTTTTTGTGGTGTATTTTTGTGTGTTTTTGTGTGTTGTGTGTTTGTGTGTTGTGAGTGTTTTTGTGGTGTATTTTTGTGTGTTTTTATGTATTGTGAGTTTTTTTGTGGTGTATTTTAGTGTGTTTTTGTGTGTATTATGTGTTTTTGTGTGTTATGTGTTTTTGTGTGGTGTATTTTTGTGTGTATATGTGTTTTTTTGTGTTGTGTATTTTGTGTGTTGTGAGTTTTTGTGGTGTATTTTTGTGTTTTTTGTGTGTTGTGTGTTTGTGTGTTGTGAGTGTTTTTGTGGTGTATTTTTGTGTGTTTTTATGTATTGTGAGTTTTTTTGTGGTGTATTTTAGTGTATTTTTGTGTGTATTGTGTGTTTTTGTGTGTTATGTGTTTTTGTGTGGTGTATTTTTGTGTGTATATGTGTTTTTGTGTTGTGTATTTTGTGTGTTGTGAGTTTTTGTGGTGTATTTTTGTGTGTTTTTGTGTGTTGTGTGTTTGTGTGTTGTGAGTGTTTTTGTGGTGTATTTTTGTGTGTTTTTATGTATTGTGAGTTTTTGTGGTGTATTTTTAGTGTGTTTTTGTGTGTATTGTGTGTTTTTGTGTGTTATGTGTTTTTGTGTGGTGTATTTTTGTGTGTATATGTGTTTTTGTGTTGTGTATTTTGTGTGTTGTGAGTTTTTGTGGTGTATTTTTGTGTGTTTTTGTGTGTTTGTGTGTTTGTGTGTTTGTGTGTTGTGAGTGTTTTTGTGGTGTATTTTGTGTGTTTTTATGTATTGTGAGTTTTTGTGGTGTATTTTAGTGTGTTTTTGTGTGTATTGTGTGTTTTTGTGTGTTATGTGTTTTTGTGTGGTGTATTATTTTGTGTGTATATGTGTTTTTGTGTTGTGTATTTTGTGTGTTTGTGTGTTTTTGTGGTGTATTTTTGTGTGTTTTTGTGTGTTGTGTGTTTGTGTGTTGTGAGTGTTTTTGTGGTGTATTTTTGTGTGTTTTTATGTATTGTGAGTTTTTTTGTGGTGTATTTTAGTGTGTTTTTGTGTGTATTGTGTGTTTTTGTGTGTTATGTGTTTTTGTGTGGTGTATTTTTGTGTGTATATGTGTTTTTGTGTTGTGTATTTTGTGTGTTTGTGTGTTGTGAGTTTTTTGTGGTGTATTTTTGTGTGTTTTTGTGTGTTGTGTGTTTGTGTGTTGTGAGTGTTTTTGTGGTGTATTTTTGTGTGTTGTTATGTATTGTGAGTTTTTGTGGTGTATTTTAGTGTGTTTTTGTGTGTATTGTGTGTTTTTGTGTGTTATGTGTTTTTGTGTGGTGTATTTTTGTGTGTATATGTGTTTTTGTGTTGTGTATTTTGTGTGTTTGTGTGTTGTGAGTTTTTTGTGGTGTATTTTTGTGTGTTTTTGTGTGTTGTGAGTGTTTTTGTGGTGTATTTTTGTGTGTTTTTATGTATTGTGAGTTTTTTTGTGGTGTATTTTAGTGTGTTTTTGTGTGTATTGTGTGTTTTTGTGTGTTATGTGTTTTTGTGTGGTGTATTTTTGTGTGTATATGTGTTTTTGTGTTGTGTATTTTGTGTGTTTGTGTGTTGTGAGTGTTTTTGTGTGTTGTGTGTTTGTGTGTTGTGAGTGTTTTTGTGGTGTATTTTTGTGTGTTTTTATGTATTGTGAGTTTTTTTGTGGTGTATTTTTGTGTGTTTGTGTGTTGTGAGTTTTTTGTGGTGTATTTTTGTGTGTTGTGTGTTTTTGGTGGTGTGTTTTTGTGTGTTTCTCTTTTTGTGTGTTTGTGTGTTGTGAGTTTTTTGTGGTGTATTTTGTGTGTTGTGTGTTTTGTGTGTTGTGATTTTTTGTGGTGTATTTTTGTGTGTTTTTGTGTGTTGTGTGTTTTTGTGGTGTGTTTTTGTGTGTTTGTGTGTTTTTGTGTTGTGTATTTTGTGTGTTTTTGTGTGGTGTATTTTTGTGTCTATTTGTGTTTTATGTGGTGTATTTGTGTGTGTGTTGTGTGTTTTTGTGTGTTATATGTTTTTGTGTGGTGTATTTTTGTGTGTATTTGCGTTTTTGTGTGTTTGTGTGTGTTGTGTATTTTGTGTGTTTTTGTATGTGTTTCTGTTTTTGTGTGTTTGTTGTTTTTGTGCGTTTTGTGTGTGTTATGTTTTTGAGTGAGGGGAAATTTGGCGAGGAAAAAATTTGAAAGCTGATAGAAGGTTGACAAGCGAGGAAGATATATGAGGAAAGGAGAAAGCTGGAAAGCGAGAGAGAAGCTGAAAAGAAAGGAAAAATTTGTAAAGAGAAATAATTTGGAAAGAGAGAGATAATTTTGAAAGAAAGGAGAAATGTAGAAAGAAAGGAATGTACCTAAAAAAAAGTTGGAAAATTGGACGATACGAATAAGGTTGGAAAGAAAGAAAAAAGCTTGCGAGAAGAAAAATTTTGAAAAGCAAGGAGAAAGTTGGAAATGAAGAAGGAAGTTTGAAAGAAAATTGGAAAACAAGGATGAAGTTAAGGAGGGAAGTTATAAAAGGAGGAGGACTTTAGAAAGAAAGGAAAAAAATAACATAGCAGAATAAAAGAAAAGATAGAAAGGAAGAGGAAAGGAATGATTGGAAAAGTGGGAAAACAGAAAAATACAGGAATATAAGAAACGAATTGAACGTAAGAAATATGTTAAGGAAAATTGAAAGAATACAAACATAAAGAAATTTATGTATGTTGATACAGAAAGACAGACTCGCTGGGCTGCTGATCCGGAGCTGCGTTCGGGCTTGGGTTGGATCCCCCTTTGGTTTTTGGTATCTTCCGAGGTTTTCCACAGCCGTGGGACTAAAGCCGGATGGTCTATGGCGAGTCCTCGGCATCAACCCCTTTGATTTGATTACCTGGTTGGGTTTTTCCGAGGTTTTCCCCAACCAAAGGCAAATGCCGGGTAATATTTTGGCGAATCCTCGACTCTCACCTCATCTCACTACATCTCGCCAAAATATTGTAAAAAATTGCACTAAATTGTTAAAATTGTAGAAAATTACTAAACTATAAAACTCTAAAAATAAAAAAAAACTGTAATTGTAATATTGTAAATTCTGTAGGGTTGTGAAACTTGGACTCTCACTCTGAGAGAGGAACATAGGTTAAGAGTGTTTGAGAATAAGGTGCTTAGGAAAATATTTGGGGCTAAGCGGGATGAAGTTACAGGAGAATGGAGAAAGTTACACAACACAGAACTGCACGCATTGTATTCTTCACCTAACATAATTAGGAACTTAAAATCCAGACGTTTGAGATGGGCAGGACATGTAGCACGTATGGGCGAATCCAGAAATGCATATAGAGTGTTAGTTGGGAGACCGGAGGGAAAAAGACCTTTAGGGAGGCCGAGACGTAGATGGGAGGATAATATTAAAATTGATTTGAGGGAGGTGGGGTGTGATGATAGAGACTGGATTAATCTTGCACAGGATAGGGACCAATGGCGGGCTTATGTGAGGGCGGCAATGAACCTTCGGGTTCCTTAAAAGCCATTTGTAACTAAGTTCCACATCTCAAGGCTTCATTTATTTTTTTTATTGGGTTATTTTACGACGCTGTATCAACATCTAGGTTATTTAGCGTCTGAATGACATGAAGGTGATAATGCCGGTGAAATGAGTCCGGGGTCCAGCACCGAAAGTTGCCCAGCATTTGCTCGTATTGGGTTGAGGGAAAACCCCGGAAAAAACCTCAACCAGGCAACTTGCCCCAACCGGGATTCGAACCCGGACCACCTGGTTTCGCAGCCAGACGCGCTGACCGTTACTCCACAGGTGTGGACTTAAAGCTTCATTGCTCATGTAAGATCTATGGAATAAAATAAATGAATTAATGAATGAGAAACTCTGAAGAAAGAAAGTAGGGTAAAGACGAAGGGAGAGGAGACTGAATTATTTAGAAAGAAGGCAACATTTTAATTTCTTTCATTGCAATAGGCCTAAGCTGTTTTGGAAGAGGAGAGACATTACAAAGTCGGGAACCTAACGATTTCTTAAAAACCTCCCGAAATGGAAGGCAAAATTAAATAAATTGCGATGCAGAGAGGAGTGTGCAATAATGAAGCTGCAAAGTCGGCGCTGGGACAGAGGCGTACAACAGTGGGTGAAGCCACCGATAGATCCGCGGGTCTGGAGGATTAGATTATATCGATTGGCGGAGGGCGGAGAGCGACGCCGGCCGCGTCCTGTATCTGCACATTTACACCAGGCAGCACCCGAGGCGTAGTGAGAGCAGATACAATTCAGCTCAGATGGCAATCGCGGCTTCGAGACCTGGTCAGAGCGCACACGGTTCACTGAATTCCGACATGTGTGCAGCTATGTAACAAAGCCAGAAGGACAAAAAGTGACACTTCCCTGTCCTCTCTGGCTCTGTGGCAGGGTTTCAGCTTATAAATCTAACGGACACGAGTTCAATTCGTAGCACGAAAGTAGACTTAATTTCTGTTTTGTGTGCTATTTGCTATCGGTCATACTAATAAAATCTATATACAGACGTTTAACTCTCTTATACAATGAGTAGCTCGTTTATACGTCGTAAATTCCTTACTAATAATCACTACATACGTCGTTATAACAGTATAACTGTTACAAGCTACGTCATAGTTTCGTCATTACTTCGTTACGAAAGGTAATAGAATATCTGAGGTTCTCTATTGCATCCGGTAGACCGCTCTCAGTGTGGAGTGTTAAATATCGATAGTACAATTGGCTCTAATCGATTACCACACTACATTTTGGTCAAAGAGTACAAGCTACAGCAATATTATTCTAATAAGTCTATGATCTTTGGTTTGTTCTTCTGTGGTTACAAGGTAACCATCATCATAAAATGACAGTGGATACGAACAGCTGTTAGAGGGGCGGCCATTTTTTCGCTATATACAACGCTTAAACAAGGGTTTTCGTGTATGTAACTACTGCAAAGTAATTCCCAATGTATAGTTACAGCTTGTTTATACATCCATCGCTTATGCATGGTTTATTAGTAACTCTGCATAAGTCTCGTATAAAAACTATACACGGTTTATTAGTAAGACCGTATATGTATTGTGTTATAATTAGGTACCGGATTTTTATGTAATATCAAGATGTGAAATATGTACATATTTATGTAAGAAAAATAAGCTGAATATATACCAAAATATGTAAAATCATGAAAATATTTAATATCAATATCTGGCAGATATAGAATAGGAAAGACTCTCCAGTTGTGATTTCATAGAGCACCCGACTTTTTTTTACCCCACACTCACATTACTATTTTTCCATCCGTAGTGAAAGCTTTATCCATCGCAAGCCATGATTTTATTTTTGTTAGTTAAAAGCAATATATAAACTCACTTGCACTTTATAGGTACTGCAAGTACTAAAACCGGAGAATTGAGTGAAATGAATGACACAACAGTACTGCAAGCACTGTTTCGTTTACTGGATTAGAAGAAAATAAGAGATGTGGGACACATGAATTTTAGCTGCTCCATGTAAGAAACAAATACCTACTTAAACCTCAAACTATAGGCATTTACAAACTGTTGTTTGAAAAGTGACATTCCTGTCTCATTCAGAAGGGTAGGATTATTCCAGCCGAGAACCATACTTTCTAATTGGTCGGAAAATCCCATTTCCGTATAGGTCTACTAAATTTAAAATAAAGAGGTCAAGCAATAACCTGAAAGTCTCATGTCAGACTTGACACGGGTTTTCCCTGGAAGAATTAAGAAGAGGGTGGGTAACGTTGCAAATTGCATGGGAACGGCTTGTTAAGACGTGTGCAGAACAATTATAATTCGAAAAAGTCATGTCCTCCACCGCATGAAGGCAACGCTACTTTCTGAGTGATTTTTACAATACAAGGTAGTTGTATGAGAAAGGTTGCCTTTTGTTCACTCATATTTACAGTGGGCGGTATGGGGTGAGTGCCTCTATTACTTTCTGGAACTAAGGACGTTATGTTTCGTCCCGAAATATATCCTTTCTTGGGTAGGTAAAAAGGCTTTTTAAATCTGTGTATTTCAAATTGTAAACTTCCCCAGCAGAGTTTTTTTTTCCTTTCCTTTTAGAGAAGTAAAATAAATAAAACCCCTAAATATGTAGATTTATATAAAACCAAGCCATAATATGTAATGTGAGGTAAGTATGTAAAAATATGTAGTATCAAATTTTAATATATTAATGGTAATTACAAGAATCGTAAAGATTTGTTATTTATATACGGTTAGGTTGAAAGGAATATAATATCGACTCTCCCAAATACTAACATTGTAGCTCAATTTTTTATGGTTTTGAGTCATGTTAGTTAATATGGTCTTAAATTGTTTCATTTTCTTCCAGTACTATCATTGTAGCTCTAAACCTTCCCAATCATATGTAAAATCTTATTGTTACTATCTGTATGCACTGATTTACACAATCATTTTAAAACTTCATTTGCTTTTCCTGAAAAATGGAAGAAAATGAGTTACAATGTTAATACTTGTGAGGGTCGATATGTAATTACATAAAAATCCGGTCCCTAGTTATAATCAAGGTTGGGCTTAGTAAATTATATGTACGTATTTTACGTGTAATTTACATGTAAAATACGTTTTGTAGAAAACTTTTCTACACGGAGTAATAAACTAACATTTATTGATTTTGACAATATAAACATGAATTACTTATTCCTTTTAATTCTTTTTTTTTTATTTAAGTACGACGCTGTATCAACATCTATGGTTATTTAGCATCTGAATGAAATGAAGGTGATAATGCCGGTGAAATGAGTCCGGGGTCCAGCATCGAGAGTTACCTAGCATTTGCTCAAATTTGATTGAGGGAAAATCCCGGAAAAAACTTAAACCAGGTAACTTGTCCTGACCGGGATTCGAACTCGGACCACCTGGTTTCGCGGCCAGACACGCTAACCGTTACTCCACAGGTGTGGACTAAGTCCTGAGAAGAAACTATCTGCTGAAGGATGCACTGGAAGGAATGGTGAACGGGAGAAGAGTTCGGGACAGAAGAAGATATCAGATGATAGACGAATATTACTGTATATGGATCTATGCGGAGACAAAGAGAAAGGCAAAAACAGGAAAGATTGAAGAATGCTGGGTTTGCAGTGAAAGCCTTGTCCTTGAGCAGAAAACTATGAATGAATGAATCATCATATCAACACCGCATGATCTTTGTAATCGAAAACGAATGGTAAATGATAATTGATTTTAGTTAAATTGGTTCAAATCTCATAATATGTTCCATACGCCTCCACGCCCTGCGTACACAGCGGTGGCGTGATGTTCACTCACCTGGGAGATCCTAATTCCCAGCCGTGACTGCCCGCGCAGGTTTCTGCCGGCCCCGCATGTAATGCGATAGCCTGCGGGCTTTTGTTGTGTGGATTCACCCCACCACCTCCACCCCAGGCGAACAATGTGACACAGCCCCTTGCTGTTCACCCCCACACGCTTCTCGCTCTTTGAAAAAGCCTCAGAGCTTGCTGTATCAGACTATGAAGTGTCACAGTTTTGTAGACTTTGCTGTTAAACATTTGAAGAATATCAAATTAGAATGGGAATAAAATAAAGTTTCATATTCTTAACTAGAAAATGCATTCAGTAACGCCGTTTAATGTGATTATGATATAGGCCTATGTCAGAGGAAGATCAATTTTATTGTTAGTTTACATCTGAAGTCTGATTAGTGGAATATGTAACTAATCGTACTGGAGCTAAATGACAGTCTGTTCTGAGCAGTATGGGATGAAGATAAATGCAAATAGTCCACACCTGTGGAGTAATGGTCAGCGTGTCTGACCGCGAAACCAGGTGGCCAGGGTTCGATTCCCGGTTGGGGCAAGTTACCTGGTTGAAGGGTTTTTCCGGGGTTTTCCCTCAACCCAATACGAGCAAATGCTGGGTAACGTCCGGTGCTGGACCCCAGACTCATTTCAATGGCATTATCACCTTCATTTAATTCAGACGCTAAATAACCTTAGATGTTGCTACAGCGTCGTAAAATAGCTCAATAAAATAAATGCAAATAAGACAAAGACCGTGGTCAAAGGAAGAAAAATACAGAAGGTAAACTTGCGAATTCTAAATGAGGCAGTAGAGCAAGTGGACAGCTTCTAATACTTGGGGTGTACTATAAACTGTAACATGAGCTGCTGCCAGGAAGTCAAAAGGAGGATAGCATGGCCAAGGAAGCTTTTAATAGAAAAAGAAGCATCTTTTGCGGACCTCTGGAAAAATAACTGAGGAAGAGACTAGTGAAGTGCTTTGTATGGAGTTTGGCATTGTATGGGACACACATGTGGAGTAACGGTTAGCGCGTCTGGCCGCGAAACTAGGCGGCCTGGGTTCGATTCCCGGTCGGGGCAAGTTACCTGGTTGAGGTTTTTCCGGAGTTTTCCCTCAACCCAATATGAGCAAATGCTGGGTAACTTTCGGTGCTGGACCCCGGACTCACTTCACCAGCATTATCACCTTCATTTCATTCAGACGCTAAATAACCTAAGATGTTGATAAAGCGTCGTAAAATAACCTACTAAAAAAACACTGATAGTCATTGTCCAGTAATGATCGGAAAATCACAGTTAAGATTTGAGCGCTAAGCATTTCAAACTTTCAATTGCTTCTCCTGCAAAATGTATTCCAAATGACATCCATCATTCTTGCAGCGGACTCTTCAATTGTAAACTTCCTCAGCAGAAGTTTATTTTTTTCCTTTTAGAGAAGTAAAAATGAATAAAACCCCTAAATATGTAGATTTATATAATACCAAGCCTTAATATGTAATGTAGGGTAAATATGTAAAAATATGTAGTATCAAATTGTAGTATATTAATGGTAATTACAAGATTCGCAAAGATTTGTTATTTATATACGGTTAAGTTGAAAGGAAAATAATATGTAATTACATAAAAATCCGATCCCTACTTATTTCACACGCCAAAAACGGTGACGCGGACTGTAATGCAGAATTCCTGCATGGAAATAGGATATGTACTTTGATACATCACAATAATATATTTTATGCTCGACCATGCCGAAATGTAGTAATTATACACCTGGTAGCAGCCCTTTAATGCATCTCATTAAAGTACACCTATTCATTATAATTCAGTTGTTCAGCCAATGAGAAATCACCATTGTACCATTATAAAACCGCAAGTATCGATTATTCTCGGATATGGAATCGAAAGAGAATTAGCGAAAAGTCACGGAGGCTGAAATCCAATACTGTCGCAGAAGGTTATGTTCTGTTACTATAATAATTAGCGTTAATTGTAAATAATATTCAAATAAATTCAATTTGTCATCTCGTTTTTTTCAATTCTAAATCAATTTCCAGGTTATATCAAGACTAATCTTCATGTTATTCTCTAGATTATATCAAGGTCAATGACATTCGTGCCACGGAAAAATCAATACTTTCGCGTCTGTGCACATCTCACAATTTACGACGTATTGCACAAGGTCAGTTCCGCTCCTCAGTCAGATAAGGATAACATGAATACTTATGAATAATGTCAAGTTAGAAATATGGTCGAGCATAAAAAGTCCTAGGAAACTTGCCTATAATGGTAATTAAGACGCCCGTATGAAAATTATGAAACTCAACATACTCGCGTCTTAATTACTACCATTATAGGCTCGTTGCATAATGTACTATTATGAAGAGTACTTCACTCCGAAATAGTACGAGTAGTTTAAATTTGTACAGAAGAAAGCATTTTTATGCGTCTATATGAAGGCTGGCGCTCGTATAACGGGTAATGGAGTACAGCCTCACACCCTTATCTCAATAATGAAACTCCGTGAGGCTCAGAGGCCTTGATTTCCCTGGTTGATGGCTTGACCTAGTGCTCGGGCCGCGTCTTGACCATACAGGCAGATGACGTGTGACTTTTGAGTTGACACTGTGCGGGCGGCCCGGAGTATGGATAATCAGCGGGAGTAGCGAGAGGGAGAGCGGCCCGATGCGGTTCCAACTGACAGCGTGAGCGTGGGGTGAGAGGTATCGACCGGATGGGGTGGGGGATTACTACAGCGCGGCGGGCGGTGGTATGGTGCCAGGACACGAACGATGCGCTGCGCTCAGCCTCGAAATTACCCACAGATCGATGCTACACTTTTGGGTATCTGCACCGTGTAACTGCTGTCTGCGAATTTGAGATTGTAGCACCAACAGCCAGTCCGTTGTTATTATGGGTGAAAGAAAACCTGTTACAAAGCCATACTTCTCTCACCAGTTACGCTACTAATTGAAGGGTTCAGAGCCATAGTGGGCCAAGCGCCATTTATTAAAAACAGAGAAAGCAAGGGTTAGAGTTAAGTGAATTCGTACTTATGGCTTCTAAGGAACCTGGAGGTTCATTGCCGCCCTCACATAAGCCCGCCATCGGTCCCTATCCTGTGCAAGATTAATCCAGTCCCTACCATCACATCCCACCTCCCTCAAATCCATTTTAATATTATCCTCCCATATACGCCTCGGTCCCCCAAAGGTCTCATTCCCGCCGGCCTCCCAACTAACACTCTATATGCATTTCTGGATTCGCCCATACGTGCTACATGCCCTGCCCATCTCAAACGTCTGGATTTAATGTTCCTAATTATGTCAGGTGAAGAATACAATGCGTGCAGTTCTGCGTTGTGTAACTTTCTCCAGTGTCCTGTAACTTCATCCTCTTAACCCCAATTATTTTCCAAAGTACCTTATTCTCAAACACCCTTAACCTATGTTCCTCCCTTAAAGTGAGAGTCCAAGTTTCACGTCCATACAGAAAAACCGGTAATATAACTGTTTTATAAATTCTAACTTTCAGATTTTTTGACAGCAGACTAGATCCCAAACCTTCTCAACCGAATAATAACAGGCATTTCCCATATTTATTCTGTGTTTAATTTCCTCCCGAGTATCATTTATATTTGTTACTGTTGCTCCAAGATATTTGAATTTCTCCATCTCTTCAAAAGGTAAATTTCCAATTTTATAGTTCCATTTCGTACAATATTCTGTTCACGAGACATAGTCATATACTTTGTTTTTTCGGGATTTACTTCCAAACCTATCTCTTTACTTGCTTCCAGTAAAATTCCCGTGTTTTCCTAATCATTTGTGGATTTTCTCCTAACATATTCACGTCATCCGCATAGACAAGCAGCTGATGTAACCCGTTCAATTCCAAACCCTTTCTGTTATCCTGGACTTTCCTAATGGCATATTCTAGAGCAAGGTATACGTTATAATATACATTATTTTATAGTTACCATCCGATCCATTAGAGGACATCCGTTCGATCGAAGAGAAGTCCACGCCTGTGAAGTAACGGTTAGCGCGTCTGACCGCGAAACCAAGCGGCCCGGTATCCATTCCCGGTCGGGACAAGTTACCTGGTTGAGGTTTTTTCCGGGATTTTCTCTCAACCCAATATGAGCAAATGCTGGGTAACTTACGGTGTTGGACTCTGATTCATTTCACCGGCATTATCACCTTCATCTCATTCAGACGCTAAATAACCAAAGCTGTCGATAAAGCACCGTAAAATAACCTACTACTACTCGAAGAGAAGGAAGGATTTTTAAGGGAAAAAATGACAGCGATTCAAGGCCTCACAAGATTTCAATTCGTAAAATCAGTTTCTTTCAAGTTTCTTCCTACAACTTGAACTAATGTAAGAACTTGGCATTTCCTAGACGATCTAAAATGAAGTCACAAAATATTTTACGACAGTGTTTTTAACCATAAAATGTGACAATTTTAACCACACCAACCGGCTACTAGTTGTACTAGTTGGTTGCCAGTTCCAAATCTGGAAAAATGGAGCGTAAGACTTTGTCCTGACAAAATTTAGCTGAGACTGAGTTTACCTGTACACCATTTTCGGCAGGGACTCAATTTACCGCAATTTTCATGGTAAGGGCTGACTTTGTCAACACCGCATATAAGTAATGGGCCATGAAAATCATACTTACTAAAAAAATCCCCAAATTTGAGAGCTGCTATTCCTAATCCTGAAATTCTCAACTAGGTATGTCCGTAGTTCCTAGTCATGGACAGTACGAAAGTGATTATCATCTTTTAAACATCACTATTGTTAATAGTATGTTATTATTATTATTCTTATTATTACTATTATTATTATTATTTAACCTATTATTACTATTATTATTATTTATTATTACCCATTATTGCCACCCGGGCCAATTATCTCATTGTACTTTATTTCAATTATCTCATTGTACCTTTTATAATTTTATAATAATTATTTGATCGATTTATGAGAAATATATTGTTTGTATTTTCATCTCATTGATCACATTCATTCTCATCATCATTTTTGTTTTGACCTGTTTTCTATCGTGAAAACTGGAATTGGCCTCCCTGATGAGGGATCAGCTAAATGCCAAATAAATAAAATAAATAAAATAAATTATTATTACAAACATTTAAGACATTACACAGCATTCACTCATTATTATGAAAGGATTAAGGGAAGGATCGCCTATTATTATTATTATTATTATTTCATTAGAGGTACAATCCCGGCATTTTACTGGAAATTAACTGATTAAACCATGAACAACCTATTATTACTATTAGGATTGCTATTATTATTACTATTATTAACTTTTATTACTTCCCGAATGCGAGGCCAGCCCTATTATTATTATTATTATTATTACTATTATTATTATTATTATTATTACTATTATTATTATTATTATTATTATTATTATTATTATTATTATTTTATTATTGCTCTGCTCTAGAGTATGCCATTAGGAAAGTCCAGGATAACAGAGAGGGTTTGGAATTGAACGGGTTACATCAGCTGCTTGTCTATGCATAACGTGTTAATATGTTAGAGAAAATCCACAAACGATTAGGGAAAATACGGGAGTTTTACTTGAAGCAAGTAAAGAATAGATTTGGAAGAAAATCCCCAAAAGACAAAGTATAATTATTATGCCTCGTGACGAGAATATTGTACGAAATGGAAATAAAAAAATTGGAAGAGGTGGAAAAATTCAAATACCTAGGGGCAACAGTAACAAATATAAATGATACTCGGGAGGAAATTAAACACAGAATAAATTTGAGAAATGCCTGTTATTATTCGGTTGAGAAGCTTTTATCATCCAGTCTGTTGTCAAAAAGTCTGAAAGTTAGAATTTATAAAACAGTTATATTACCGGTTGTTCTTTATGGTTGTGAAACTTCTCACTTTGAGAATAAGTTTTGAGAATAAGTTTCTTAGAAAATATTTGGGGCTAAGAGGATGAAGTTACAGGAGAATGAAGAAAGTTACACAACACAGAACTGCACGCATTGTATTCTTCACCTGACATAATTAGGAACATTAAATCCAGACGTTTGAGATGGGCAGGGCATGTAGCACGTATGGGAGAATCCAGAAATGCATATAGAGTGTTAGTTGGGAGGCCGGAGGGAAAAAGACTTTTAGGGAGGCCGAGACGTAGATGGGAAGATAATATTAAAATGGATTTGAGGGAGATGGGATATGATGATAGAGACTGGATTAATCTTGCACAGGATAGGGACCAATGGTGGGCTTATGTGAGGGCGGCAATGAACCTCCGGGTTCCTTAAAAGCCAGTAAGTACTATTATTATTATTATTATTATTATTATTATTATTATTATTATTATTATTATACATGTCATTGTGATTTTACCATCTTTGGTGATATCTGGTTTCAGTTGGCAACACTGAAATTAACCTTTCAGGAACTGCTCGCTATACGTATCTCTTGCAGTTCAATTTTCTGCAGGAACAAATGACGAGTTACTCCACTGGGTTGATTAATCAGCACAAAGCCACGTTGAATTCTGCGTAATCAGAGGTTCACACACAGCAGACCTGTTTACCCAGAGAGCCTGGACCGTAGATTGAAGAAAGCGTATCAGCGCGTGTAGATAAGATTCTATGTCGGCTCCTATAGAGCGCGTGGAGGACCAATCTGTCTTGGGGCGGCGAGACAGCCCGGGAGGGTAACTGCCACCCCCACCCCCCACCACCAACCCTCCAAGCTCCATGCGTCACACTTAGGACGCCAGGACCCTTCCTGTCAACCTCTCGTTATCTCGTACTCTTCTTCCATCAAGTTTTCTGTTTCTCCATTTTCCTTCGCTTTCATCCTATATTTTTTGTCTCCGTCTTTCCCAGTTTTATCTATCCCGCTTCCCTGTGGTTGTCTTACCGCCGAAGCACTTAAGTGAATGAAACGTCAGGACACGGCGATCGGGAGGGAAGAAAATGTAGACCCTGGAATTCTATTGAATGACTTCAGGAAACTGAGGTCACGGGTTTGAGACCTTGCGGGAACAATAGACGTTTTTATACACCATGATTAAGATGCCAATAAGGTTAAGTTATTACTAGACCTCAGATTTCAGGCTAAATGCCTATTTTTGTTTAAAAAACTAAAATTACTTTATCTTCACCTTTCACAAAAATCTGAAAGATAGAAATTGATTATCATAAAATCTGAATTTTATTGTTCCTAAAATTATTTTGCCCACAACACTATTTTAATATTTTAGAGCAAAAGCGATTTCGTATATTTTTATTGCTGCAATACTGAATGTCTTGAATATCACATTGCAGATCTTTCAGCTACTTTGGTTGAAGGACGAAAGAAATTTCTCGAATATTGCTGGCTTTGTTCATCTTTGCAGAGAGTAAGCCAAAGGAGCAGTGACCTGAAAATACAGACTGTCGAAGTGAAAAGAAGACACGAATCGAACTGGCTAACTTGTCTGCAGTCTACAGTGTGCAAAGTGTTAAAAATAGTACGGACGCGTAAGGTTTTAAATTAAGTCAGTTTTGTAGTTGAATTAGTGAGCCAGTCAAGGAGAAAGAAAGTTCACTAATTAAGCAATGGATCCAGCAAGTTCCAGGACTGACCTATGATGGGACAATTATATTCTGCCGGTAGTGAAAAGAGGTCCGCAAATGTATCAGCATCCGAAGGCCTGAGTTCGAGTGCAGATGGACCGCAGTTGGAGGGACCTGAGTTCGAGTGCAGTGGACCGCAGTTGTTTCGGCAGTTACAGTGAACTGTCTTTGAAGGTCTGTGGTTCGAGATAAAAATGTGAACTCGAGTGATGAATGCTAAAGAACTGTGAACTACTAAACCATATATAGTTCAGATTTGTAACTTAGTTTAAAATTTCAAATATTAGGTCATAGATTAACAGTTCATTGTTGTTCGTAAGAGTCCAAATAAATTGTCATTGTCGTTCAGGTGCCTAAAAGGATTTTTAGTGCCTAATAACCTTTGTGTTTTCAGTGAAACTGCATTGTTTAACAAGAGCCTTTAAATCCGATGTCTAGTTATTGTAGCTCAGGTGTTATTGTAAAAGAATAAAAAACATTCCCAGTGGAAATAAATTAGGCACAATACTATATAGCCTACTTATTTTCTAAATAGTATAAATATGTTTCATCGATGATAATGTAAATGGTAAAAGTAGTGTATTCTACTTACATAGTGTAAAAGCACAAACATCGACTACTTCCAAAACCCGATTGTCTAAAAGGTTGCTTCTCATCTCTAGTATATGATGTGTCTTCAAATATTACTTTTGTAGAATATGATTTTTAATGTTCAGTTTTCCTTAATTATAATTATTAATCATGTCTTTGGGCCAAAATTATCTAATTTAACACTTTTTTTGTTTAACTCTTAAAATTACATGTAGGGTAACTAAACTCATCTACATTTTGCTGCTGCTATTATTATTATTAAATAACATTATTATTAAATGGTATTATTGTTATTATTATTATTATTTTAATTCATTATTAAAGCCATTATCAAAATTGCTTCTAACTTCTATATATATGTGTCTTAGGAAAGTTCAGGAAACTTGAATTTTTAACGGGTTCATTTTCTTGTTTGGAACTCTAATATATTCTGTCTTTGGCAAAATTATCTAAAACACGAAATTTTGTTTAACTCTATGTTCGGTTTGGAATAAATGCCGAAAAACAAAGTATATTATTATGTCTCGTAACTTAGAATATTGTTAGGCATGGAAATATAAAAATTGGAGATTTATCCTTTATTAAGAGGTGGAAAAATTCAAATATCTTGGAGCAACAGTAACAAATATAAATGACACTCGGAGGAAATTAAACGCAGAATAAATATTATAAATGCTGTTTCTTATTCGTACAGGTTTCTGAAAAGCTCTTATCAAAAAGTCTGCTGTCCAAAAATCTGGCCATGAAGTTAGAATTTATAAAACAGTTATATTACCGGTTGTTCTGTAGGTTGTGAAACTTGAGCTCACTCTGAGACCCGGAACATAGGTTCAGGGTGTTTGAGAATAAGGTGCTTAGGAAAATATTTGGGGCTAAGCGGGATGAAGTTACAGGAGAATGGAGAAAGATTGTACACACTTCAGAACTGGATTGTATTCTTCACCTGACATAAAGGAACATTAAATCCAGACGTTTGAATGGGCAGGGCATTCCTAGAACGTATGGGACAGAAATCATATAAGTTTTAGTTATTAGGAAAAAGACCTTTAGGGAGGCCGAGACGTAGATGGGAGGATAATATTAAAATGGATTTGAGGGAGGTGGGGTATGATGATAGAGACTGGATTAATCTTGCACAGGATAGGGACCGCTGGCGGGCTTATGTGAGGGCGGCAATGAACCTTCGGGTTCCTTAAAAGCCATTTGTAATAAGTATTATTATTATTATTATTATTAATTATTATTATTAATATTATTATTATTATTATTATTATATACATAGATTAGTAGATCGAAACTCGAATATGCATCCGTAGTTTGGAACTCTATTACCAGTTCTGATTCGGCAAAACTGGAAAATATTCAAAGAAAATTTATTTCTTATGTTCATAAATTTAATAACTAGGCTATAACTTAGCAAAAATGAGACAATTTAAATGTCTTCATTGTATGCTAGACTTCATGATATGGATTATTTTTTCTTATGTAAGGTCCTTAAAGGTGACATTGTCAATCTTTCTTAAACAGTGTCGTATTCCTATGAAGGACATGAGACATCACAAACTTTTCTATTATTAGAAATTCTGAATCTTCCTCGCCAACCGGTCTCCAGATGTATTAATGCTAACTGCCTAGACTACATGTAGGCGATTTCAACCATTCAATGTGAAGTACTAAATAAACTTTCATGTATAACTCCATTCAATGTATAGAAGTATTAGTCGGGCAATGTCTTTGCTAATATTATTTGCATAATGTTATACACAAGTTGGTAATACTTTTTCGAATCAACTCCCTTCCATAAAATAATATTATTAATTCTTGTAAATTAACAATTTTAATCAAATCAACTTCTTCACTTTGAGTTATCTCAATTTAATTTGTACCATAGTTGTTCATTTTATTGCATTAATAGTATCACTGTGCTGGACTTTTATTGGCCAATGGCGTTGTCCAATGGCACATGTTGTCAATAAATAAATATCAATAAATAAATAAATAAAAATGATAATAATAATAATAATATTTTTTTTTCTGTATCGCTATTACTCGTATTTACTTTTGCTATATATTTTTATACTGGTTGAGTGGAAGAGAAGAACTTATGCTCTTAACTCTGCCAGAAAAATAAATCAATTGAATAAATGAATAAATGATTTAAATTGTAGCAAAAGTCATCGTAGTAGGCCTACCAGCTTTTATCAACAGTAAACTCACTAGGGGTTTTGATTTATCTAGAGAAAATCAAAACTCGAGTATAATTTAATTGACTATTACACGATTAGAAGAAAGTAGGCCTATATGAAGATTAGAAGAAATAAAGTACTCTAATACAATAAAATATTGACTTACTAAAATTCTCTTTCACTAGGCCTAATGTTAGCTTCACCAAAACCTTTGAACGGAGACGCCATTTTCAGTTGACTGTCTATGCGGTAAACAAATGACGATCACAAAGCATGTTTTATAATGCCATAAAGAATTTGCAGTTTCAAATGTTGGCAAACTAAGAAGCAAATAGTACGGAGGTGATAAAAAGAGAAGGAAGTATATAAAGATTAGAAGAAATAAAGTAATCTAATGCAATAAAATAGGTACCGGTATTAATTGATTTAACATTTTTTTTTTTTTTCACTAATGTTAGCTTCACCAAAACGTTTGAACGGAGCTGCTATTTTCAGTTGACTATCTATGCGGGAAAAAATTACGATCGCAAAATAGGTTTTATAGCAACGTAAAGAATTTGCAATTTGAAACGTTGGCAAACAAACAAACAAATGCTAGAGAAGTGATAAAAACAAACAAATCCTAGAGAAGTGATAAAATTGTAGCGATTGGTTGAAACACGTCCTTTCGTACCGTTTTATTGGTCAAAAGTAGTATGACGTAGTAAGAGTGTAATAGGCACTATACTGCATTACGAACATTTTGCGAGGCCTAGTTTTGAATCATGAATAGAACGTTAACTGCATCACAAACAAGATGCAAGTATTCCCTGATAGTACATGTGACACGCGCCAAACGTGACGTCACGTCATTATATGAACACTAAAGGCTGGTTCACAATAAACCGGAAACGAAAACGACAACGAGAACGAGAACGGAAATATTGTTAAAATGTATTTAAATGTGAGTATTCACAATAGTTAATTATGAATGCTCACATTTAAATACATTAATTTTAACAATATTTCCGTTCTCGTTGTCGTTTCCGTTCCCGATTTATTGTGAACCAGCCTTAACTTTATCTCGTACGCCCTGGATCAGAATGCGGTCCCTAATTATAAATTATGACATTAGGTTACTGTTATATAATTTTGTGCGAGATCGTGCTTATTTCCTTGGTTTCCGCACAAAACCAATCCGCGGAAAATGTAAAATTCCACATTCAGTATTCCCAACCTAACACATATAACAATTTCCCTCTTCTTACCGCTTAAGTGACATATTGATTTTACTGCTTTAGGCTTTTAACATATTATTTTTAGAGACGTTCAGCAATTTTACCTAAATTGCACTGTTAATTATTGTTTTTAAACATTTGAAAAAATTCTCCACTAAAGTTACTGCATTCGTGATGCAAGTAACATTAAGGAAGCCGTGAAAAAATCAGCAAGATTCCAGATGCCGATGTTATTACTGCAATATGTTATATAAATAATATTGTTAAAATATTAAAATGAAAAATAAATCATTACATAACCTTACCGTTTGTTTTAAGTTCGCATTTATAGACTGGGGGGGAAAAAAAGACAGACGTATATCACGGCCTGCTGGAGTATAGTAAACACAGAAAACATTTTAAAGCAACAGTGTTGAAGATAGATATTTTTGTTTTGCAAATTTGCCGTCATTGAACAGAAACCAAGATGGAGATTTCATTGCAACTAATTAGAAATTCCTCTTTCAGGTATGTAATAAACAATCTTCGCACAAAATAATGTACGATACACGAGCGGTATGTTTTCTTTCAATTCTCGGAAATTAAAAAGCTCAACTACGTTTCGCTTTTTCAAACTTTTCCTCGAACATGAAAACTTCAACATACCGCTCTTGTAACGCATATTACTATTACAGACTCTTGGTTAGCTTGTGTTGTTTGAAAGTGTCGTTATTTAAAAAAATGACTACTTGAATCCAAACACTCACTCGAAGCAGTTCGAGAAATGCATATATTATTTTCCTTGTCTAAAAGCCTACGGTTTCCGTAGCAACCTATTAGTGAGAATTCTTTTCATGTCGTCGAGACTGATCTGGTCGCCATGGCGACGTATTAGAGAATTCTCCGTGCTGTCTGCAAAGAGGGAAGAATCCGTGCGCGCAAGGACAGGTAGAGCGGCGCGAGGGCTGCTTGGTATGTAAACCGATTCGAGTCATTTGAGCGTATGACCTCCCATTTCGAGAAACAATTTCCACCCTTATTAACAGTCCGCACGCGAGCCGGGGTTGCCACCCTACTTATGATTCTGCGGGCGCGGGGTGGCCATTGTGAGTCACCCTGGTGCCGCCACCGTGTGCCCAGTAATCAGGGTTGATGAGGAGGGGTGCACACAGGGTGTGCGAGCGGATTTATGGGGACCAGGGTGTCGCACCCTCTTCTCCGTTTCATCACACTCCTCTGTGTCGGAACAAACCCCGTCTTGAATGTCCGATCTTCGCCTATTACGACCTTTTTATTTATTTAAAACTAGCCGCACCCGTGCGCTCCGCTGTACCTGTTAGAAATAAATATAAAGTAATTACATAATTAAAATAGGACGTTTGATCCAGGGAACATTCGTGTTTGATAAAATAAATGTGTACTAAACATTATTTAAGAAATACAGGAAACGAATGTACAGAATAGCCTATCAAGTTTTCTGTGCATGAGAAGCTATTTTAATCTTACCTGTCCTCGATTCACTCAGAAGTTACTGTAATAACATTATAGCATTTTGTCCATCTAGAGAAACTACACTTTCCAATGGTGAAATAATAATTAATTATACTAATCGATTAATTTAGCTTCCGATATTACTTCATACAAACACAGAAACATTCTCTGTAGGCTATGTTTCATAGCTTTCGATTGTTTTTGTCTAAGGCCCCTTATAGACGAATAATTTGTTTTCATTTCATTACACCGCCTTATATGGCATTGTATTTTAATTTTAAAACTCATTTATCTCATTAAATATCAGTCCTATTGAAATTTTGTAAAGAATAAAACTTATCGGAAATCATTTTTAAAGAAACTTTGGTTATGTAACATTTTTCACAAAAATCAATAATAAGCTAGATATTTCGATTTATTTAATTCAGGCCCCCTTATAACCCCCCTTTTAAATAATGTATTTTGAATCTCATATAGCCTAAAATCTAAGTTACAACGAACTTAATTTATATTCCAATTTTCATCGAAATCCGTTAAGCCATTATCGCGTGAAAAGGTAACAAACATCCAGACAGACAGACAGACATACAAACAATAATTTCAAAAAAGCGATTTTCGGTTTCAGGATGATTAATTATACATGTTAACACCAATTATTTTTGGAAAATCGAAAATTACCAGAAAAATTTTGGCTACAGATTTATTATTAGTATAGATATCGGATAAAGGTCATGTAGAGTGGATCGGGGGAAGATGCCTCACTTTTTCTTTGATTGAAAATTTAAGATGTATGTATGTATGTATGTATGTATGTATGTTATGTATTTGTTCACACTGCAAATGGGTATATACGCGGTGGCAATGGTAACTAATTACACTCAATAATGACAATTAATAATAAACACAACTAATAAAAATAATAATAATAATAATAATAATAATAATAATAACAAGGAGCATCCTAAATTAAATGAAGCATGATCACTTAAAATAACATTTAAAGTAAATCTAATTTGTATCTTAATCCTAAGTTCGAACTAAGACCCACGAGTGTGACAGGTTTATACCTGCACAAGTACCTTTTGGCACCACACTTATTTTGCTGTCAACTCACTCACTGCACTGATTCTACTTGATTTCACTAACACTTCTAACCATTTCAATGTTCAAATACTTTGCACAGCCAGCCACTTCACTGACACAAACACACTTCACTTACACAATAGACTTCACTGGCACTACACACTTCACTGACACAACACACTTCCTCATTGATAGAACAGTTCAAATAACAAGATATGAATTACACCCTTTAAATAGCGTGTATAATATACTACCGTCTATTAATAAAATCCTTAAGCTTATTTTTAAATACATTTTTGGTTATTGGTAAAGCCTTTAGTAAGTCTGCAGGTAAATCATTCCAGTCCCTGATAGTACGATTGAGAAAAGATAAGTTACTGTTTATTTAGTTTTGAATTTCATATTGAAATATCAAAGTCTGGAAGGTATTTTGAAACTATATTTTTAGTACAAAACAGAAAACATTAATTACCTTGTTTATAGATACAGGTTTTCTTCTTACCTGCACTGTAGGCATCTTTCCCCGATAGTCGGGTTAAGATGGCAAATGCAATTAACACATTTACTGATCATTTTAATATTGATAATTTTGTTTTGGTATACATAATTACTGTGTTATTTCCATTTGAAAACCAACTCCTTTGCCACACCTTGTATTACCACATTCAATGCCAGGAACTGAACCCGCGTTTCAGAAATGTCTACGCTTCAGCATGAGTTGCCGGAGTAAAAAAGCAACCCCCCTTAACGCGGTGTAGATAGACGCGATGTGAATCAGGGACCCTGAGTTGAGACCACACCGAGAAAATAGATTTAATTATAAGGGCTTGAACCCCGATCCTCTTCATTAGGGCTCTTCCGCCACTTGACTGTGCAATTTATGGCGCTGTGATGAGGCCCTGCTCCTTTGAGTGGCTGCTGTGATTGGGTGACCTCGGCTCAGTGATTCGGAAGCTATCACCACACGCATGCGGCGCGGAGCGGAGGAATTATGTATACGCTGCGAGCTCCCCTCTCCTTTGTGGAGATCTCTGTTGTTTTTGTAGGGTAAACACTCCGTAATCTCCGCCTAACACAGTTTTTAAAATATGTACCAGCCGCTGGCTTCCTCCTGCCTTCGGATCAGCAATAGGTCCGTTTGATGATAACTTGCTCTGGTTTGATCTACAGATTTGTGATAGGAAAAATGAAAGACTGCTACAAATTAGAGTATGAGCTTAAAGAAGAGAACAGCTGAGTTTGTTAGTAGACAAGCAGGTTACTATAATGCACGTAGTTTATTGTATTCATCGTATACTACAACTATTGGGGACGAAACTTCTAGAATCTAGAAGGTAGGAGATATTGAGTGTTGATTAAAAGAGGAAAAATGGTCTTCCTCTAGTGTTGAGTGGTTACTTATTTATTTATTCAATTATTCATTCATTCATTCATTCATTCATTTATTTACTTTATTTATTTATTCATTCATTCATTCATTTATTTACATATTTATTTATTTATTTGTTCATTCACTCATTAATTCATTAATTCATTTATTTACTTATTTACTTAGTTATTTATTAGTTCATTTATTCACTTATTCATTCATTAATTCATTCATTTATTCATTTATTCAATTATTTATTTGTTTATTCATTTATTTATTCATTTATTCATTCATTAATTCATTTACTTATTCATTTATTTATTCATTTATTCATTCATTTATTTATTTATTTATTCATTTATTAAATTATTTATTTATTTATTCATTTATTCATTTATTTACTTATGGATTTATTCATTTATTTACTTATTGATTTATTCATTTATTTACTTAATCATTTATTCATTCATTCATTTACTTATTTATTTATTAATTTATTTATTTATTTATTTATTTGTTTATTTATTTATTTACTTATTCATTTATTTGTTTGTTTGTTTTTGTTTTTGTTTATTTATGTATTTATTTACTTATTCATTTATTTATTTTTTGTTTGTTTGTTTCTTTTTGTTTGTTTTATTTATTTATTTATTTATTTATTTATTTATTTATTTATTTATCCATTATTAAAATTTACAAAAAGCAAAACATAAACCAATACAACATGCAGATAGCATGTGAAAGTCTATAAAAACTGAGCATCACGGTGCAATGTGGTCAAAGATGATAGGTAACACGAGTATATACTAACTCTTTTAAACGATCAAGAAGGCTGTAGAGATGAGTATATATTCGCGTTAGGTAGAATGTCTTTATTCTTACGAAAATGAATATGTTCTAGTGGTTACGAGTATATAATCACAGGAAGTGCTTATATTCGTAAGTATAAACCTTCAGAAAGTACTTAAGCTTTATTCTTACTACCCATTAGATATAACTTATACAGAACAGAATTGGCATGACCATCTCTTCAGAATAGACTCTCAAACCGTGTTCTTTAATATATATATATATATATATATATATATATATATATATATATAATTCCACAGTAAGTGAGTAAGAGATTCTCTTAGCTCCTCTAAAATTCAGTAGCAGATCTCCCTCTTGGGTAAGAGGCGGTCGAAATTTAGTGTTGACCCTTGATCACCACCTGGTGTCGAAACCAAGAAATCCTTAACTCCTTGGCTCATATACACTTCAGCAGCAGAACATCTTTGCCTTTTACCTTTACAACTCAAAAATGTCCCAACTGCGAAGTAATGTCTGGAATGCACATATTAATTGTAGAATGAGAGCGATCGGATTTTCCGGATGTCAGAGGACGAACCATGCAGATAAAAAATAATTATTGGACGTTGGAAAAATATAAAGGATAGTCATCATCTCTAATCGAGTGTTCAGCAGGCCTACTTTTAGATTCGGACATTTCCGACTTCAAATCCTGCTGAGACTATGGATAAAGTTGCCCTCGATGCGACAGAAATCGAGATTCGTGTGTTTAAACTGGCTTAGGGCGATAGTTATTTGTGACTATTACACTTTTAATACGTCACACTACTTTTGACCAATAAAACGGTACGAAAGGACGAATTTCAACCAATCATTGCTGCTTATCGCACAATTTTATCGCGTCCCTAGAATTTGTTTAATTTTATCGCGTCCCTAGCATTTGTTTATTTTTATCACTACCCTAGCATTTGTTTCTTTGTTTGCCAACATTTCAAACTGCACTGTTCTGGACGTCAAAAACAGAAAATCACAAACCACTCCAGTCGATGCACAGCACTTTCAAATATGACTCGCATTGGCATTCAGGAACAAGAATTAATAAAGATCACTGGTCATAAATGAAGAGCACCATTCGGAAATCCTGAATAAGTTGAAGGATACACCATGTACACTACATCAACCAGTTCACTTCTTTTACGCACACGTCCAATATAACATCAACTGAACCACCAACCACTAAAACATTCAAATTTGAAAATTGTACTTTCAATAATGGTTTCTTTTAAAATTATTCATGTTTATTTTTTATTTCATCATCGTTAATTAAAACGTTTCTTGTTTATTTCATCATCCCTAATTAAAACTTTTCTAACACTTGTTTATATTATTTAGGTTATGTTTGTTATAGCTTCTGCTATATGATATTATGAATAGTCACGTATCAGAGATTGTTTAATACTAAGATTTATTGAAAATCATCTGTCAAGTGACGTTGATTACTGGGATCCGGATGATTGAAGTGGAATGCGAATGTTTTAATAAAAATGAAACTGAATCAACAAAGCCTTCTTGACTAGTAACCGTCCACAGAGTTCAATGAAGATTCCATAGTTGGCACAACTGATAACAAGAAAACATAATTATAAAACACTACTGCCATCTAGCGTAATGTTGAGATGGTACAATAATATATTTGAAGACAGTTTTGTATCTTCGTAAGCCAATTAATATTGTATTGTATTGGAGTACTTTGTTACTTCTAATCGTTATATACTTTCTTGTAATCGTGTAACAGTCAATTAAATCCCACTCGAGTTTTGATTTTCTCTAGATAAATCAAAACCTCTAGTGAGATTACTGTTGAAAAATCATTAGCATGGCTTCCTCAGGGAGAGAAATAAAGTTGTGGGTCCTGTGTTGTAGATTTAAGGAACACAAAAAAACTTTGTCTCTGACAGGTCAATTTGATCAAACTTCAGCAATATTAACAAATGGGTCAGAAACTTTGGTATTTTTAAAATACGTTTTCTTACGCCAGAAACTAATTATGTAAGGATAAATTAATTTGACTATTACACTTTTACTACGTCATATTATTTTTAACAATAAACGGTACGAAAGAACCTCTTTTAATCAATCATGGCTGCTTATCGCACAATTTTATCGCTTCCCTAGCATTTGTTTCTTTTCACCACTACCCTAGCATTTGTTCCTTTGTTTGCCCACATTTCAAACTGCAAATTCTTTACGGTACTATAAAACATGCTTTGCGATCGTCTTTTGTTTACCGCATAGACAGTCAACTGAAAATGGCGGCTCCGTCCAAACGTTTTGGTGAAGCTAACATTAGTGAAATAGAATTTTAGTAAGTGAATTAATATTTTATTGTATTAGAGTAATTTGTTTCTTCTAATCTTTATATACTTTCTTCTAATCGTGTAATAGACAATTAAATCCAACTCGAGTTTTCATTTTCTCTAGATAAATCGAAACCTCTAGTGAGATTACTGTTGAAAAATGGAGATATATTAAAAATGATTTTAGATAACCAATCCCATTAAGTACTAGTAAAAGTGGTAGTAGTATTACTAGTAGTAGTAGTAGTAGTATATTGATTATGATGGTAATAATAATAATAATAATAATAATAATAATAATAATAATAATAATAATAATAGGGCACCAACGTAGCTCAGTCGGCTAAGGTGCTTGTCTGTCAATCCGGAGCTGCGCTTGGGCGCGGGTTCGATTCCAGCTTGGGCTGATTACCTGATTGGGTTTTTTCCGAGGTTTTCCCCAACCGTAAAGCGAATGTCAGGTAATCTGTGGCGAATTCTCTGCCTCATCTCGCGAAATAACATCTCGCTATCACCAATCTCATGGATGTTAAATAACCTATTATGTATGTGTATGTATGTATATATTTACTCACACTGCAATGGGTATATACGCGGTGGCAGTGGTAACTAATTACACTTAATAATGACAATAATAAACACAATTAAGAAAAAATAAAATAAATAATAATACTAATGATAATAATAATTAATAATAATAATAATAATAATAATAATAATAATAATAATAACAGGGAGCATCCTAAGTTAAATGAAGCACGATCACTTAAAATAACATTCAAAGTAAATCTAATTTGTATCTTAACTCTAAATTCTAACTAAAATCCACGAGTATGATATGTTCATACCTGCACAAGTACCTTTCAGCACTACACTCATTTCGCTGTCAACTCACTCACTGCACTGGAACTACGACACATTTCACTGATTCTATGCTGATTTCACTAACACTTCAAAAACATTTCACTGTTCAAATACTTTGCACTGCCACTATAAACTATAAACCTTCACTGACATAAACACACTTCACAGACACGACATTCTTCACACTTCACTGACACAACACACTACTTCATTGATACAACACTTCAATAACAAAATATCAATTACTCCCCTTAAATAGTGTGTATAATATACTACCGTCTATTAGTAAAGTCCTTAAGCCTATTTTTAAATACAGTTTTGGTTATTGGTAAAGCCTTTAGTAAGGCTGCAGGTAAAGCATTCCAGTCCCTGATAGTACGATCGAGAAAAGAAAACTTTCCAGTGTCCGTAATAGTTGATACAGCGTCGTTAAATAACCAAATTAATAATAATAATCATCGTCATCATAATCATCATAATATAATAGGGAGTAAAATCACATGGCCATGACTTAGAATGACTTCTTAATAAACCGAATCTCTAGCCGGAGTCTCCTTGGTGTCGGTGAAAGAGTTGTTACTCAGAAGGAGGGGTGTGACTTGTCTCGAGGTATTGCGGATATTTAATTATATTTGTATCCACCGCCGTCTTCACTGGCTACTAATTAAAACCTGAATGAATGCTTCATCCGCATCAAAGCCACAAAGAGAGACAAAGAGTTCCGCCCGTCTCCGCTCCGGCAGCAGAGACGGGTTTGCGCCACAATTAATGAAAATTCCTGAGCTGCGCGTCACCCCAAAATGGAGAAACGTCACAAAATCATTTAGGCTATACTACTCCTAAATGTACTGGATTCGTATATCTGCAAAACAGGTTTGCAGATATGTAGTTATTTATTTATTTAGTTATTTGTTTATTCGGTTAGTTACTTGTTTAGTTATTTAGTTACATATATGTTTACTTATTTGTTCATGTATTTATTTGCTTATTTACTTATTTATTTAGTTACTCGTTTATTCAATTGTTTGTTTAGTTATTTAGTTATATTTTATTTAATTATTTATGTATTTGTTTATTTACTTATTTATTTATGTTTATTCATTTATTTATTTGTTATTTGTTTAGTTATTTAGTTACATGTTTATTTATGTATTTGTTTTTTATTTATTTAGTTATTGTTTATTTGTTTATTATTTATTCATGTTTGTTTTATTTTTTTACATAGTTAAGTATTGAGTTATTTGTTTAGTTATTTATATGTTTATTTACTTGTTTGTTTACGTACTTATATATTGAGTTACTTCTTTAGTTATTTAGTTACATGTTTATTTACTTATTCGTTTACATATTAAGTATTGAGTTATTTGTTTAGTTATTTAGTTATGTTTATTTACTTATTTGTTTTATCCATTATTGAGTTATTTGTTTATTTATTTATTTGTTAATGTTTATTTAATTATTTTTTACATATTTATTTAATTATTTATTTGTTTTATTTGTTTATTTATTTATTTAGTTATTTGTTTATTTACTTATATGTTTATTTTTTTATTATTTGGTTATTTGTTTAGTTTATTTAGTTTATGTTTATTTACTTATTTGTTTACATATTTATTTGTTTATTTAGTTATTTGTTTAGTTATTTAGTTATATGTTTTTTAGTTATTTTTATGTATTTATTTGTTTATTTACTTTTTATTTATTTGTTATTGGTTTATTTAATTACAGGTTTCTATTTAATTATTTGTTTATTTTGTTAGTTATTTAGTTATATGTTTATTTATTTCTTATTTGTTTTGGTACTTTTTATTGAGTTATTTGTTTAGTTATTTAGTTATATGTATATTTAATTATTTGTTTATGTATTTATTTATTTGTTTATTTACTTATTTATTTAGATTATTTGATTATTGAACTATTTATTTAGTTATTTATTTACTTATTTGGTTATTTATTTATTTAACTATTTGTTTATGTATTTATTTAATTATTTGTTTTTATTTATTTTTGTTTATTTACTTATTTATTTAATTATTTGGTTATGTGTTTATTTAGTTATTTATGTATTTGTTTGTTTATTTTTATTTATTTATTTGTTTATTTATTTATTTTTTAATTATTTGTTTATTCATTTATTTATTTGTTTGTTTATGTATTTATTTGTTTATTTACTTATTTATTTAGTTATTTATTTTTATTTAGTTATTTGTTTATTTATTTGTTTATTTATTTATTTGTTTATTTACATATTTATTTGTTTATTTATTTAACTATTTGTTTATTATTTATTTGTTATTTACTTATTTTTTATTTATTTGTCTGTATAACGTAACCATTTGATTATTTACGTAACTACGAACTGACAAATTGTTGCGTCTTTATTTAGTTCGATTTGTGACATGAAGTACACTTGAAATTACACGTTCAGTTCTTGATAGTTTATTTAGATGATTGGAATGCTTTGTTTATTTATTTCGACTGGATTTAATTATTTGTCTTCCTCAGACTATTTGCTCGCTCGGTGTTCTATTTGGAGTCGTTTATGATTTAAAGGCGTTTGTTTGAAGTGGTACAAGTCTGATTGAGATATTATTTGTTTAACGAAGGCTGCTGGATGCTGGCGCTTTGTCGCATTCAAGTTTTTCTTTCATTCCCTCCCCTTTCTTTCCCTTTATTTAGTTATTTGTTTATTTATTTTTTATTTATGCATGTTTATTTAGCAAACACGAGCGTCAACTTTCCTAAATTGTGAGGCCGGGCTTTGCGAGCGATGTAAGCTGAAATTAACAACTTCCGCACTGTTTATTTACGCCCCTCAACCCCCAGACGGCATTTATACCGTGGGGGTTGTTTTTTATCATCGGCAATTAAAAACACGCCACATTTATGTGTTAATGTTTATCTTCAACGACGGCATTCGATCATTTACTTTTTATTTAGTTATTTGTTTATTTATTTACTTATTTATTTCAGTTATTTGGATTTATTTATTTAATTAGTTATTTGTTTATTTACTTATTTATTTAGTTATTTGTTTATTTACTTATTTATTTAGTTATTTGCTTATTTATTTATTTAATTAGTTATTTGTGTATTTACTTATTTATTTAGTTATTTGTTTATGAAAAAATTTAATTTGTTTTAACAATGAAATTTATTTGTTTGTTTATTTATTTAACTAAATAATTTTTTTATTTATTTAAATATTACCTATTTTTTGAAAAAGTGTTACAAAACGTAACCATGAGGGAAGCACTGAACTTAGTTTGATCTCGAATGACAAATGATTCTTCAGTGGCAATTGATCCTTTCAATGAAGGTTACAAAGAATAATAGATGTTTCAGTTCTTGAACAGATATTTCAGAAGATTGGAATGCTTCCTCTTGGTCAAACTGGACGAATCCTGCCGTCTTCCTCAGACTGGGGCTCTTTTAGCTCGGTATTTTTGGAGTCGGGGATGAGGGGTAGATATTCTTTGTTTGATTATCAAGTTCTGACTGGATGTTCCTCATCCATTTCGAAACGCATAGGCTGCTGGATGCTGGCGCTTTGTCGCATTCAACTTTCGCTATTATATCTATCCCGTGTACTGCCAGTGACGGAGAGACCATGTACTTCTTCAAAGGTGTTGTAATCGGCATCTTTAAGGGCATGGCTATAATTGATCGTACTTGGTGTTGTCAACGTTTCCTAAATTGCCGTGCGGACAGGATCCCAGGAGCGATGTAAGCTGAAATTAACAACGTTGTGGCAATGCCTCAACCCCAGACGGTTTTTATCCTGAGATCTTCCCGGCACAAAAACACGTACTGCAGCAACATTTCCAACCATTTTAATGCCATCGCGCCATTCGCTGTTGGAGAGTCCTTCGTGTTTAAATCCATTTGTTGGCAGAAAATCGATCAAATAAAAACCCTTTTAGTTTCTTTGGACGGATTCGAAAAATAAAACACAGTCCCGTCTGCACCATCACAACTAGGATTAACACTTTTCCGAATTTCCAATATCACATATAAATAAATACAAATGGCAGAGTGTTTTTATAATACTGTATTATTAGCAGGGACCGGACTTTTATGCAATATCAAGGTGTGAAATATGTACATATTTATGTAGGAAAAATAAGCTGAATATGTACCAAAATATTTAAAATCATGAAAATATTTAATATCAATATCTGGCAGGTAAAGGATAGGTAAGACTCTCCAGTTGTGACTTCATAGAACACCTGACTTTTTTTACCGCACATTTGATACATTACTGTTTTTCCATCTGTAGTGAAAGCTTCGTCCATCACAATCCATGATTTTATTTTTGTCGTTAGGGTTGAAGATACAGGGGCCATTTTAGTTGTTAAAAGCAGTAGATAAATTCACTTGCACTTTATACTGTAAGTACTAAAACTAGAGAACTGAGTAAAATGAATGACACAACAGTACTGCAAGCACTGTTTCGCTTTACTGGATTAGGAGAAAATAAGAGATGTGGGACACATGCATTTTAGCTGCTCCCTGTAAGAAACAAAGTACCTACTAAAACCTCAAACTATAGGCATTTACAAACTGTTGTTTGAAAAGTGACATTCCTGTCTCATTCAGAAGGGTAGGATTATTCCAGCAGAGAACCATACTTTCTAATTACTTGGAAAATCTCATCTCCGTATAGGTCTACTAAATTTAAAGTAAAGAGGTCAAGCAATAACCTGAAAAGCTATTTATTATAATCTTTCACATTTTTCCAGTTTGTTCCTTTACTCCAGCTTATTTTCAAAAGTCGGCTACTTTATTGCGGCTCATGCTAGACTTGACACGGGTTTTCCCTGTAAGGATTAGGAAAAGGGTGGGTAAGGTTGCAAATTGCATGGGAACGGCTTGTTAAGACGTGCCCATAACAATTATAGTTCGAGACAAATCATGTCGTCTTCGTCCCACTCCACCGCATGAAGGCAACGCTGCTTTCTGAGTGATTTTTACAATACTAGGTAGTTGCATGAGAAAGGTTGCCTTTTGTTCACTCATATTTACAGTGGGCGGTATGGGGTGAGTGCCCCTACTACTTCCTGGAACTAAGGACGTTATGTTTCGTCCCGAAATACATCCCTTCTTGGGTAGGAAACGGGTTTTTTTTTTTAATCTGTGTATTTCAAATTGTAAACTTGCTCAGCAGAAGTTCCCCCCTCCTTTTAGAGAGTAGAGTGGGAGTGGGTAGACGGGTAGGGTAAGAAATTTCATAAAATATTAGTAGGCCTACTGGGAGAAAAAGTGAAAAGCGATTGCCATGTGTCATTTCCAAATTTTGATATTTTCAGCTATAGTGTGATAAGCAATTCGTTTGAATTTTATTTTTTCTTCAGTGTTCTTTGAAGGACCACAAGGGCAGAACTCGAGGACCACAGGTGGTCCGCGGACCATATTTTGAGAAACACTGACTAAAACACCGACTCGAGGAAGCCTTACCCCTGTTTTGTATTCTGTCTACCCAGAGGGCAGGGCAGAACAGAAGGTTTCTGCTTTGTCCACACGGAACAAATAAATAAATCGTTCATATTTTCATATCACTTTCCGTCCCCCATTGACTTTGTTTTTATAATGGAACGTTGCATTGGAAACGTTAAAGCGATGAAGAGTCCACTTGTGGTGAAACTGCTGTGATTTCTGCGGTTTTTTGGTTTCAAAACCATATGCAGCAACTCATTTTTGTGTTGCACCTCCATGTGGATTTGTTTTGTCAACGTCCTGAGTGTGGGTGGTGGGGAGGCACATGACGAGTTCAATAATCTACCGAGAGGGGGCAGAGGTGAACGTGCGTTTGTGTTTCAGAACCCTATTGAGTCTCTACTAGCTTACGGGTTGTGGCCATATTTAATATTGGCAAAAAATAAATTTTTTTTTTTTTTTTTGTGTAATTGGAAAATATGTTGACCTCAGTTATAAACTGGATATCGAAGTAAAATAAAATTGGTTTCTTTTCATAAGCGATGGTGCCTTTCCTAAATCCAATCCTTCGTTTATAGCAAAAGTTCTCTTGTGGTTTTAAACCTCTTTTCAGACTGTACAGATCGTGCTTCAAATTACAGTTTTATCACCCAAGCAGCACCAATTCCATATTCACATTGTAAGTTTGATGCTCGGTTAGCGAAAACAGCTACTGTGGAGTGCGATGCTATGGAAAAATCCAGTCTATATTTTACTATATCAGGGCACTACTCTACCGAAACTCTATAACAAGAATTTTGATGTTTGCATTGTAATTTGAAAACTTGGACCAGATGCGATATTCTGGATCTCTGTTGATTACGCAAAAATAATGGTCCGCTTTACAATTGGAAACCTTCAACATCGAAAGATGTTTCGTACATTGGAGACCTCCTAGCATTAAACTGAACTAGAGCACTGTGATGTCCCGACTTCACATATACCGGTACGGATTTGAACCCAGACTCTCTTTGCAAGCTAATTTTAAATTAAGATAATCTTCCTTAATATCGCTGAAAAGAGACGTTTTATTTTTAATACCCCGATTAATTGTCTATGATTCTAATGCTCTTGATGTAATATTAAAGTTATTAATTCTCCTTCATATTTTCACAATATTTTGATGTTAGATCATTATTTGTGCTATTCATAGACATTTCGCTAGCCCGCGCTACGAGCGTGCTAAACTAGCCCCGGCTATCGACTGGTTACTTGTACGGGATTCATATACTGTATCATATATCATATCATTGATTTCCTTTACATGTTTGCAACTCTTAAATTTCTCCTTTTCCGAACATCTTTGTCTCTCCAGTGTGATTTACCCAAAATTCGTTGAATTTTTCAATTCCACGCCAGATACAATGTATGACTCCGGAAATTCTGAGTCTGCATGACAATAGGTCTCCACTAGAGATGAACAAAACTAACTGTCGCTCTCGCTCGCTGTGTTCGTTGTATTTGTCTTTCGAGTCTCGGGTCATTCTCGTGCTCTTCGAGTCTCGCTCATCATTCTCGAAATAGCATTTGGTCGGCGTGGAAAGATTTCGTAACTTAGAATAACATACATCAATGAAATAAATAACATAAGTGTTCAAATGAGACAAAAAGACAAAACAGAACAGTAATTTAGTTATCAAAATGTTCTGGTTCTATTATATGATATTACCTATGGTTATATAAATAGAAAAAAACAATTCTCAGATAAATTTTTATTTCTAAGAAACCTAAAACATGACATTAATAGCTTTTTATGCTCGACCATGCCGAAATGTAGTAATTATACACCTGGTAGCAGACCTTTAATGTCATTAAAGTACACCTACTCATTAAAGGTCAGGTCTTTCAGCCAATGACGACTCAGGTTACAACTGTTCAGCCAATGACAGGTCAGCTTTCTACCGTTATAAAACCGCAAGTATCGATTATTCTCGGATATGCAATCGAAAGAGAATTAGCGAAAAGTCACGGTGGCTGGAAATCCAATACTGTCGCAGAAGGTTATGTTCTGTTACTATAATAATTAGCGTTAATTGTAAATAATATTCAAATAAATTCAATTTGTCATCTCGTTTTTCAATGTCTAATTTAATTTCAATGTTATCTCTGTACGTTCTTATGACCTAGCAAGGTCAATGTGCACATCTGTTCCTCGGAAAAAATCAATACTTTCGCGTCTGCGCACATCTCACAACATACGGGACATTGCTCCAGGTCAGATACAATAAAATTAATAATATCAAGTTAGAAATTCGCTGGTCGAGCATAAACATCCATACTCGTATGAAACTATCATATAATCGTTGTAATTAAAAATGAGACAAAAGACAAAATAGAAAGTATCTTCGGTTCTATTATTTCATAATATCCATTATAATATACTTATATAAATAGAAGAAAAAAACCTTCAGATAAATTTGTTTATAATATCTTTTTACTTGAGATTGCACACTTGATCTTAATCATATGAAAAGAAAATTCCTAGTCTTTTAATAAGGGCCTAGTAATTAAATAAAGCCTGGGGAACGGATTATTATACACTGAAAGATAGAGATGTTTCAAATAGGCTACTTGATTGTTTATACATATTCGTATATAACAGTCGCCAAAGTCAGGTATAAACAACTGCTGACATCGGGACTTCGGGACTTGACCACAATATCGAGTCTCGGAAGACTCACAAGCAGTCTTTACGTCAAGGACGCGACGTAATACAACATTGTCGTGCGGGTTTTCGGCTTTGCGGGCGCTGTTAGTCTCGTTTTCTCGATCGTTGTTCATCTCTAGTCTCCACCTACGGACTGTTAAATCTGTGTTATGTATTGAACATACATTGACACAACACTCTTTGCGTTACGCAAGTTCTGGCAATGTAGAACATGGAATGTTTTGGAAAATATTTTGTTATGGACGGATTGGAGAAGAAATTGTGATAGTAGAAATGATTCAACCAAATGAAAGCTTCGTCCTTGACTGTCAATAAGGTACTGCCTCTTGTGGTAGCAATCGGAACTTCAATGCAGTCGCTTCATTCTCGCCCAATCCATCATGCTCTGGCTAAGTAGTTAAGATTCTATCCCAAGGAGTGATTTGCTAAGATAACAAGAGCTATGTAAATTTCACTGTAAACTTCGGTATTCCGGTTGAACACACGTACTGAGAATTAGCATCTTATATTTGCCTTGAAGAGATTTGAATATAATTTATACAGGGTGATTCATGAAGATTGTGCAATCCTCTATGGCGTATTTATAGGAATATGTTATATACAATACTCATCTATCCAAAAATGATGTTCATTTCAATCCCAAAATAATATTATGCATTGTTTAAACAATACACGGAAACATGTTTACAGACATCAACCGTAAGCTACGGCTGAACCGTAAAAGGTGAACCAGGCATATTGCGAGCGAAATGCATTAATAAATGCGACTATTTCAGAAAGGCAATCAGTTTTGATCCATCTCTTACGATTTAGGAGGTAGGACCATGTTTGTTTGGCTTACGGAGGGACACAATACGCCTAACATTAACAACTGAAAGCGTGTGACGTCACCCACAGATAAATATATCTACAGGAAGCAGTCTCTCCTTTCTTTCTTTCTTTCTTTCTTTCTTTCTTTCTTTCTCTTCTTTCTTTCTTTTCTTTCTTTCTTTCTTTCTCTTCTTTCTTTCTTTCTCTTCTTTCTTTCTTTGTCTCTCTTTTCCTTCTTTCTTTGTCTCTCTTTTCTTTCTTTATTTTTTGTCCCTCGTTTCTTTCTTTCTTTGTCTCTCTTTTCTTTCTTTGTCTCTCTTTTCCTTCTTTCTTTCTTTGTCTCTCTTTTCTTTCTTTTTTTGTCTATCTTTTCTTTCTTTATTTTTTGTCTCTCGTTTCTTTCTTTCTTTGTCTCTCTTTTCCTTCTTTATTTTTTGTCTCTCTTTTCCTTCTTTATTTTTTGTCTCTCGTTTCTTTCTTTCTTTGTCTCTCTTTTCTTTCTTTCTTTCTTTGTCTCTCTTTTCTTTCTTTTTTGTCTCTTTCTTTCTTTCTTTCTTTGTCTCTCTTTTCTTTCTTTCTTTGTCTCTCTCTTTCTTTCTTTGTCTCTCTTTCTTTCTTTCTTTGTCTTTTTCTTCTTTTTTTTCTTTCTTTCTTTGTCTCTCTCTTTCTTTCCTTTCTTTCTTTGTCTCTCTTTTCTTTCTTTCTTTGTCTCTCTTTTCTTTCTTTCTTTTTTTCTTTTCTTTCTCTGTATTTCTCTTTCTTTTCTTTCTTTCTCTCTCTTTTCTTTCTTTCTTTGTCTCTCTTTTCTTTCTTTCTTTTTTGTCTCTCTTTTCTTTCTTTCTTTTTCGTCTCTTTTCTTTCTTTCTTTGTCTCATTATTTCTTTTTCTCGCTCTTCTTCCTTTCTTTGCGACTCTTTCATTCCCTTTGTCTCTATCTTATTTATTTTCTTTGTCTCTTTTATTCCCTTTCTTCGTCTTTCTTCCTACTTTCCTTTGTACCTCTTGTTCCTTTTCTTTGTCTCTATCTTATTCCCTTTTTTCTCTCTCTCTCTCATTCCTTTCCTTTGTCTCTCTTTTATGCCCTTTTTCTTGTCTCTCTCTTTTATTCCCTTTCTTCGACTCTCTTCTTACCTTCCTTCGTATCTCTAATTTCCATTCTTTACATTTCTCTTCTTCCTTATCTTTGTCTCTTTTCTTTCATTTATTTGCCTCCCTCTTCTTCCCATCCTCTGTCCTTTATCTCTCTTCTTTCTGTCTTCGTCCTTTGTCTCTTTCTTTCATTATATTTTTTTACTCTTTTTCATTTTTCTTTGTCTTTCATTCCCTTTCCACTTCCTTCTGTCTTCCTTCTGTCTGGCTCTTATCTGCTCATTTCTTTTTTCCTTTGCTTGTAATGTTTATTTTTAATTTTGTTCCTAACTTTTCATTGATTTATTTCTGACATTTGATTCTCTATTTCCCTCAATTCCTCCACTTCTCTCCTTTATTTATTATAATGTTCGTATTCCGTTTCATTATATTTACTTATTCTCGCATTTACATGTCCCACTTTCGAAGTTTCACACCAATCCACACCAGCTTCGTTTCAGAACCCGGTAGCCAGCCACATATTTCACCTCATCACCATGTATGTCATTTACTCAATGGCTAAAATAACCATGACACTCCAACTGTTCGGATTTGCTGCAGCCCAGAGTCTAAAGTAAACAACAGTCAAGGCCCGGATCGCATGTGCCACATGTTCGGTCAATAGCGATGAGATTGCCGAGTGTTCAAACTTCCTAAGAACTCTGCTGTGTACGTACTTCACCTTATTAACACTAACAGTATGTCTAGCAATTTCCATCCCATGAGGGGCAGATACATCGGCGGTGGCGGACCCGAGGATCTCTGATTCAAAACCGTGAAGCCAGGCGCTCACTATTTGTCAGGGCCCGTCACAAAAGAAGCAATTAGCTATGCAAAAACTCTGCGGAGCTACAGTGCGTGTATCCGCCGGTAGAGGGAGGGTGTCACCGAGCAGTGGCGGCTCGTAGAGTTTACGAGATGCTATGTAAATTTGTATACTCGGTGAGACTGGAATGGTCGGAGAAAACCAGCTTCAAACCCGATTATTCTGCTGCGAATCTTAGATAAAAAAAATCTGATTCAACATGTTGTTTCGCTTGCAGAATTTTGAACATTGTGTAACAAAATTGCAGCAATGAAAATGCTATAGTTACTGACGTCTCTTACTTAAAGAAATAGGAATGAGGCCCGGGTTCGATTCCCGGTCGGGGCAAGTTACCTGGTTGAGGTTTTTTCCGGGGTTTTCCCTCAACCCAATATGAGCAAATGCTGGGTAACTTTCGGTGCTGGACCCCGGACTCATTTCACCGGCATTATCACCTTCATCTCATTCAGACGCTAAATAACGTAAGCTGTTGATAAAGCGTCGTAAAATAACCTACTGAAATAAAAAAAAATAGGAATGATGACCAATTACGAGTGCAGTATTTAAGATCCTGAATGGAAATTGATACTGTAAATGCTTTCGATATACTTACTTACTCACTCACTCACTTACCTACTTACTTACTTGCTGGCTTTTAAGGAACCCGGAGGTTCATTGCCGCCCTCACATAAGCCCACCATTGGTCCCTATCCTGAGCAAGATTAATCCATTCTCTATCATCATATCCCACCTCCCTCAAATTCATTTTAATATTATCTTCCCATCTACGTCTCGGCCTCCCCAAAGGTCTTTTTCCCTCCGGCCTCCCAACTAAAACTCTATATGCATTTCTGGATTCGCCCATACGTGCTACATGCACTACCCATCTCTAGATTTAATGTTCCTAATTATGTCAGGTGAAGAATACAATGCGTGCAGTTCTGCGTTGTGTAACTTTCTCCATTCTCCTGCAACTTCATCCCTCTTGACCCCAAATATTTTCCTAAGCATCTTATTCTCAAACACCTTTAACCTATGTTCCTCTCTCAATGTGAGAGTCCAATTTTCACAACCATAAAGAACAACCGGTAATATAACTGTTTTATAAATTCTAACTCAAAATAATTCTACAAATAACTTTCGATATTGTATATCTAAATCGTAGGTCTTTTTTTCGATATACGTAATTTTGTATATCTAAATGGTAGGTCTTTCACTGTAAACCCAGCATTTCCAATCTTTCCTATTTTCTTTCTTCCTCTTTCTCTCCTCATATGATCCATATATCTTAATGTCGTCTATTATCTGATATCTTCTTCTACCCCGAACTCTTCTCCCATTCACCATTCCTTCTAGTGCATCCCTCAGTAGGCAGTTTCTTATCAACCAGTGACCCACTCAATTTCTTTTTCTCTTCCTGATCAGTTTCAGCATCATTCTTTCTTCACCCATTCCATCACAACTTCATTTCTTATTCTATCTATCCATTGCAAACGCGCCATCCTTCTCTATATCGCCAAGTATGAACACAGAAATTGTATTCAGTGCCTCCTGGTCTACTAAAAATGCTAATTGATAATAATTTGATTTAACTTTATTTACAGAAACAGAAATAATTATATACAAATAACTTCATGACGTTATAATTACTAAAGAGAGTCAAAAACTAACGTTAATAATTGTTTTCTTAATTGAATATGTACAATAAGACTACAAACACTTCATCACATTCTATAACAGCAACACTTGCATTGAACGTAGTAGGGACTATGTTGAAATGTGATAAAATGTTTGTAGTCTTATTGTACATATTCAATTAATAAAGGAAATATTGAGGTTAATTTTTGACTCTCCCTCGTAGATCTACTATAAAGACAATGTAATATTGGTAACCCGTGACTCCTAAATTGATCTTGCTACGTACAAATTAATTATATTATATTATTACCCATTTCAGCGAGTACTGACGACCACTGGAAAATACGATAATTTGGTCCAGGGAGCATTCTCTTTTGGCACAAGGATGATTTATGTAACATGTTTCTAAATTAGTATTTTAAATACCGGTACATTCTTTAATAAATCTCTGAAAAACAAATGTGAATATAGGATGTGGAGTGAGTACGAAATTATTATTATTTTTTTATTTTTTGGCGCATCATTTTTACGTGAATAACGACAAATAAAAACTAACATGCCACATAACATTATTTTAAGAAATACAGGAAACAAGCATGAATAATATTCACCATTCTTAATGATCTTGGGATAGAAAAAAACGTATGGAATAGAAATTACATACAAATGTGCGTGTAATAAGCAAACCATCTTCGATTAAACATTTCAAAACAACGTGAATATAGCGTGGATTGTGTAGGAAAATAATTCCTTATATGTTGCTCCCAATGTGCATCATTGTTAACTTATAAAAACAAATGAAAATTAACATGGCATATAAACACTATTTGAAGAAAGATAGGAGATATTAAGTAATATTTATTGTTCTTAATGATCTTTGGATGGAAAATAACAATGAAATATGTATAAAATAGAAATTACATACAGATGAGCATATAAAAAGCAGTAAGTAGAATCATATTTGATTAATAAGCTTAAATTACTCCGGGTTTAGTGTAAGAGTGGCCTATATCTAACGATGTCTCGCAGCAAATTACTTAATTTAAAAACAAACAAAAAATGTGTTAGGAGATTGAATTTGTGTATTTTTTCTGAAACTTTCCAAATATTTGTAGGCAGTCTTTTATATTAGATTGCCGAAAATTGGTTTATAGCGCAACGTTGGCAGTGATAAAAGTGTGAAATATTCGTTCAGTGGCCGATGGATACTCTACATTGACCGTGATTTACTTAATAAGTTAATTAATTCACATATAATTTTCATCTAGTTGTGCCAAAAATATTGTCCGCAACTAGTACGAAAGTATCTTTCGCGCACTCGTTTCTAAATGTCTCACTCATACACAAAAGTATCACTTTCCTATTTACGTAAATAACTAAAATTTCCATATTTTTTCTGCTCATTGTTTATTTTCTCCATTACCGAATTTTCGTTCCTTTCTCTTCCATTCTTCTTTTCATTTTTCCTTCGTACTCCGTGTTAGTGATTCTCGTTGCCATGGTAATACGTCAACACACCTCGACTTTGTTAACAGGACACGGACTCAACTTTTGTAGTAGTTTATTAAGTCTGAAGGAAAGCAAGATGCTCTACGAAGAGGAGGGGTTTCCAGCGTTTCCACTCCATTGGCTCCCGTATATTGCATTGGCGTTGAGATTTCTCGAGTCGGCCGGGAAGTTATTGTTTACGACCGCACTTGCTTTCTCACCGCGTAGCTGCATATAGCGTCAAATCTTTCCTCTCCACACGTAATACGAGATCGTGACTGTCCTTTCGTCCGTATGTCACTCAGAACTTCATAGCGTGGCATCTTTCGCAAACTTCCGGCCGACGTGACTTCGAGACGCTCCAGTAATAATAATAATAATAATAATAATAATAATAATAATAATTGCAAAATATAGATGTTTTATTTATATGTAATTTTAAAGAGTTAAACAGGAACAATTTATTGTTATATACCGGATCTTCTGTATGGTTGTGAAACTTGGACTCTCACTCTGAGAGAGGAACATAGGTTAAGGGTGTTTGAGAATAAGGTGCTTAGGAAAATATTTGGGGCTAAGCGGGATGAAATTTCAGGAGAATGGAGAAAGTTACACAACGCAGAACTGCACGCATTGTATTCTTCACCTGACATAATTAGGAACATTAAATCCAGACGTTTGAGATGGGCAGGACATGCAGCCCGTATGGGCGAATCCAGAAATGCATATAGAGTGTTAGTTGGGAGACCGGAGGGAAAAAGACCTTTAGAGAGGCCGAGACGTAGATGGGAGGATAATATTAAAATGGATTTGAGGGAGGTGGGATATGATGATAGAGATTGGATTAATCTTGCACAGGATAGGGACCGATGGCGGGCTTATGTGAGGGCGGCAATGAACCTTCGGGCTCCTTAAAATCCATTTGTAAGTAAGTAAGACAATTTGGATAGAAGAAATGATTAAATGAAGTAAAATTGATATTAATAGGCTTAAGGACTTTACTAATAGATGGTAGTATAGTATACATACTATTTAAAGGTGTAATTGATATTTTGTTATTTGAAGTGTTGTATCGTGAAGTGTGAAGTTTGTTGTGTCAGTGAAGTGTGTTGTGTAAGTTAAGTGTGTTTCTGTCAGTGAAGCTTTATAATTAATAGTGGCAGTGCAAAGTATTTGAACAGTGAAATGTTTTTGAAATCAGGATAGAATCAGTGAAATATGTCGTAGTTCCAATGCAGTGCGTGAGTTGTCGGCGAAATGAGTGTAGTGCTGAAAGGTACTTGTGCATGTATGAACATATCATACTCGTGGGTTTTAGTTCGAACTCAGTGTTACCATAGAAATTAGATTTACTTTTAATGTTATTTTAAGTCATTGTGCTTCATTTAATTTAGGATGCTCCCTGCATTATTATTATTATTATTATTATTATTATTATTATTATTATTATTATTATTATTATTATTAATTGTATTTTTTAATAATTGTGTTTATTAATTGTCATCATTGATTGTAATTAGTTACTACTGCCACCGGGTATATACCCATTTGCAGTGTGAATATCTGAATACATACATACATACATACATACATACATACATACATACATACATACATACATACATACATACATACATACATACATAATACATACTACAAAACATACATACATACATACATAATATTTGAAGAACGATCATATTCTTGAAGAATGATACGAAAAGCAGTCCTTCTGATAATCGACTTTTGAAAGTAATCAAAGCCTGACAGTCCTTTACACAATGCACACTAAAATATGTTATTTTCACTATTACACTATCATAAAGAGTGATGGCTTACATGATCAAACCTTATTTACATTATTGTAAACAATTACAAAATAAGTAGGCTACAGTAGCTATTACGAAATAAAATATCTTGCATTACAATATAGAACATTGTGCATAAGCTTAATAGTATAAATAATGTTTGCCCAATATAGGCCTACATTCTTTATTATAGTGTAAATAGTACTCTAGTGCACATAGTTTAAATAATTTAAATTGTAAATATTAGTGTGATGTTTTGTTCTGCCCCACTTGACGAAACGTCCACAACCTGTGGAGTAACGGCTAGAGCGTCTGGTCACGAAACCAGGTGGCCCGGGTTCGATTCCCGGTCGGGACAAGTTACCTGGTTGAAGTTTTTCCGGGGTTTTCCCTCAACCCAATAGGCCTATTAGCAAATGCTGGGTAACTTTCGGTGCTGGACTCAGGACTCATTTCACCGGCATTATCACCTTCATTTCATTCAGACGCTAAATGACCTGAGACGTTGATACAGCGTCGTAAAATAACCTACTTAAAAACTTGACGAAACAAGAGTAGCGTGAGCCGTCAGTCAAGTATTTCGCTTCCTAGATGCAACCACATCGTTCACTTAAAAACTCCAGTAATATTTAATCTTGTTGCCTCCTGGGACAAAGTATGGTCCCTACTCACTGTGTATAATGTTCGATTTTTTTTCATATTCTTACGATTCATAGCAGTTTAAGTTTTCTACCGCCCTCACCTACTGTGAAGGCCCGTAACACACTTGAAGAGTTTTCGCTAGCGAGAAATGTGTTGCGAGAAAAAGGCGAAGAGCCTTCCTCCACACACTTGGCGAGTTCTCGCTATCACAGATCACACCTCGCTATGATCATCTATGCATTGTCTTCATGCAGAAAGCATTTTTCTGATTATAGTAATCACTCGTTGGGGGAAATATTATAGGTTATGTATTTACGTACAGAGGTGTGAAAATTATTAGAATAATCTTAATTTTAAAGGTTTTTTTAATAGCTCCTTCACAAATATTAATTGAATTGATGAATATTGGTTTATATTACTATACTGATGTAGGATATATTTACTACTAACAATGCCGGAAAGCATTGTTGTACATTGGTATTTTTCTTATTTTACAATTGTTATGGGAATTCAGAAATTATTATATTATGTTGGCGGAATTGGAAACATAAAAAATTATATGCACAAAACAGATGTATACGTTCATTTGAACCTACACAACAATGTAAACGCAAAGAACAATTTGTTTAAAGCATTTCTTAATTAATTTTTTATGTTTCCAATTCCGCCAACATAATATAAGTTAATAATTTCTGAATTCCCATAACAATTGTAAAATAAGAAAAATACCAATGTACAACAATGCTTTCCGGCATTGTTAGTAGTAAATATATTCTACATCAGTATAGTAATATTATATACCAATATTCATCAATTCAATTAATATTTGTGAAGGAACTATTAAAAAAACTTTAAAATTAAGATTATTCTATTTATTTTCACACCTCTGTATATTGTCGTACTTAAATATGTAACCTGTAAGTATATTGTCGTACTTTACAAATTACGTACGAACGCTATGTTGAATCTGAGTATTCAGATGATGAGGAAATTGAGTTACATGAACATATTTTGTTAATGAAAAGAAAAAGTAAGCCTAAAATTAAAGCCAGAAATATCTGAAAATCACATTGTATCTTACGAAAATAAGGGCGAGTTTTGGACACTGGTTTCGATTTGAATGATGATACGTTTAAGCGTTATTTCAGGTTGAATGGACCTCAGTTTTTTGCCATTCATGATATGATAGAGAATTCTTTGCTATGTTGTGATTAAAATGATGTAAACTGTTAAGACATATAGATACATTATTTCAAATTATTAATTAATACTATTAAATCTCATCAAAATAAAATATAGCCCTATTTACTTTCAGATAATCTGATATTTGTCTCCAGATTTCTTCTTTAAGCTTCGTGCTTTTATACTTTTCATCCCGTGTATCATATAAACAGCAGTGGCGTAGCGTCAATGTAAGCTAAAAAGCTCAGCTTCCCCAGTTAATAATAATTTCATAATAAACCTGCAGTTTATGAACAAAATTATTTATTAATTTTAATAGAGTTTATATTTATGCGTTAAATATTGTGATGCGGCAGCTCAGGATGATTTGTGATGCAGCAGTAAACAAGAAGCCTGCACACACCAGCTTCCAAGCAGACTGGTTTCTTTCACTCATTCTTCTGTTTAACCCACCCCTCAGATTCTCCATCCCTTTCTAACTAATCTACCCTGCTCGCAAGGCACGGAAGAAGCTAGCTTTTACATTGAAAGTTTCCGAGTTATCCCTTTCGTGAGTTGTGTTCAGTTGAAGGTTAGTGTGCATTGTGGCTGATATAATAAATAATGATTGAAATAACAGTTCCTGACACCGATTTACTTGAATTTTTAGGACAATTCTATTATCAAGACTGACTTACGAACAAAAGTGCGATTTAAAAAAGAAATGACCGTGTCTATTTGTTAGAGATATGTGTAAACCATGAAATCATATTTTACCATTTGAAGTCATGCCTTATTGGTGTTACTTACGAGGTTCCAACCAATCTTCGGACTGCTGACTTGACATTGACTACTATTTATTTTAAGACTATATTTTTGTAATACGTTTTCTCATATGTACATGAAAGACAACTTGCGTTAGCTTGCCCTGCTCAAAATTTCATGCTACGCCACTGATAAACAGGCCTACGGGTGACATCGTACAAGTTCGATAAGTTTCTGACTGCAATTATCAGCCGTCTTTCCTCATTTTCAAACAAAAACAATACAATTCATCGCCACCTGTGATATCTTTTTCTACATTTAATCGTCATGAAGAGTATATTCGACAAGTATCAGTCAGGTTTCAGAGCTGGACACAACACAAGCACTGCTCTACTTAAAGTGACAGAAGACATTCGTGAAGCAATCGACTCTAATAAAGTAACAATACTAACACTTCTTGACCTTAGCAAAGCTTTCAACTCTGTAAATTTCGACCTGCTCACCCATAAATTGAGAAATCTGCATTTGTCAGAGACTGCTGTGAGTTGGTTCGAATCCTACTTACGGGAAAGACAACAATGTGTTGTATCCGGGAATCGAAGCTCTTCCTGGCTTAACATAACATCAGGTATACCACAGGGTTCGGTACTCGGACCATTGTTGTTCACAATATATGTCAGTGATATTACATCTCATGTAAGGCATTGTAACTATCACTTGTATGCTGACGACCTTCAATGCTACATCTCTTCCCGCTTAGATCGAATAAATGACGCTATAGATAAATTGAACAAAGACATTGACTCGATTGTGACATGGACAAAGAAATTCCATCTTAATATCAATCCTGGAAAGACACAAGCAATCATATTAGGACATAAACGGCAAACCGACGCTGTAAAGCACCTCGACAATTCCCCCGTTAAAGTAAGTACAGTGCATATCCCTTTCAGTTCTTCGGTAAAAAATCTTGGCATTCACATGGATAATAATCTCAACTGGGACATGCAAATCACAGAAACCTGCAGAAAAGTATATTCTATTATTCATGTGCTAAAAAGGATAAATGTTCATCTTCCCTCTTGCTTAAAAAGTCCCTTGTGCAGACCCTTGTATTTCCCTATTTTGACTATGCTGACATTTTACTGACTGACCTTTCCAGCGACAACAAAACGAAACTTCAACGTGCTCATAATTTGTGTGTACGTTTTGTAAGCAATGTTCGTAAATATCATATTAACCCATCCCTGGAAGCAATAGGTTGGCTTAAACTAGATAAGAAAATAAATTTACATTCACTTCTCCTTCTCTTCGAAATCTTGAACTCTTCTATTCCTTCGTACCTGTCGTCTCGCTTCACTTACCTTTCTTCCCACCACAATCTGAACACACGCTCTCGCCATGAAACAATACTAACAATACCATCCCATCGCACCTCCTCATACTCATCCTCTTTCACAATAGCCCTGCCAAGACTCTGGAATTCGTTACCTGCTAGCATCAGGGACTGTCGAAATAAAATTCAATTCAAACGCAAACTTACTAGGCACTTGGTCAGTAATTGAGACTCGTTCAGACATGGTTTCTTGTAAATAGTTCTTTTAATCTACCACAAAATATCTCAATATCCGGTAATTTCATCACTATAGAATTTTGTTATTGTAGGTTTAATTTGTAATTCAGTAAATACTTAAATATTCTTTGTTCTTAACTTCTATGATAAAATGTCTAGCTTTCATTAATCAGGTAATCTTGTCGTAAGTTACTTTAATTTTTATTGTAATTGTAATTGTAAATTTAATATTAATTGTAATCTTATTGTTCATGTTATAGTTGTAATCCCCTGATAGAGGGGCAGAGAAGGCCTGACGGCCTTATCTCTACCAGGTTAAATAAATAAATCTAATCTAATCTAATCTAATCTATATGTCAAACATCTTTGATGAATGTGTCAAGAAAATTCGCTGAGCTACCAATTCCAGCGAGAAACTCGTGCGAGGTTTTTGCCTCGAAAGAGAATCTCTTCCAGTGTGTGGACGTCTGAATCCATGTTATCAATCTTTGAATTTTCTCGCAACACATTTCTCGCTAGCGAAAACTCTTCAAGTGTGTTACGGGCCTAAGGAAAGAAGTCAATATAGGTTTACAATGTGTCATTTCGTAATTGTAATAGAAGAGCAGCTGTAGATGTCCGCGTCTCTGCTCGTCTCCTAGGAGATGCTATCCGCGGACATTTTTAAAGCTACACGTGCACTGGCTTGGCTGTGTAAACGGAATCCTTAAAACCTGCAACAAATCAAACAGCGGTCCTGGCATGGGATCGGATGCCGTAACCTCTCTCTCTCTGTCTGGCGGGCGGGCGTCGTCGCCGCCGCCGGGCAACCTGTTGATTCCCCGCGCGATGCGTCAGATATCGCCGCCAAGCGGCAGCAACGAGCATTACTCAACCGACGGCCTGCGAGCGATGATTAGCAGGGCTCAAATTGTTTTCCCCGAGAACGGGCGCGTAATTGGGTTCGCTATGCAACTGCCACAGGTCGTCATCGGCTAACGACCCGTCCGCAGGAGCCCGGCTCTGTATTTTTGCAATTTTGTTTTCCTCTTCTTCATCTTTGTCATCCATCTCCTTCACATTTTTTCTGGAACTGCGTACTTCTCTTGTTAAGAGAGAAGTTTTACATAAGTTTACTGAATTTGGTATCCCCAAGAAACTAGTTCGATTAATTAAAATGTGTCTCAGTGAAACGTACAGCAGAGTCCGTATAGGTCAGTTTCTGTCAGATACTTTTCCAATTCACTCTGGGCTAAAGCAAGGAGATGCACTATCACCTTTATTTTTTTAACTTTGCTCTAGAGTATGCCATTAGGAAAGTCCAGGATAACACAGAGGGTTTGGAATTGAACGGGTTACATCAGCTGCTTGACTACGCGGATGACGTGAATATGTTAGGAGAAAATCACCAAACGGGAAAACACGGTAATTTTACTGGAAGCAAGTAAAGAGATAGGTTTGGAAGTAAATTCCGAAAAGACAAAGTATATGACTATATCTCGTGACGAGAATATTGTACGAAATGGAAATATAAAAATTGGAAATTTATCTTTTGAAAAGGTGGAAAAATTTAAAAACCTGGGAGCAACAGTAACAAATATAAATGATACTCGGAAGGAAATTAAACACAGAATAAATATGGGAAATCCCTGTTATTATTCGGTTGAGAAGCTTTTATCATCCAGGCAGCTGTAAAAAAAGTCTGAAAGTTAGAATTTATAAAAAGTTAAATTACCGGTTGTTCTTTATGGTTGTGAAACTTGGACTCTCACTTTGAGAGAGGAACATAGGTTAAGGGTGTTTGAGAATAAGGTGATTAGGAAAATATTTGGGGCTAAGAGGGATGAAGTTACAGGAGAATGGAGAAAGTTGCACAACGCAGAGCTGCACGCATTGTATACTTCACCTGACATAATTAGGAACATAAAATCCAGACGTTTGAGATGGGCAGGACATGTAACACGTGTGGGCGAATCCAGAAATGCATATAGTGTTAGTTGGGAGGCCGGAGGAAAAAGACCTTTGGGGAGGCCGAGACGTAGATGGGAAGAAAATATTAAAATGGATTTGAGGGAGGTGGGATATGATGGTAGAGACTGGATTAATCTTGCTCAGGATAGGGACCAATGGCGGGCTTATGTGAGGGCGGCAATGAACCTCCGGGTTTCTTAAAAGCCAGTAAGTAAGTATAAGGATTTCTATACCTCATTTGAGGAATGGAAACACTGTAATGTTTCTTTAGTAACAGCCTGTACTCGTGTTAGAAGTCTGCAGGTGTTCAGGCCGCCACTTGGAGAAATATGAATAACATACTGCACAACAATGCAAAAAAAAGAAAAGAAAAGTGATCCTGTATAATATGTAAACTTAAAGATGAGATTAGAATAAAATAATTAGAATTTGCATTTCATATGATATCTTCAGGAAGGTAAGCTCCATATCAAAAAGTTTCTGTTAGCACTGTTACGTAGTTTTATTGATGTATGCATGTGTTTCTGTACGAGAGAGAGAGAGAGAGAGAAAGAAAGAGGAGATTGTTTTAAGTTACGCATATTATAATTTGTAGTAGACCTACAGTTCAAGCCCTATACAACTCGGTCCGAAACATCGCGGATATGGATGTAACACTAAGAAACATGTCCTCCGAAAATACCTTTATTAAATGATCATATTCCGATATACTGTACCACGGTCAAGCTGTAACGGGGAGGAGGTAAATGATATTCCCTTAACCCCGTTATATGGGAATTCTATGGGTTTGCTTTGCCCCTCCCCAAGAAAACGGTTCTCTCTCCGCTTATGCCAAGAAAGCACCACTTGTGAGGCAGCTAGGACAGGAGATAATGTGGTAGGGTGGCCAGTTCCTTTCCCCCTCCATTGCATACATCGCCGACTAGCTATATACTGTATTACACTTTTCAGACTTAGATGCAACAGAGTTAATGAAATTCACCTATGAATAGGCCTATATGAATAGGCCTATATGAATAGTGATAACAGTAGTAAGCAAAAAGAGAAGGATAAAGTGGAATTGGGGAAATATTGAGAAATAAGATAAAAAATATTGCAATTTGAAGTATTAGATTTTGATATTTGTGATTTAAAATGTGGTTACATAGTAAATAGTAGCGATGGAAAATGTGGGACAGAGTTAATAATTAAAGAATGATAAAAAATGGCATACGGTATTAGAGATAGCACTTAGAGAGGGTTAATATTAGAACTAGTGAATAGATAGTAAATATCAAAGGAAATACAGGGTGTTTCTAAATTAGAGCGACAAACTTTGGGAACTTGTCTTAACATTCCTGTCTCATTTATTTATTTTAGATGTAGGCCTAAACTTTCGGATAAAAGATGGTTATTTAAGACAAGATAGCTAGTGTGATTTGTATCGGTAATGGTCATGGAGCATAATTATCTTTACGTTTTGTATTAATTTGATATGCTATGTAAACGTAGTGGCGTCGTGGTCTAAGGCATCCTGCCAGCGATAGAGAAACTATGAAAGGTCATGGTGGAAGAAATTTTCTCATGAAATTTCGGCCAGTGTATGAGACCGGTACCCATCCAACATCGTGATGCACTTGGGGAGCTACGATAGGTAGCGAAATCCGGTTGCGAAAGCCAGCTGTAACGGGTGGTTGGATGATCATTCACCTCTGCTTCGGCATGTGGACGTGAGGTCAGCAGCCGGCTGGTCGATCTGGGCCCTTCATGGGCTGTAGCGCCATGGATGATGATTATTATTATTATTATTATTATTATTATTATTAGTATTATTATTATTATTATTATTATTATTATTATCCAAACGTAACAGCTGTAAACATATTTTGAAGTCAATTTAGCGTAGTAGGCCTATACTGCAAGCTACCATATTTTAGTTAATTTTGTTATTAAAAATGGCATTTTACAGCGATAGAGAAACTATAAAAGCTCAATGTTTGAAATAAGAATTGTGATTTTTAGAAAATATGTAAGTGGCTAGGCATAGGAAATTAAAATTCTATATCAGACTTAAATTTTGGTAATCTTGAGAAGAAAGGGTGGAAGCTGGTGTAAGTTTTTGCGAATAAAAATGTCATAATTGCATGCCTGAAGAGTGCTACAAAAATTTTATCTGGAATTGTGAATATCGCACCCCAGTAAAAAAGTGTCGTAACTCCAAAATCGTGATTTGTAAAGACATGCTATTTCCTAGTAAAATACTGTACTGTTGTAAATATATTTTAATACTATATAGGTACCAAAATCTCTGATAATTTACTTTTTTATTATTAGAATTTCATACCTCCAGCCAGTATAATAGTGTTGGGAATTATTTATAAAAGTAATGTGTCATTTTCGGCATACGACAGTATTTTACTAGGGTCCGATATGCATTTTAATTTGTTTTTATCTATTCTTTTCTACCACACAGTTTATGTTCAATAATTCTCTTATTTTACTGTATCTAGTATACCTTTCTGTACATAACAAACATTTCGCGTTTCCGAATTCTTCTTTTATCTCTTTTGTTGTAATCTATGTTTCTGAACCATATTTCAATTCAAGCAACATATTGTTGCCATTGACGAGATGGCATACGAGCCTGAACTAAAGCGTCAGTCTAATGAATGGCACCACAAAGGATCATCACGTGTAAAAAAGTGCGATATGAACCTTCTAGCGTGAAAATAATGCTGATAGAGGCATACGACAGTGAAGGTGTTAACATTAGCCATGCCGTATCTCAAGACAAAATGTCACTGCAGCGTACTACTAATATTTTTCGAACACAAACTATGTGTCGCAAACGTCCACATTTCCTGAGAAACATTCCACCTTTCATCTTGCATAATAATGCTCGTTGTCATGTCGCAGGAGCAGTGACTGAATTGCTACAGCGATGGGATTGGGAAGTATTGGAACATCCTCCGTATTCCCCTGACATGGGTCCTTGTAACTAAGACTTCTTTCCACGGTTGAAAGAACCCCTTAGAGGCAAGAGGTTTCCAGATATTGTATCAGTGCATCATGCAGTAAGGCAGTCCATCAGAAGATCAACAGAAACAACCTCGCTAACGGCATTCAACGGTTACCACGGATTTGTCAAAAGATACAGGAGCACGCTGGTGATTGTATTGAAGGGATGTAGGGCTGGGTCAGAGCGGTTCGGTTCGGAGCAGTTACTGTGACGTCATTACTCGGTTGAACCGAGTACAGTACCGAGTAAAAATTTGTGGCGGAAGATTTAAAATATAGATAAATTGAGTCGATTTTAGAAAGTACTTTGAAAGTGAAACCAAGCGTGTTTTAAAATCGTTGTAGTAAAGAGCTTTCGCTTTACCAATTGACGAGAAAAAGTGCTTCTCTTCATTGCAAAATGGCGGTTGCAAATTTCATTAGCGTGATTACAACTATTTGCGGAGTTATTTTGTATGAAAGGCCTATTTAACTTTCAGTGTTGTTATATATGACAGACGAAATAAAATTGAGAAAATAATTTATAATACTAACAGCTAATAAATTAACAGGTGATGTAAACGTTACACGCTGCAGCTAATTAAAAAGAAGATAGAAAGAAACGGACTCCATGAAGCGCTTTCTAATAATAAATAAAACGTGGAATCTTAAATGAAGAACATAATGCTTATTTATTTTATAACATCACTTGCCTTCAATACAACCATGTTCTCTTTGGTGAAGAGTAATATTATTGATAAATTAAAGTAATTAGGTAACGTAATTCGTAGAAATAAATACAAATAAAATTATGATTGATGAGGTAACACAAATTCCAATAAACACAAATAGAAGAAAAATATAATGCACTTCTTTTTTAATATACTTTAATATTAATCAAACACTCTAATATGATAATGATAATAATAATAATTATTATTATTATTATTGTTATTCCCGTTATTATTATTATTATTAACAGTAATATGTTCAGACTGTGAGTGTTCATTAGGCCCACTTGACAGGTCATATAATAGGATGAACTCCTCTTCAATACTAGAGGCCTTTCAGCCCGCCTTGGGGATAAGGAAATAACTTGTCCTGCAGCAGAAAATATTTAAATACAACAGTACCTACGTTGTTGTCTGCTAGAATTAAGTAAAACACCCGAACTCTGTTTGAACTGACCGGTAACGGCTACGATTAACCGAGTAACTCAACAGTTCTACTCGCTCCGTCCCCAGCTCTAAAGGGATGTAAATGTATTTTCCATGTAAGGACAACAATATGTTCGTACTGTCTATTTTGCCACTGCTTTATTAACAAACCTCGTATAATTACTCATGTGGTGGAAAGTGTAATATAATAAAAAAAACTTTAACTGAATAGGAAGAAGTTCAAGTTTTTGAAGCCGTGTTACTAATACTGCGGATTTTAGGTAAGCATCTGCACTAATCGATATTTTAAACGAAATCCGCGTCGCTAATTAGCAGAAATGCATTTCCACACCCTGAGCAGGTCGGCCGCTCTGTCGCAGTCCTCTCTGTTATATTTAGATTGAAGCTCGCGTATCGCACATACATACATACACACACTCTCCGAGCCTCGCAAATTACAGCTCTCCTAATTACAGCGAATGAGTACGCTGGAAAAACAGTGTTTGTCCCCTCCCTGGAGGTTAGTACTCTGTGACAAAAACGAGGTGGGACACACAACAATTTCGAAGTGCTGAACGAAGGCAGTCATGGATGTTAAGCTTCTGCACAGATGAACGCACCAGGAAACAAAAATAACTGAATTAATACTCCACAGAGAGAGCGAGAGAGAGAGAGAGAGAGAGAGAGAGAGAGAGAGAGAGAGGCGAGTTGCACCGGACAAACAATTCACCTGATCGCGACCGCGGTTGGACGGGATGATTAGCGACGAAACGGCGCACCACGGTGAGCGAGCACATCGGAAAACTCAATTGATCTTTCCCGTGGGCTGCGCGGGTGAGGGGGTGGTGGGGAGAGATGAGATACAGCGGAGAGAGAGAGAGAGAGCGGTTCGGATTGGGACAGCAAGAGAGAGAGAGAGAATGGGAACACGGCGAGAGAGGGGAGGAAGCGGGAGCAGAGTTGAACGCGGACACGGCACGAAGAGTAGACAAGAATAATTGAAATAGATGTATAGAATATGTGTGAAGCAGATAGCTGAATGAGAGTGACGAACTGAGAGTAATTGAGCGAGAAGTAAAACTGCATAATAAAAATCACGCGGGGACATGAGAAAGGAAATAGGAAGAGAACTGAGAGAAAAAAAATAGCAAAGTCAGTGTATAGAGAGGCAAATGGATGTATTTCATCCTGGGAGAGAGGCGGAAGAGTAGAGAAGAATGATTTGGAATTGGTGTGCAAAAGAATAGCGAGAGAGAGAGAGAGAACATCAAATGATAGAATGAAAGTTAAAGCTGAATAAAGATTACGAGAAAGTGTGGGGACTAGAGAGACACATAGAACTGTGTGTCATCGATGAAATAGAGAAGTGACAATTAAGGCTGCATAAGTATCCATGAAAGATACGATGATAAAATTTTATAAAACTATGGCAGTTCCTGCAGCTCTATATAGTAGTGAAACTTGGACAGTGACAAGTAGAGATAGAAGTAGACTACAGGCAGCAGAAATGAGGTTTTTAAGATCAGTTCTGGGAGTCACTAAAAGGGACAGAATCAGAAATGAAGATATAAGAATTCAATTACAGATTTTTAACCTAAATGAAGAAATAGACCATCACAGAAAAAAAATGGCTAGATCACGTAGACAGAATGGATGAGAGAAGATACCCAAAGAAAATATTAAATTATATACCAGAAGGAAAACGAAACATAGGAAGACCAAAAAAACGATGGAAAGACCAATAAACTAATAATTTGGAGCGCGCAACAAGCCTTAGTAGGGCTTAATGCATGAAGAAGAAGAAGAAGAAGAAGAATCCATGAGAGAGTTGGAAGTAGGAAATTAAGAGAATGAGAAAATATACGGAAAATAGAAGTGAGAAACAAGGCTGGGTAAGGATTCATAAGAGTGTGTGAGGAAGGAAGAACTGAGTGAATGGAAGAACTTGATGAAAAAGAGAAGTGAGAATGAAGTCTGGATAAAGATCCATGGTAGAATCTGAAGAAGAGAGAATACTGGGAGAATGGGAATATTAATAAAATAAAAAAGTGAGAGACTGGATACACTTACGAAAAAGAAAAGTGAGAATCAAGACTGGATAAAGATCCATGAGACAGTGTGAGGAAGAGAGAACTGAGTTAATAGGAACACTTGACGTGAGAAATCAGAATGAAGGTTCGATAAAGATCCATGAGACAGTGTGAGGAAGTTAATATGAAGACTTGACGTGAGAAATGAGAATCAAGGCTGGATAAAGATCCATGAGACAGTGTGAGGAAGAGAGAACTGAGTTAATAGGAACACTTGACGTGATAAATGAGAATCAAGACTGGATAAAGACCCATGAGACAGTCTGAGGAAGACAGAACTGAGTGAATGGGAACACTTGACGAAAGAGAGAAGTGAGAATTAAGACTGGACAGCGATCTATGAAAGAGTGTGAGGAAGAGAGAAATGAGATATAGGAACACTCGATGGGAAGAAGAAGTGAGAACCCGCTATGTGTGGCTAGCCCGAGCAACTAAACAAAAGACTTGAGTACACATACATATTCAACTAAAGTAGGAATTAGGTATTTTAGTTGGTGATATAAGGACACTGTATCAACTACTATGTTATTTAGTGCAGAAGGATTTAGTGGTAGCGAGATGGTATTTGGCGAGATGAGGCAACAGATTCGCCGTGGATTACCTGACATTCGTCTTACATTTGAGTAAAACCTTGGAAATAACCCAACCAAGTAATCAGCCCAGATAGAAATCAAATACACGTCTGTGCACAACTCCAGATCAGAGCTACAGCTGTGGTTAATAAGGTAATACCAGGGCCAAATGAATAGTAGGAGCATAGGGATGTCTATGGTATTTTGTAACTAGTATCCACTCCATATACAGGAGCATTAAAGGACCATTGGCAGATGTTTTCGGGTAAGCAGGCGTAACAGTCACCAGAGGTGACGTGACCCGATGATCGAACTCGTGAAATAGTTCCGAAAGGTCGGAGTTATTAACCATCAACATAGCTTGTAGGCTGACCACCAAATTATTATTCTCACAGAATCTATTGGCCATGAACAACAATAACAATCAGCTGATTGAAGTACTGGTGGGGCAGTAACATAGGTCAGAAGTAGAAGATTACTGGAAGATGGGGGAGGAGGAATGGCTGTACAGAACATTGTGATAAATGAGGCTTCAGAGAAATTGGAGATCGAAAATAGATGAACAGCGCACCAGCGAGAGAGAGAAAGAGAGAGAGAGAGAGAAGAAATGAGCACAAACAACATGGGGAAGAGAGTGAGAGAAAACGAGATTGTGATTGAAGGATGAGAGAGATTTGGGAGAAATATTTAGAGCGAAACTCGTGAGCGGAGAGAATCGAAGAGAGAAGGATGGCGCTGGCGGGATATAGGGGACGGGGTGGTGGCAGAAGTGGGATGACAAACAAATCACCCAGCCACAGGTCGAGTTTTGAAGTGATGATAAGCGACGGCTACGCTCGGCCGCAAAAGAACGCGTCGGACGGAGGGACAGACAGGCGTGGAGATGGATTAATGCACTGATTTTCAAGTGCGGCCACCAGGCTTTTCGCGTTACGGTCACGGGGGTTTCCGCATTGCTGGTTTATGAAAATATATGTACTGCAATGAAACAACACGGCCATCCGGGCCGTGCGGTCGCCGGTGACCGCCACAGCCGGTGATTAAAATTATAATACGCTCTAAGTTCGGGGAGAAAATACGCACAGGGACAAATTATATATAAAAAAACAAGACAGAAAACAGTTGAGGCGCGTTCGCGTTACAGCACATTACGTGAACTGTTTGAAAAATACGTTGCTGGTATGGGGAATTAAAAACTAAAATATTAATGCTTCTTAAAATATAGAAACGAGATGTATTTACATTGCTAGAATGCAACTATCGACAGTACAATGTGGCGTTCGAATAAATATTCGATAGTAGAAACGCGGCGTATTTACATTGTTAGAACAGAATTATCGAACAACTATTCGATAGTAGAAACGAGGCGTATTTACATTATTATAATGCAACTGTCGATAGTAGAATGTGACATTCGAATAAATATTCGATAGTAGAATTACATTGTTATAATGCAATATCGAACAACCTATTCAATAGTATAATATGGCGCTCAATTAAATATTCGATAGTAGAAACGCAGTGTAGCTATTTACATTGTTACAATACAATATCGAACAACCTATTCAATAGTATAATGTGGCGCTCAATTAAATATTCGATAGTAGAAACGCGGCGTATTTACATTGTTAGAATAGAACTATCGAACAACTATTCGATAGTAGAATGTGACATTCGAATAAATATTTTATAGTAGAATTACATTGTTAGAATGCAGTATCGAACAACCTATCCAATAGTAGAAAGTGGCGCTCAATTAAATAGTCGATAGTAGAAACGCGGTGTAGTTATTTAAATTGTTAGAATGTAATATCGAACAATATATTCAATAGTAGAATGTGGCGCTCAATTAAATATTCGATAGTAGAAACACGGTGTAGCTATTTACATTGTTAGAATCTAATATCGAACAAAGATTCAATAGTAGAATGTGGCACTCGAATAAATATTCGATAGTAGAAACACAGTGTAGCTATTTACATTGTTAGAATCCAATATCGAACAAAGATTCAATAGAAGAATGTGGCACTCGAATAAATATTCGATAGTAGAAACACAGTGTAGCTATTTACATTGTTAGAATCCAATATCGAACAAAGATTCAATAGTAGAATGTGGCACTCGAATAAATATTCGATAGTAGAAACACAGTGTAGCTATTTACATTGTTAGAATCCAATATCGAACAAAGATTCAATAGTAGAATGTGGCACTCGAATAAATATTCGATAGTAGAAACACAGTGTAGCTATTTACATTGTTAGAATCCAATATCGAACAAAGATTCAATAGTAGAATGTGGCACTCGAATAAATATTCGATAGTAGAAACGCGGTGTAGCTATTTACATTGTTAGAATCCAATATCGAACAAAGATTCAATAGTAGAATGTGGCACTCGAATAAATATTCGATAGTAGAAACACAGTGTAGCTATTTACATTGTTAGAATCCAATATCGAACAAAGATTCAATAGAAGAATGTGGCACTCGAATAAATATTCGATAGTAGAAACACAGTGTAGCTATTTACATTGTTAGAATCCAATATCGAACAAAGATTCAATAGTAGAATGTGGCACTCGAATAAATATTCGATAGTAGAAACGCGGTGTAGCTATTTACATTGTTAGAATGCAATATCGAACAACCTATTCAATAGTAGAATGTGGCACTCAATTAAATATTGGATAGTAGAAACGCGGTGTATCTATTTACATTGTTAGAATGCAATATCGAACAACCTATTCAATAGTAGAATGTGACACTGGAATAAATATTCGATAGTAGAAACACAGTGTAGCTATTTACATTGTTAGAATGCAATATCGAACAACCTATTCAATAGTAGAATGTGACACTCAATTAAATATTGGATAGTAGAAACGCGGTGTATCTATTTACATTGTTAGAATGCAATATCGAACAACCTATTCAATAGTAGAATGTGGCACTCAATTAAATATTGGATAATAGAAACGCGGTGTATCTATTTACATTGTTAGAATACAATATCGAACAAAGATTCAATAGTAGAATGTGGCACTCGAATAAATATTTGATAGTAGAGTTTTACTATCGAACAACTATTCGTTAGTAGACTGCAACAATTCATTAACTAGTGGACAGAATGTAACTATCGAAAAACTTATTCAGTAGCTTTTATTCGATTACACACCTTCATTCCATTCAGACCCTAAATAACCTAGATGTTGATACAGCGTCGTAAAATAACCCAATAAAATAAAAAAATATATTCGATTACAATTTTCTCTAATGTTTTGTAAACCAAATTAATTTATTCTGTTCACAAAATGTCGACTAATTCGATAGTTCTGGTTAATCGAAATTTTATTTTAGTGTTGATTTATAAACCCAATGAATTCATGTGATATTTCTTAAAACTAAAAACATTTAGGTAGTTTTAAAGATTCAAATTATTCAATAGTCTTTGTTAGATAGTGACCGTTTTTTTTTTCTTCTTTTTCTAACAGCGGAATTCAGCGGCCAGCAAAGCAACGATTCATATCTTACAATTTGTTGGAAATGTCTGACAGTGATTATTTGAGATATTTTCATATAGTGGTAATTGTACCTCTGTTTAAGCATTATTATTATTATTATTATTATTATTATTATTATTGACATTGTTCGTATCTTGTACACACGTTTGATGGGAGAACTGTGCTTGGAAGGATAGTTCAGTTCGTTACTAGTTAAAAATTAAGAAACTAAGTAACATTGTCAGTATGTATGATGAATGTTTTTTTATACGAAAGAGAGACCCCGAAGGATTGTACCGCAGTTTCGAGTGAGCTTATTGTGCTTTGCCACTTCTTTACTTCGTCTACTTGTTAGAAATATTTATTGAATTCCCAACGAAAGCTCTAAATATCTTGAATCAGATATCGTGTATGATGTCTATTTTCTGGAGGAGCCATAACTGCTTCAACAGCTTTCTTCAAGGTATCCGGATCAATTGGGGGACTTCTTAACTCCTAGGTTTAACCTACTTCTGGCGTGATCTTAAAAGAAAAAAAAAAACGATATCATCATGTACCTTGGAACATGTTCCTTGGTACAAGATGTTTTGTGTTCCAAGGTACAAGAGGATGCACGTTTAAACAAATATGGCTGCCTAAACTAGAGATGAGAATAAATCATGCAAATTAACAGATGATAGAGAACACATCGTACTTAATTGATAGTTACAAATACAATTTGGTTTCGTGTTAGATAACACATAAAAATGAACGAAATATTTACTGTTGGTACCATAAAAATTGTTTCCTCCACAGAACTCACACTTTATAATATATCAAACCGGAACTATGGCCAAAGCTACCTAATGGCTTTTTCTACAATCTACTTCAGTTTGAGTCGGCTAGATAGCAGTAAAATTCAGAAACAAAAAAAATTATTCAAGGTACAATAGTCTCCCCTATTATATTCTATATTTTCATGTAATAAAAGTTAATTTTATAGAATATCTAGGGTGCTATTCATAGACATTTCGCTAGCCCGGGCTACGAGCGTGCTAAACAGGATTCATATCATATCATATATCGCTGACACTGGTTTATGAATACGAAAAACGTTAGTTCGCTGATCATCCACCAAAAGCCCGCGCTAAGAATGTCTATGAATATGGCCCCTAAAATTTCATTTCACTACTTAAAAATCTCCATTTCTTTGGCCCACACTTTACAGTAACTGAAAATAATTTACTTAATCATTTATCGAAGTTAAACTTGTTAAAGGTAGCTTAATATTAAACTTTTGGGTGCTATTCATAGACATTTCGCTAGCCCGCGCTACGAGCGTGCTAAACTAGCCCCGGCTATCGACTGATTACTTGTACAGGATTCATATCATATCATATCGCTAACACTGGTTTATGAATACGAAAAACGTTAGTTCGCTGATCATCCACCGGAAGCCCGCGCTAAGAATGTCTATGAATACGGCCCAAAGAGTTTAAAAGCATCTAAAATTCTCGGGAATTAGCTGCGTTAGGAAATTTTTTTTATAAATCATCTTCAAGTTAATTTTTATTAGTTTTTTTATGATTATTATAAACGTTCAGTTTTAAACGACAATTATTAATTACTGTAAATACATCTTGTAATCAGTGAATTCTCTCTCTATCGAAGCGTACCAAACTCTTCCTAGCTGTTCTTGTGCTTCATGGCTTTCATACGATACACCTTTAGCTCTACCTACGGTAGGCCTAATTGTTTCGCAAGCTCGGACTGAATCCCGAAAGAGGACAAAGTTTGCTAACTACTAAACACGTGCCTAACTATATACCAACATGGTGTAGCGAAGTTATACTGAGCGACACTCTGGGTTTTGTTGGACCGGATTCTGCGGATAGCATCCGCCTGAGCAGCAGCTCCTGTCCACAGCAACACACGGAGCTGACATGCTGCCAAACTCCTAAATTCCAGAGACTCCCAGACTGCCTTTGACCAGCCTGCAATAGAGAGATATTCCTGCGGCTTACTGCCCCTTCCTACCCTTGCAAAGCGGTGTCAGAGGCCGAGACATTATCGCGTAAGAGACGGGAAATTGATTTCGTAATCATGCCGATATGTTTTTCCACAGGATGTTCCTTGAGAATTCATAGTTTGAGGTGCCAGCTGATACGGATTCCTCTTGTAAAATTTCTTTGCAGATCGAAAAGTTACATTTGTTCGGTTCAAATTTCTGTACATTGACAAAACTAAAATTCTTTCAATCATTTATTATCATAATATACTGCTCTCTTAAACTGACTGAGCGTATTTGGAATTAATTCAATGTCTTTCCCAAAACACGTTATAATGTTTAATATAAAACATATCTTTCAGAGGAACACGAACGTTAAAGTTGTTATGAAAGATTCAGAGATCATATCACCTATAATGTTCCTAGGTCCCTTAATAGAAAGAACAACAATTAAATATCTGGCTTACAAATCGATGTGCTAAATTGGAAAAACCATATTAAAGAAATTACCCCTGAATTAAATTCAGCATGTTTTGCTATTAGATCTATGCAAGAGATAGTAAATATCAATATCTTAAAAACTATATACTTTGCATACTTCCACTCGGTAATGAGTTTGGAAATAATAATCTGGGAAAATTCCACAGATAGTAACAGTATATTCCTACTACAAAAAAGAGTAATTAGAATAATAGAGGGTGCCAAATCTATGGAATCGTGTAGGACCATTTTTTAAAAACTAAAAATAATGTCCATGGCTTGTCAGTATATATTTTTCTTTAATAATCTTCCTCGTATGTAATCGTGAAAACTTCGTAACTAATTCAACAGTTCATACTCGTCAAAAATGACCATAGTCCATCGGCAAGTCTATCGTGCTATCAAAGAGCAGTAGGTTATATGGCAATACAAATTTTTAGTAGCCTTCCTATGGATATAAAAAATGAAACTCAAAACATAAGATTATTTAGGGCCAAATTAAAGAAGTACCTACTTTCTCACGCCTTCTATTCTGTAGGTGAATTCATGACATTTAACATCGCTTCATGGATATTTCTGTGTTGTATTAAGTATTGATACTAAACCTTTGTGTTATACTAGTAGACTGTATTGTAAAACTCTTCTGTATATATTTCAACTAGACTGTGACTATAATTAAGACGTTATAGTACTGTAGGCCTAAAGATTTTTTTTTCGTTTGACATGTTCCATATTTTAGCTGTGAAGCAATGTACGAATACCATGGAATGTTAAATACAATACAATAAGAACCTTGAATAAAAACAGGAAATCAAGATTATGGCGTCTGAAATATAATCTGTTACATTTGAAGTAATTACTATTTCTGTCATAGCTGTTCCTTGAATAACTGGACAGAAATGTATTCGAACATAACGATATGAATTTTCGATGGATACTTTATAATTTAACCGAGCCAGTTACAAGAGAATATGCACCTATAGACTAAAGGTGGATTTTCGAATTTCGATATCACTAATGTAAGATATTAAAAGTGAATCAGCGAACAGAAATAATGATTTATTATTATAATAAAGTCAGCATTATAATTGCTTGTGTAGGTCTATATGAAGTTTACCTACTTGTGAAAATAAAGTTTAATTATTATTTCAAAGAACAGATAATAGACTAATAATCTATACTAATAATAAATATGTAGCCGAAATTTTTCTGGTAATTTTCGATTTTCCAAAGATAATTTCTCCTAACATATATAATTAACCACCCTGAAACCGAAAATCGCTTTTTTGACATTTTTGTTTGTATGTCTGTCTCTGTTTGGATGTTTGTTACCTTTTCACGCGATAATGGCTGAACCAATTTATATGAAAATTGGAATATAAATTAAGTTCGTCGTAATTTAGAATTTAGGCTATATGGCATTCAAAATATTTTATTTGAAAGGGGGGTTATAAGGGGCTCGAATTAAATAAATCGAAATATCTCCCTTATTATTAATTTTCGTGAAAAATGTTACATAACAAAAGTTTTTTTTTTAAATAATTTTCGATAACTTTTATTCTATGCAAAATTTTGATAGAACTGATATTTAATGAGATAATTGAGTTTTAAAATTACAATAACAACGCCATCTAAGGCGGGGTAATGAAATAAAAAACAAATGACTTCGTCTATAAGGGGCCTTGGACAACAACAACCGAAAGCTATGAAACATACCCTACAGAGAATGTTTCTGTGCTTGTATGAAGTAATATCGGAAGCTAAATTAACGTATTTGTATAATTAATTATTAATTCGCCATTGGAAAGTGTAGTTTCTCTAGATGGACATAATGCTATAATGTTATTACAGTAACTTCTGAGTGAATCGAGGACAGGTAAGATTAAAATAGCTTCTTATGCACAGAAAACTTGATAGGCTATTCTGTACATTCGTTTCATGTATTTCCTAAAATAATGTTTATGTCTCTGGATCAAAATGATCGCATTTTAATTTTTTTAAATACAATTTAAATTAAGTAACATACTAAACGATTTATTCTTCTGTCAAACACGAATGTTCCCTGGATCAAATGTCCTATTTTAATTATGTAATTACTTTATATTTATTTCTAACGGGTGCAGCGGAGCGCACGGGTACGGCTAGTAATAATAATAATAATAATAATAATAATAATAATAATAATAATAATAATAAATATCTAACATGTACAGACTAAAATAATAGTTTCTCCTCGGTACGTCGGAACTGAGAAAACGTGAGAAACCACCTGGCAGGTTCCCATATCTTATCCAGGCTGTTTCAATAACCGTGTTGACACAACCCTCCACGTTATCTCAAAACATAAAAGCGTACGCGCCTCATTATTGGGAACTTCATTTAGCCGCTCCGGTTATCTCTATAAAAATATCTCTTAGATTCCCCTATTTCCGTCGTCAATAAATTGCAACCGATCAAGGGAGTGGCAATTTAATCAACATTGGCATGTTTTGGAATCTCTACATTTCTCTCTTTAAAAAAAAAGTGTAGTTTTATATTCCAGTAAGATCAAACAGTTGAAATTAGTAGTTTCCTAAACTAAGAAACGAATCAATAGTGTATGTCGGCTGAACTACCGAAGTCGGTTCACGCCTGCTACAGTTTCAGGGTTCTGTTCATAGGATCGCTAGCAGCTGACGACGGCATAACGTTCTGCGATCTGGCGGTCACTGTAGGTACTTCAGACTCCCAGCATTCCTGCTTACCACCGTATTATTACGAAACTGGAAATTTTGCTTCCATTTGAAATACTTTTTTTTAGGTTAATTAATATACCTAGTTCTTTAAGTATATTATTTTGTAATTGATTTTTGTATTATTTTATTTCGAAGTTTACTAGTAACAGGAGATTCAGAAAACATTAAGTAGTACTGTCATAGAAATAAGTAACACGAATCAACTTCATTAAAATGCCTTCAAAATGAATTAACAGCATGCCATTGTTACAAGCGGGACTTGATGAATTTTTCAAACAGCATTTTTAAAAGAAATCTTAGTCACTTCATTTACCAGTTATGAAACTGACAAGTAGTATTAGTATTAGTAATTAATAATAATAATAATAATAATAATAATAATAAAGTATACAGAGAAATAATTTATTACAGTTGTATGAAAACTTTTTAATAATTATTAAAATTAATATAATCAGTTAAAAACCAGACATGTTTCGGAGGAATGCTCCTCCATCTTCAGTGGCAATACCACGACGCTGGTTCAGATGTTCGACCGCGAGATGTTCGAGTCTCCTTTAAGCCACGATACGCGGTCGAACATCTGAACCAGCGTCGTGGTATTTCCACTGAAGATGGAGGAGTATTCCTCCGAAACATGTCTGGTTTTTAACTGATTATATTAATTTTAATAATTATTAAAAAGTGTTCATACAACTGTAATAAATTATTTCTCTGTATACTTAATACCTCATTTATGAACACTGTTGAATTTGTCCTTACTTGTGTAAATTCAAATAATAATAGTCCACACCTGCGGAGAAACGGTTACAGCGTCTGACCGCGAAACCAGGTGGCCCGGGTTCGAAACCCGGTTCGGGCAAGTTACCTGGTTGAGATTTTTTCCGGAGTTTTCCCTCAACCCAGTAAGAGCAAATGCTGGGTAACTATCGGTGCTGGACCCCGGACTCATTTCACCGACATCACCTTCATTATTCCGACGCTAAATAACCTGAGATGTTGATACAGCGTCGTAAAATGACCCACTAATAATAATAATAATAATAATAATAATAATAATAATAATAACTCTACGAATAAATGGGCGCCAAGAAATAGCAGGCCTGTGTGAATGTAAAATAATTTTTCAAGACATTAAATACTTTAAATTTTTAAAAGCTTTTTCTGATTTGGTAACTTTATATTCAGAAGTGGCAGAACCCAATTAGGCCTAATTGCCGTGTGGTTAGCAAACATATCTGAAGAACACAAGAAAACAATACCTCCGTAACCACTCCCAATGTACGAAAATAAGTCTCATCTTCCATGCATGTCTAGTAATGTACCTTTCCGCAAGAGTTCTGGCTACTATAATTATTATTATTATTATTATTATTATTATTATTATTATTATTATTTGTTATTCTCATTACTGTTGTTATTTTTATTATTTTCAACATCAAAAACTGTTATTTTCAACATCAAAAAGTGTTATTAGCAGAGTCATCCAATTCAAACGGAAATATTTAAAAAACAATTGATCTTTCTACCTTTTATATGGTCTTCATATTGACATTGTGCCTGCGAGTTTTTATTGGTACAATCATTTGTAGTATTTGTCCGCTCTGTATTCACATATATGTGCCGTCTTAATTGACAATTATTTATTTTGTCTAGTGAACTATAATATATTTAATTTGGTTGTAATACCTTGATTTCTGGTATGATAGGTCTGCTGGTAACTCCTAACCCCTTGCAGGAAGCACATTGTACACAATGCTAGTTCTGTTCGTCTTCGTTTCTGATTTGTTAAGGAGTCTAGGAATATACTCCACACAATTAATGTTTGTGTAGTCATCAGTGTCCATCATATTACAAGATTTCTGTTGCATATCATTTCTTGGTTCGCCGCTTAGTATATTTTAATTATGACACAAACCGTTTGAAATTTATTCTGATTCATACCTAAACAATTATTAGCATTTTAAAAGAAGAAACTTTTAATATTTGTGTACAAGAGAAGAAACTACCTTCTGAAGGATGCACTGGAAGGAACAGTGAATGGGACAAGAGTTCTGGTGCAGAAAAAGATATCAGATGATAGACGACATTAATACGATATATGGATCATATGAGGAGACAAATGGGCAGCAGAAAATAGGAAAGACTGGAGATTGCTGGGTTTGCAGTGAAAGACCTGCCCTTGAGCAGAACACTATGAAAGAATAATTGGCATATTATTCGCTTTCCGTCTGAAAGATGTGAAGTTTTGTTTTAAAACTAAATAATAATAATAATAATAATAATTATTTAATTAATTTATTTATTTAATCTGGCAGAGCTAAGACCAGTAGGCCTTCTCTTCCGCCCAGCCAGACTACATATACAAAAAAATTTAATATTCCGATAGTTTCCTGTTTTACATTATTATTATTATTATTATTATTATTATTATTATTATTATTATTATTATTTTTACCTTATTGTGTTGATATAATAAATGTTTCGTTCTTTCTACGTATACACATCTTACATTCTTATGTTACCAACCATCTCAGTAACTTACGTTACCGAAAGGAATATTCTGCGGCTGATGACGAACAATTTTTTTATCGTTAACAGGCATCGTAACGTCATAAATGGAGCATTGTGTAGAGGTCACAGCTTTCGTCGACAGATGGCAGCACATGTAGCGGTAATGGACTGCATCCCCACCCACAGCTCTACAATAATAACGACAATTACCTTGGGTGAAGATCCCTCCCCTCTTTCCGTGTGTCAGAGTACCGAAAAACAATATTTAATTCAGCTCGCTTCGTTACGTAACGCCGCACGATGTAACAGGAAGACTGACACAAGGGTCATATCGCTCTGGATTTATTTCCTTCCACTGTTGCTAAGATACGTATCATCTCTGTTATTGTTTCTGGCAGAAAATCAATGGTTGTCTTAATCAGATTGACCGATATATATACTATATAGAAGGCGCATCATTAATATCGAGTGGAAGCTATAATCGCGTATTCGAATCCCGTTTCTTCGTGGTCATTGGACGCAAAATACCTCCGAGCCTGCCTACGTCACAGAGAAAGGAGGCCGAAATAAGGAGAAACAAATTATAAACAAATGATTCTGTAATGCGGATTGTTATGCGTGTATGTTAAAACTGAAAACATCGACTACGATATTGCTACTCTACAGTGTTGCCAACCTGTTTAGAGTAAAAATCTCTAACATAATCCTATTTTTTCCATAGATTCCAATAAAAAAATCCTTAATTTGAAAATATAATTTCAGCTTAAGAGTGAATAGTAATTTTTATTAACAGATCTTATAATAACAAATAGTACACAATTAAACGGACAATATAAGCATATAATTATCTACTTTTGTACTTATTAGCCCTCATAAAGTACTACCAACCACGGGGAACTTGCAAGTTTTAATTTGATCCCTGCGGTGGATGAGTGGTCAGACTTTGTCTGTTACGCAGGCGGAGCGCGTTCGAGTCCCGGTCAGATCTGGGATTTTTTTTATTTTATGGCGGAAAAGGTCGTAGTTAGGATTTTTCTCGGGGTTTTCCTGTTTTCCTCCATATTAAGCAACTACATCATTCCTTCACCATTTCTCCATTTTGTGATCATTCCATAGCGTTCCCCGATCGCCGATTGAAGACGCACGGAGGGGGTTGGCCTAGGGACAAGGTGGGGTTGCCTGCTCGAAACCTGGATACGGAGCGAAACTTAGTGTAGTCAGCCGGTATGGGTTTGGGAATGCTTGAATGTTAGCGCAATAGATCATAACAGGTCGCAGTGCTGGGCCATTGTGACCCTCTCCCGTACATTCCATTTCATTTCATAGGTTTTAATTATTTCATGATTATCCCTAATATCCCTCCTGTAACTTTACAATTTTTGGAATGATAGAACATTAATAGCTTCTCATGAAAAGAAAACTTGGCATATTAAAATTTGTTTGTTTAGGTTTTAAAGAGAATATCAATTTAAATGTCAGCAGATTCCCAGTAGATCTACTCATTACACACAAATCTACTCTTTTATTAACCTAAAACATTATTTACTTAAGTCACAAACCATAAATTCACTTCATCCTAATCTCATTCTCATTCTGTCTTATCCAATCACCTTTCTACGAGAAAATGCTGCGAGTAAAGAAGTCGGGGAAGAACCGTTGCATAGTCTCTGGTGACACTTTCTCTATTCTAATAGCAATTAGGAATATGATAAAAATGTAAAATCACAGTTTTATTTATTTATTTATTCATTTATTTATTCATTTATTTTTATGTATTTATTTATTTATGTATTCATTTATTCATTTATTTATTCATTTATTTATTCATTTATTTATTCATTTATTTATTCATTTATTTATTTATTTATTTATTCATTTATTTATTCATTTATTTATTTATTTATTTATTATTATTTATTTATTAATTTATTCATTTATTTATTTATTTATTCATTTATTTATTTATTTATTTATTTATTTTTATTCATTTATTTATTCATTTATTTATTTTTTATTCATTTATTTATTTATTCATTTATTTCTTCATTCATTTATTCATTTATTTTTATTTATTTATTCATTTATTTATTCATTTATTTATTTATTCATTTATTTATTCATTTATTTATTTGTTTATTTAATTATTTATTTATTTATTTATTTATTTATTTATTTATCTATTTATCTATTTTGGTGTAGTTAAGGCCACCAGGCTTTATGCTTGTTAGAAAATATAATCCTAAGAAAATATTTAACTCAAATTTTAAATATTATAAAAACTAAAATGTAACATGAAATGAAAAAAAAATATATTGTTGTGAAGGAAAAATCAAGAGATCCGTAAAAATAATTTAATAGAAATTATCCCTGTACCCCTAAATGGTACTCAAATTCCTTAGAACTAGGGATAACTCCCTAGGATTGGTAACACTGCTTCTCTATCCCAGTCAAGTAATTGAGTCTGACATTGACAGTATGTTTTTAATTTCAGTAATGTGAAGGATTTGTTTTCATACTGATAATGTTGCCACACCCTCCCCTTCCTCCCTGAGTTCTTTTCCAGGAATCGAAACCATTCTGCAGCCGCTATAGTGACTGATGTATTCCGACCTTAAGAAGAAACCGGTGTCGTACTGCAACTTCGTCCCTCTTAGCCTCAAATATTTTCCTAAGTACATTATTCTCGAACATTCTTAACCACTGTTCGTCTCTCAAAGTGAGTCTAAATATCGATTCCATACACTGGCTGAATTTTCATGAGAAAATTTCTCGTGAAACTGGAATCAGCATTCATTACGTAAAGGCAGTCCAAGATATGTCTATAAATATACAAATGTAGTATAGAATATAATATATAGAGTAATACGAGGCGCATCCGGAAAGTAAGTTTCCCGATTTTTTTCCCTTGAAAGTAAACGTAATTAGCCGTGTCAATTGCGCATGCGTAACAGATCTATGATGTATCAATCATATGCCAGCCAGACAGGTCCCGCCTGGTGCCAGTAGCGTGGCAGCAGTGGTCCGAAATGGAAGCTCTTATTCCTTCTCCCGCCGCCTGCGAGGTTCGGTCGGTGATAAAGTTCTTTAATACACAACACAAACTGCAACGTTTAGGAGCAGCACTGACATTTCTGCAACGGTATCACGATGACGGCGACGAGTTCCTCGAGAAGATCGTCACGGGCGATGAGACTTGGATTTCGCACTTCAGCCCGGAAACCAAGCACCAGTCAATGCATTGGCGGCATAGTGGATCTCCGGTCAGAACGAAATTCAAACAGACGCTGTCGGTACGGAAAGTGATGTGCACGATGTTCTGGGACAGGAAGGGCATTCTGCTCATTGACTTCCTTCCAAGAGGTGAAACAGTGAACGTTGACCGTTACTGTGAAACACTGCGAAAATTGCGACGTGCCATTCAAAACAAGAGGCGTTGAATGCTTACTGCAGGTGTTGTGCTCCTCCATGACAATGCTCGTCCACATACGGCTCGGCGCACAGCAGCTGTTTTGACGGAATTTGGCTGGGAGTTGTTTGATCAGCCACCCTACAGTCCTGATCTTGCTCCCAGTGATTTTCACGTTTTCTTGCACCTCAAGAAATTCCTGTCCTCCGCTGAGCGTTTTGGCAACGACGAAGAGCTGAAGACGTCTGTCACACGCTGGTTCCATTCACAGGCGGCAGAGTTCTACGACAGAGGGATACAAAAGTTGATCCCACGATACGACAAGTGTCTCAATTCTGATGGTGGCTATGTTGAAAAATAGCTGAAACATTGCTGTACCTGTTGCCAATAAATGTTTTCCTAAAAGTGTGTGTGTTTTTTTTTTTTTAAATAGGGAAACTTACTTTCTGGATGCGCCTCGTATATATAAGTAGACACATATAAAATAATATGAATGTAAATAAAATGCAGTTGTGTTCAGTTGTAGCTAGAGATGAGCGTTCCTTAAGAAAACTAGGAAGAGTGGCTAAAGTGCATATGTAAATTGTTTTCTCATGATGCGAAGTCCGGACTTAGACATTCAAATCCACTCGCTTTGTGTTACAGCAATTGGGTTCCAATCGCTCAGTTCATATTGCAAATAATAACCCGTCAAAGTTTATTGCTCTGTGAACTACAAAGCCAAGTCTAACGGCGTGGCAATCGGAGGTGGTGGAGTATCGTTTGGTTTTATAGATTAATTCATTACGTGCTTGCAAATTGAAGTTCACGCGCATAAATACTGCAACAGGCTGCCTGCACCCGTAACTATGCAACCAGTATGATCTCGATGTAAGCTTGCCTATATCGCGTAACATCTGAAATATTCTACTGCTGAAAAAGATATATGGTTTTATATTTTTGTGACTTGAATGTTACACAAAGAGGTAGAATGTTGTCAATAGATCTGTTTTAATAGTCTTCTAATCAAAATTAGTCGCGCCATCTCTTCATGGAAGTTTGAGAAGCACTTCATGCATTCATAGTTTTCTGCCCAAGGACAGGTTTTTCACTGCAAACCCAACATTCTTCAATCTCTCCTATATTCTGCCTTCCTCTTAGTCTCCGCATATTTATTTATTTATTTGTTCCTTTGTTTGTTTGTTTGTTTATTTATTTATTACTTATTTATTTATTTAGTTGTTTGTTTCTATGTTTATTTCTATGTTTATTTATTTATCTATATCTATCTATCTATCTATCTATCTATCTATCTATCTATCTATCTATCTATCTATCTATCTATCTATCTATCTATCTATCTATCTATCTATCTATCTATCCCATCCATCCATCCATCCATATCTCCATCCATCCATCCATCCATCCATCCATCCATCCATCCATCCATCCATCCATCCATTCACCCACCCAAACAAAAACCTAATGAAAATGATCAAACTCAAAATCGCGATATTTTCCAGCTTACGTAAATGGATTAACTACTTTTCTTCCTTCCTATATCTAGTAAAGTGATTTGTTTGTATATTACGCCAGTATCATCGAACTCCAGTCGTGGAAGGGGGTAGCAAACGGCGTTGATCCAAAGGTATAGCCAGGTCAATATTAAAAATGTTAGTAAAAATAAAATGATGTCCCTGTAGATATTATTCATATAGTACATTTTCGTTTAAAATTTATACGTATTCTTCACAACTACGTAATTAGTTTGAAAAAATAAACTTAACAACAGAAATGGGAACGTTTTTACTGTTTCCTGTAAAATTTTATGAATGGTACATAGAACCTTTGCCATTTCCACTCTTCAAACATCCGTAAATAGGGACTCCTAGTCACATATGAGCAGAACGAAAAGCCATCGCCTCAGCCCACACGAGAAAGAGAGAGAGAGAGAGAGTTGATGACACACATTCAGTCTTTAGAGGGGTGAGAGAGGGAGGTAAGTGTTCCACTTTTCTCTCAGAAATCGAGCCCCGATTAATCATATCTTCATATCATGAATGCAGTCATATTTAAAAATGCACGGATAATATCTTGAATGTACTTACAAATAAAAAATGTCAACATAATGATGAGTTGGCTTGTCCAACACATCTAAAAATACGTTAGTGAAATGCAACACTTACTCTCCGAGATGTCTCGAGGCAGGATTCGCAGACTGACGGGTGTGGGATGCATACCCAGCTTGCATTTCGATGCTAACAGTTGGCATTCCATGGGAAAGAGAAAACCAGTTATTTTGTTTGGGTTTTTTGTCTCATTGCTCACTGCACTCTGTTTTTGCCGATCCGGGCTGTTGCAGTTGCAATCTCGAAGGCTTCTTGGTTACAACCATTGTATCCAAGCCTGTCAATGAACTTCGAGTTGCATATGTTCATCTTTTTTGCACAAATCACTGACGTTAATTGAAATCCGAGAATAATATTAGTTACACCCCATTACTACTGTATGCATCTAGAAGCAGCTTCATCATTTCTAAACGCAGTCGGAAAGAAAATCTTACCAAACGAAGTATACACACGTCATTGTTGATATACTATTATTATTATTATTATTATTATTATTATTATTATTATTATTATTATTATTATCATTATTATTTCGTTAAATCGATTATTTAATGACGCTGTCTTAACTAGGCGGTTGTCTACCTTCGATGGGATTGATGATGGCGAAATGATATTTGGCGAGATTTTTCGCTATGGGTTTACCTGACATTCGCTTTATAGTTGGGAGGAACCTATGAAAAACCCCAAGTAGATAATCGGTCAAAACGGGATTCGAACCCACGCTTGAGCGCAACCGTGAATTACTAAAGTTTGAAGACAGTTTAAAAGAAAACGGATCAAAAACAAAATACCGAGACAGTTTAAAGAACAATAGGACAAAAACGAAACATCGAGGCAGTTTAAAAGAACAACATGTCAAAAGCACTGAGACAGTTTAAAAGAATAACAGGTCAAGAACAAAACACCGAGACAGTTTAAAAGAACAACAGGTTAAAGACAAAACATCGAGACAGTTTAAAAGTACAACAGGTCAAAAACACTGAGACAGTTTAAAAAAATAACAGGTCAAAAACAAAACACCTAAACAGTTTAAAAGAAAGCAGGTCAGAAACAAAACATCGAGATAGTTTAAAGAACAGGTAAAAAACAAAACACCGAGACAGTTTAAAGAACAATAGGACAAAAACGAAACACCTAAACAGTTTAAAAGAAAGCAGATCAAAAAAAAAGAACAACAGGTCAAAAACACTGACAAAAAACAAAACAGATCAAAAACAAAACACCTAAACAGTTTAAAAGAAAGCAGATCAAAAAAGAACAAAACACAGGTAAAAAAACACTGAGACAGTTTAAAAGAACAACAGGTCAAAAACACTGAGACATGTTAAAAGAATAACAGGTAAAAACACTGAGACACTGAGAAAGTTTAAAAGAATAACAGGTCAAAAACAAAACACCTAAACAGTTAAAAGAAAGATCAAAAACAGATCAAAAACAAAACATCGAGATAGTTTAAAGAACAGGTAAAAAACAAAACACCAAGACAGTTTAAAGAATAACAGGTTAAAAACAAAACATCTAGACAGTTTAAAAGAACAACAGGTCAAAAACAAAACACCTAAACAGTTTAAAAGAAAGCAGATCAAAAACAAAACACCGAGGCAGTTTAAAAGAACAACAGGTCAAAAATACTGAGACAGTTTAAAAGATTAACAGGTAAAAAAAACACTGAGACAGTTTAAAAGAACAACAGGTCAAAAACACTGAGACAGTTTAAAAGAATAACAGATCAAAAACACTGAGACAGTTTAAAAGAATAACAGATCAAAAACACTGAGACAGTTTAAAAGAATAACAGGTCAAAAACACACGAGACAGTTTAAAAGAACAACAGGTCAAAGACAAAACACCGAGACAGTTTAAAAGAAGAACAGGTCAAAAAACAAAACACCAGAGACAGTTTAAAAGAACAACAGGACAGTTTAAAGAATAACAAAAAACAAAACACCAGTTTAAAAGAACAGTTTAAAAGTTTAAAAGAAAGCAGATCAAAAACAAAACACCGAGGCAGTTTAAAAGAACAACAGGTCAAAAATACTGAGACAGTTTAAAAGATTAACAGGTAAAAAAAAAAACACTGAGGCAGTTTAAAAGAACAACAGGTCAAAAACACTGAGACAGTTTAAAAGAATAACAAATCAAAAACACTGGGACAGTTTAAAAGAATAAAGACAGATCAAAAAAAACACTGAGACAGTTTTTAAAAGAATAACAGGTCAAAAAAACACCTAAACAGTTTAAGACAGTTTAAAAGAACAACAGGTCAAAGACAAAACACATCTAGACAGTTTAAAAGAAGAACAGGTCAAAAAAAACAAAACACCAAAAATACTGAGACACTTTAAAAGAACAACAGGGCAAAAACAAAACAAAAACACGAGACAGTTTAAAAGAACAACAGATCAAAAAGAACAACAAAACACTGAGACAGTTTAAAAGAACAACAGGTCAAAAACAAAACACCGAGACAGTTTAAAAGAACAACAGGTCAAAAACAAAACACCGAGACAGTTTAAAAGAACAACAGGTCAAAAAACAAAACACCAAGACAGTTTAAAGAATCAAAAACAAAACACCGAGACAATTTAAAGAACAACACGTCAAAAACAAAACAAACAACATACATTCATTAGTGACGGAGGAAAATTACACTCGTTCTAAGCACTGGGTGCTCTATCCTGAGCTACGCCGAGGCTCAATCCAGAACACCGGATCGAATCTTTCTCCTTTGGTTTTTTCCCTTTATATCCTTATTGCACATTTAACATAAAATTAATCTTTACAGTATTGTGTCTTCATACAAGGAGCGCACTCACATGAGTGACTTGTGCGGCCGGGATTCCACAGTTTATTAGGACTGTTAGCCGATTAGTATATGTAAAGGTTATTAATTTTTTTGGTCCTGCCTAAGGTTTTTCCGTGGTTTTCCTAAGGCGCTAAGACAAATGTCGGGATGAGCCCTAAAAGAAATGGGCCACGGACCTGCACTCATATCCCCATTAATCTCCCTAATTACTTAAATTAATCAACTAATTACATCTCTCCCCCTCTTCGTAATTGAGCCATCATATAGCCAAATGGCTTGTCTCAAAATTGAGACGATTCAACAAGGCTCATGACAACAATCACCTCCTACATAATAGCCAAATTGGCTAGTCTCTTATACCTGAGACAACTCATCTCGCCTAAGGTATTCCGTGGTTTTCCTCAGGCGTAAGACAAATGTCGGGATGAGTCCTATAAGAAATGGGCCACGGACCTATATGCCCCTCCCCATACATATTCCACCCTTATTATAAACGATGTATGCCCTAGTTTAGATACTATAAATAGTCTATTAAATATACGAGGTCACTCAATTAGTCGCAAATTTGAAAGGACTGGGACCTCTCAAATTGCAGATTTAGATTTCACAGCGCTTCTTTCGACGGCCTTCACATGCCTTGTCATCGAACAACAGATGACGGCGTCTTGCCATCTAACGGCAAACACCAGCCAACTCCTCCTCGCCCCGTTCCGTGATCAATTGATCAATGTCAGCCCCCTCGCGTATGTGGTACCTAAGAGGTTACGTCCAATTTCGGCTTCCCCTTCAAAATTTTCTAGAGCTGCTTCAGGGGAGCAGCGTAACCCGGACTGAGACTAGTGGCCAACAGGCTTGGAGCTCACATATTTAGTTTTGTACAGCCCCCAACCCACTTGCAAGGACGCGTTTTGCGTACCTTTTAAATTTTCCTCCCAATTCTCCTTCGATTTTTCGATTTTCGATTTTTTTTGGTTCTACAGAATTATCTGCCCTGGGTTCGATTTCCGGCGTCGGAGCGAATTTTTCTTCGTCATTAACAAAGTACTGTAACTATAACAGAGAATTCCGTAGGACAAAAAAAAAATAATAATCTTCTTAACATAACACATCAAGTTCGTATGGAGGGAGATAAACATTTATTTACCCTCCAGAAATCGAATCCGGTATGATATTATTATTATTATTATTATTATTATTATTATTATTATTATTATTGTTGTTGTTGTTATTATTATTATTATTATTATTATTATTATTATTATTATTATTATTATTATTATTATTATTATTATTATTATTGTACGGTATATAATATATAATCAGTGTTGCGTTGTGCTAAATCGATGGGTAGTTTTGCTTCATTTCCAGCGTGTGCTGGACTTACGTAAACAAGGTTTTTGTTGTTGTTATTGTTATTGTTATTAGTGTTGCGGGCGAGGCAGTGTTGGGGTCTCGTTGCAGTGTGGGTATTTTTAGCTCGAGGACCGAGGAGGGTCAGGCGTGCAGAAACAAAACAAATGCAGGAAGGGGAGACGTTTGGTTAATTGGATTGGGGTTTGAACCTCGCCCGTGTCAGCCCTCTACCGGCGGTTTCATCTCGCTGCGAGCTGCAGCCCTGCAGACAATGGTGACCTCATAGGGGCGGCGCCGGCCTGCCTGCCTCAAGCTCCGCTCGCTTAACTCGCGATGTGGAAATTACAGAACAGGAAGAAATGTAAACAAAGGAAGGAGGATAGAGGAAACCGAAAGGGGATGAGGAATAATTTATCAAGATAGAGAGAGAAAGAAAACAGATAAATACGTACAGGAGGATGATAAAAGAGAGAAGTAAAGGAAATGGAGATGTATAAAGAAGAATGATGAACACAAAGAATAAGAATGGGTGAAAAAGAGAAAGAAAACAGACAAACACTTAAAGGAGAATGATGAAAGAAAGAGAGAAAAAGATATATATACAGGAGAATGGTGAAATAAATAAAAAAACACATATATATATATATATATATATATATATATATATATATATAAAGGAAAATGATGAACTAAAGAAAACATAAAAATATATGAAGAAGAACAATGCAAGCAGAAAGAAAACCTACAAATATATTAAGAAAAGATAGAAAGAAATAGACAAATACATAAATAACAGTGGCAAAAGAAGGAGAGGAAGAAGACAGATAAATACGTAAAGAAGAATAATGCAAGCAGAAATAAAACCTACAAATATATTAAGAAGAATTATGCAGAAAAGATAGAAAGAAATACACATATATATAAAGAACAATGGAAAAAGGAGAGGAAGAAGATAGATAAATACTTAAAGAAGAATAATGCAAGCAGAAAGAAAACATAAAAATATATGAAGAAGAATGATGCAGAAAGATAGAAAGTAATAGACAAATTATAAAGAACAATGGAAAAAGGAGGGGAAGTTGATAGATAAATACGTAAAGAAGAATAATGCAGAAAAGATAGAGAAATAAAACAAAAAATATAATATGAAGAAGAATGATGCAGAAAAGATCGAAAGAAATAAACAAATTTATAAAGAACAATGGAAAAAGGAGGGGAAGAAGATAGATAAATACGTAAAGAAGAATAATGAAAGAGAGCAAGAATTTATTAAAAAAAGGAGGGAAAAATAAATCTAAATTGAAAAAAAAATGAAAGAAAGAAATGAAAAGAGCAATGTGAGTTAATACAGGGTGATCCGTTTAGGTATGGATAAAATAAAAACACTGTAAAGCATTTACTACTGAATTTTATTTGTTGAAACTGAAAGATGGGAGATTCCTCAGAGCTGAACATGACCCTCATTGCGCACCCTGCACAACCCATAACGGTGATGCAATTCAGCCCATGTCCGTTGTAACATAAGAGGGGTGATTTGTTGAAAAGCTTGAGTAATTTTTACTCTCAGATCATCAATGTTTCTGGGTTTCTGTGAATAGACAATGTCTTTAACAAAACCCTACACCAAGAAGTCAGGAGGGTTAGATCTGAGGAGTTTGGGGACCAAGCCAAGAGATAGCTGCTTCTCGTACTGGGTTTCGCCTGCGTCCTCCTGCACGTTTTTTTTTTTTTTACCACACATAACTTGTTTGTACAAATGTTCGATACCACAACATTATGGAATCGTATTTAGGTACATTACGCACACCATACTCACGTCGAAATTCCCTTTGAACTCTTTTAACACTCTCAAATTTAGCATACCAAAGGACACATTGTGCCCGCTGTTGATTTGTAGTAGCCATTTTAATTATCTACGATTTTTATTTGTCCTTTCAGATTATGCATTGTTGATTGTCATGGAAACTCTCATCTTTTAATCATAATATAACCAGCAGGAAATTTTTCCTACTATCATAATAGCTTTATAATAATAAATTAATATTATCCATACCCAAACGGATCAAATTGTAGGGGAAAGAGGTAATATCAAACAAAATATGAGGTGTAGACAGAGAAGAAATAGTGGCTGGAGAGTGCCTCATAACTTACTTACTTACAAATGGCTTTTAAGGAACCCGAAGGTTCATTGCCGCCCTCACATAAGCCCGCCAGTGGTCCCTATCCTGTGCAAGATTAATCCAGTCTCTATCATCATACCCCACCTTCCTCAAATCCATTTTAATATTATCCTCCCATCTACGTCTCGGCCTCCCTAAAGGTCTTTTTCCCTCCGGTCTCCCAATTAACACTCTATATGCATTTCTGGATTCGCCCATACGTGCTACATGCCCTGCCCATCTCAAACGTCTGGATTTAATGTTCCTAATTATGTCAGGTGAAGAATACAATGCGTGCAGTTCTGTGTTGTGTAACTTTCTCCATTCTCCTGTAACTTCATTCCGCTTAGCCCCAAATATTTTCCTAAGCACCTTATTCTCAAACACCCTGAACCTATGTTCCTCTCTCAGAGTGAGAGTCCAAGTTTCACAACCATACAGAAGAACCGGTAATATAACTGTTTTATAAATTCTAACTTTCAGATTTCTGGACAGCAGACTGGATGATAAGAGCTTCTCAACCGAATAATAACACGCATTTCCCATATTTATTCTGCGTTTAATTTCCTCCCGAGTGTCATTTATATTTGTTACTATTGCTCCAAGGTATTTGAATTTTTCCATCTCTTCGAAGGATAAATCTCCAATTTTTATATTTCCATTTCGTACAATATTCTGGTCACGAGACATAATCATATAGAGTGCCTCATAACATAGATAAAAATGAGGAACGGTAAGAAATGAACGGAAATAAGTTAACATGTTTCTCTTGTTTGTTTTTTTGTTTTGTTTTGTTTTTTTTTTGTAATTATATTCTTTATTCTGTATATTTAAATTTAAATAAATAAATAAATAAATGTCAGCGAAGAAATATGAAATATAAAGAGAAAGGAGAAAGAGACAGAGATAAAACAAAGGAAGATAAGTATGGAGTTAAAAAATAGGAAAAGAAAGAGAGATAAAGGTAGTTAATTGAATAAAGAAAAAGCAGGATGTAAAAGGTAAATAGAAATAGAAAAAAAAGGGGAGTTGGGAGAATAAATAAAAAAAAGGAAACTGAATAGATATGGTAGATAAACATGAAAGAAGGAAACACAATATTAGGCAGAAAAGGAGAAAAAGGAAAGAATGTGAAACAGAAAAAATGGAAAAAAGAAGATACTAATACAACCAACGGACATGAAGTGGACAGGTACGGTGATGATAAAAGCAAGAAAGAAAACGGGAAATTCGGTAAAAGATCAAATATATGTGTTAGTGAGCGAGTAGATCAGTAAAAAGAATTACTTTTTACAGGAAGGCATTGTCTATGACGTCACTTATACTAGCATTTCCCTTGATCACTTGCACTTTGGGATGCTTTCCTTTTATGTTTCCATCCATTGCGTTGGTTCGATTTACTTTCATAATGCAACATTCTCCACCTTGTAGGTATTCTAGCCGCCTTACTTGCAGCGTATTGCGGGCACATATAACCTCTTAGGAGAACAAATACCTGTCCATATATTTCTTGCTTTCGTACTTGGATATCGATTTGGTTCCCTAACCTTCTTGAAAGATTCTTGCATCAACCGGCCTGTTTCTTTTCTTTAGTAAGGACGAACAAGCAGGCTTACAAAAAAATAAATCGAATAAGCTTTGAACCAGTGGACAAATCGCTGCAGAACATTTCAGGCATAAGTGACGTTTTGGCACCGATCTGTGTGCGCAGTTTGAGGCGGGGTTTCGAAAAGCGCTCATTAATGTTTTCCTCATAACTAAAATTCTACTAAAAATGATCATTAAAATGTACTTAAACTAATGAAAAAATGACGTGAAATTAAAAGAAAATGACATTTAAATATTATTCACCGTACTCGCACCACAACTGCTTAAAAATTAGTCACCTTGTTTCAGTGACTACCCTGCAAATCTAGGAGAGAGGAGGCAACTTCCTGGAATTTGACTAAGAGAAAGGAAAAGAACATGCAACAAAAATTAAGGTTTTATGGGAAAACTGTAGATTTTAATTAGGGTTTACACTGTGTTTCAATCAGGGGTGGTCCATGTCAGTGCCTTCATTCTCCGTCTCCTCATACTTCCGCGTTTCATTTTTGTTATCAGATCTTCCAGATGAGGGAGTGTGAATGACAAAACAAATTGTGGGCGCAGCGTGCATTCTAACAAACTTTGTGTTAAAAATACTGTCTACTACAACAGACATCCCTTCCGAACCATACTGGGGACACAACGCCCTGTCTAGGACATGGTGAAAGTTTCCAACCTTCCAAACATAAATTCTAAAGACACCTTCGTACCGAAAAAAGAATAGTAGCGGTCGAAGTCCTCACTTAAACTAAGCTGCTGTCCAGCATTTTATATTATCTCCGTTTGTGAAGTGAAGCCTTCAGTGGAATGAGGGATGGACTTTAGAGTCTGTTCCAAACTATAAAACTCAAAGTTCACTGTTATTCACTTATTCAATAGGTAATTACTACTGATCTATTTGGTTAGAAAATGATTTAACAGACCTATAAGTCCACACCTATGGAGTAACGGTCAGAACGTCTGGCTGCGAAACTAGGTGGCCCGGGTTCAAATCTCGGTCGGGGCAAGTTACCTGGTTGAGGTTTTTTCCTGGGTTTTCCCTCAACCCAATACGAGCAAATGCTGGGTAACTTTCGGTGCTGGACCCCGGACTCATTTCACCGGCATTATCACCTTCATTTCATTCAGACGCTAAATAACCTAAGATGTTGATACAGCGTCATAAAATAACCCAATAAAATAAAAAATAAAAATAAAACAGACCTATCGGTAAAGAAAAAAGTAAAAGGCATTCCAAATGATCTAAAAGTTCTTCAAGGTATTAAAAATTACCAAAAAAATGCCGAAAAAATGTAAAAATGATCTATTAGTTCAAAAACGTAAAAGAATTCAAAAAAAATAAAATACTGTATAAGAAATTACTTCTTTTACGTTGATATTAACACAGAAAGGATTTATATATTAATAGGCATCATCGTAATGTGAAAAATAAGAAGACTTTTCATCAACATCCGCCGCCTAGTTATAACATACTATAAGTTTGTTTTCATTAGCTTTTCCCCCTTGAAGCTTATTTCATCCACTAAAAACAGGAGTTTTTACCCATTGGATTCGAGGCTTGCTGGTTCAAGCCCGGTGAGGGCTGTAGCTTTTAAACGGCAAGAAAGCCCTTGAATTGAATTTCATTTTACCTAGAAGCTGGTAAGATGGGGACCCAATCTAGCGTTTGGAAACACCTCACTGAGGTACTCACTAACGGAAATGGCATAATGGACATAATGGGTCACCCATCTTACCAGCTCCTCTCGACTGGCCACCTCACAGCCCGGACTTCACAATCTGTGGCAAGGCGCTGTTGGGTTTCATTAAAAGCATTGTTGCACAGGAACGGCACGACACCAATGATAAATATTGAAGGAGTCGTGTGACGTGCTTTCCAACAGATTACAACAGCAATGCTGAGACGAATGTCACACGGAACCTGGCGACATATCATTTTGTGAGGAGAATTATGGAGGACATACTAATCCTTTGGACACTTAGAACACATAGGTAGTGTAAACTGGATGTATGTCTGTATTATGACCGGAATTACGTAAATGGTATATATATTTCAGGTATTTATAGGGGTAAAGAGATTTTATGCCCACCCTGTAGTAGTTACATATATTCACAAGCTGTGAGAATCATTATAATTTCATAATTATGGTTTATTTAACGACGCTCGCAACTGCCGAAGTTATATCAGCGTCGGAATATTGTCCATCAGTAGTTCTTTCACATGCCAGTAAATCTACTATGTAACATGAGCCTGTCGCATTTAAGCATACTTATAGTTGCGACGCTGTTATTCCCGGCGTGACTCCTCCTCTTTGCTTACGTCTTAGTTACGTCTTAGGAAGTGAAGGCTCTATAAAGTCTAGACAGGTAGTATCGTTCGCCATTTTCGTTCTTTCGTTGCCGAGCTACCATACGAGAAATCTATTTGCCATACCGTTAAACATTATCATGTCGTAGCTCCTATGATAATAAATCAAACGCAATGTAATTCAGCAAATAATTGAGCGGAAAATAACGTCCTCGTGTCCTTTCTGCGAACGCCAACGAAAGAGCGAAAATGGCGGGCGATTATATTAAGTATTTATCGAGCCTTAAGAAATGAATAACGTCTTCCTCAGCGAATCACAAGACGCACAAGTTTAAATATAGCCGACCTGCAACGCGATTGGCTGCCGGAAATTAGAGCGACGGGACTATAAATGCCATAGACCTAGGCCGGGATCGAACCCGCAAACTCTAGCACAGAAGGCCTGCGCTATATCGACTGCGCTACCCAGACCGAGAATCTTTGTACTATAGTCCCGTCGCTCTAATTTCCGGCAGCCAATCGCGTTGCAGGTCGGCTATATTTAAACTTGTGCGTCTTGTGATTCGCTGATGAAGACGTTATTCATTTCTTAAGGCTCGATATAGTAATATGCGTTACAAGAGCGGTATGTTGATGTTTTCATGTTCGAGGAAAAGATTGAAAAAGCGAAACATAATTGAGCTTTTTTAATTTCCGAGAACATGAAAACAAACATACCGCTCGTGTATCGTACATTATTTTGTGTGAAGATCGTTTATTACATACCTGAAAGAAGAATTTCTAATTAGTTGCAATGAAATCTCCATCTTGGTTTCTGTTCAATGACGGCAACTTTTAAAAACAAAAATATCTATCTTCAACATTGTTGCTATAAAATATTTTCTGTGTTTACTATATTCCAGCAGGCCGTGATATACATCTGTCTTTTTTTCCCCCAGTCCATAAATGAGAACTTAAAACAAACGGTAAGGTTGTGTAATGATTTATTTTTCATTTTAATATTTTAACAATATTATTTATATAACATATTGCAGTAATAACATCGGCATCTGGAATCTTGTTGATTTATTCACGGCTTCCTTAATGTTACTTGCATTACAAATGCAGTAACTTTTGTGGTGTTGTAGAGTTTACTTAATTTTTGCAAATATTTAAAAACAATAATTAACAGTGCAATTTAGGTGAAATTGCAGTGGTAAGTTTCCAATTTATATTTATTACTATGTTAAACGTCTCTAAAAATAATATGTTAAAAGCCTAAAGCAGTAAAATGAATGTCGCGCTTAAGCGGTAAGAAGAGGGAAATTGTTATGTGTGTTACGTTGGGAATACTGAATGTGGTATTTCACACTTACCGCGTATTGGTTTTGTGCGGAAAGCAAAATTACAGTGCGTTTGATTTATCATAGCAGCTACGACATGATAATGTTTAACGGTGTGGAAAATAGATTCCTCGTATGGTAGCTCGGCAACGAAATAACAAAAATGGCGAACGATACTACCTACCTAGACTTTATAAAGCCTTCACTTCCTAAGACGTAAGCAAAGAGGAGGAGTCTCTCCGGGAATAACAGCGTCGCGACTATAGTGATCATTATGACGGAAGGAAAATAAAAAAAAAAAATATAACACATATAATCACTTTTTATGAAATGAAAACAAATTCTCACTTCCTACCGGTAATCGAATATAGGCCCTTTGCATTTGTGAGTGGAAACATTGCCGCTATCACTTTTAAACATTCAGATCTCCTACAAGGCTTGTCAGCATCGTTTGAGTATGAAAATACATTTTATTTCCCGTAAGTATACTGCAATGGTGATATTTTCCTGGCTGCGTTGAATTTGTAGAAGGCGTTTGTTTTATTTCCTAGCGGGAACTTACCTCACCCACTGTTGAGAGGGGCCTTGCCACAGTACAAGCAAGGCATGCATTATTTCGCTGGGAGAAGAAAGAAATTCGCTTCGTCTCGCCTCACTTGTTTTTTGTCTAACCTAAATGTCATGGTGACAGATACGCCGATCTTGCAGCTCACAATACTTGATGATGCGTCAAACGCTTCCTTCAGCCTTGTTCACAATACAGCGACTGTTCTAGTACTGTCGGAAGAGGAGCGCTATCAGCGCCGTCTGGGGATGCAGTGATGAGTTTACCTCGGGCGTTGCACAGGGCTCTTCCTCGCATAGTTGGGAATAGTCCCCGAACGATTTATACTTGCTCAGACTGAAGAAGAACGAGAGTGCTTTCTTCGAAGCAAGGCTTGACTGTGTCCCATAATCCCAAAACCCCTTGCAGTGACGATCGCTTCTGTACCTTTTAGTTGCTTTCCCTACATTTATCCTCATCTATTCGATTCGGGGATTTGGCATATGGGTCATTTCATTGTTACGGGTGTGACAAATGAAGGACTGAGAATGATATAGTCTTAAGCCATACAGACAAGATTTTAAAGGAAAGCGTGTTAAAGGTTTAGAGTCCAATGCTATTAGGTGCGGTATCACAATTTATTAGGCGTATACTTACGTCATTGGTTCAGTAATTTTTACAATATTTTACTAGTAGCTTCCTCATATATAGCCTATGTAATAATAATAATAATAATAATAATAATAATAATAATAATAATAATAATAATAATAATAGTTAAGGCCGTAAGGCCTTCTCTTCCACTTAACCAGCAAAAATATACATACATATGTATCAACTTACAAAGAATTCAACAATTTGATTTTATTTACGAATTAAACAACAAAATACTATGAACTATTAATTAAACAGATATACATACATATGTATCAACACAAAAAATTCAACAATTTGATTTAGATAAGAGCTACATTATTTATTTACAAAGATTAAACAACAAAATTCTATGAACTATTAATTAAACACTGAAATACAAACTATGTAGCAGAATTAAGCTAAAATACATAGAATCTTAATATATTTCAAATAATGTTAGATAATAGAGAGAGATTATTATGAGACAATTTTGAAAATACCGCACTATCAGGATGATGTTTAAAGAAAGGAGTAACAATGTAGTCAGTGATAGTTTAAGTCAGTATGATTGCAGTGAAATGCTGAGAAGGTTATCTTTTAAGCTGTTTTTAAAAGTGTTTATTGTCTTGCAGCCCCTAATACTTTGTGACAGGGAATTCCATTGTCGCGAGGTGGATACTGTAAAAGATGATGAATAACGAGATGTTCTATGAAGAAGTATACTTAACGCGCCACAGATAAGTGATCTGGTATTTACGTCGTGGTTAGAGTATAGATAAGAGAAACGAGACGAAAGGTAATTTGGTGTTGAAGTGTGCAGAATTCGAAAGAGCAATGACAAAGAGTGTAAAGTTCTACGTTCTTTAAGTCGGAGCCACGAGAGACTTGCGAAGGACGGTGATATGTGATCATATCGTCGGATATTGCACACGTATCTGACGCACATGTTCTGAGCTCGCTGTAACTTGACTGACAGTTCAGAACTTAGGTCACTTAACAAAACGTCACAATAATCGAAATGCGGGATTACTAGGGTTTGTATGTAAGAAATGAACTCGTATAAAAAACATTTTTGTTAAAAGTGTGGCTTTGGTCTATCTCATTCTCACCCCTACAAAATTAATTAATTAATTAATTTTATTTTATTTATTTATTTTATTTATTTATTTTATTTATTTTTTTTTATCTATTTTATTTATTTAATTTTATTTATTTTATTTTATTTTATTTTATTTTTATTTATTTTATTTTTACTTTATTTTACTTTATTTTACTTTACTTTATTTATTTAATTATTTATTTATTTATTTATTTATTTATATTATTCTCACATCTACGTTTCAGCCTCTCCAAAGATCTTTTTTCCTCTGGTGTCTCAAATAACATTCTGTATGCAATTCTGGGTTCGCCCATACGTGCTACATACCCTGCCCATCTCAAACGTCTGGATTTAATATCCATAAAGGTCAGGTAAAGAATACAATGCGTGCAGTTCTATATTGTGTAACTTTCTCCATTCCTTTGTAACTTCATCCCTCTGAGCACCAAATATTTTCTTAACCTTATCTCGGGCTTATGTGAGGATGGCATTTGTAAGCAAGTAACATCATTACTTCTGCCACTACAAAATTATTCATTAGGACAACTATATCCTGACGAGGACAAGTGACTAACAAGTTTGAAGCTCACTTTAGTAATATAATATACCGGGCACCTCTTGATATGATGTATCATTTCGTGTATTTTTTTAGTGTTTCTTCATTTTGCAAGGTATTCTTCGCTGGTGTACGTTTTTCTTTCTTTGCCATTCTTTTTAATCTTTTTCTATATCTCTCTTTGTTTCGTACTTCTCATTTTCTTTACTAGTTTTTTTATCTTTCCACGATCCGCCCGCGGAACCGAATACGTTTTATCTATAAAGAGACAGATTCTGGATTGCAGAAGTCTGAGTTCAAGCCCAGGCGAAGATGGGATTTTGTGTCCCGCCGTAACTTCGACAGCGGCTTCTGGGTACACTCTGCTGCTTGTAAAATGGAACCCTGGGGGCTTTTCCCACAACATCTGGCGGCCGGAGCACGGTGGATGTCTCTTTTAATAAAATTGAGTGAATTTTTTATCTTTTCTTTAAGAAAAATGACCTACAGGAATGATCAAATATGTGTCAAAATTAATCTATTTTTAGCTTAAAAATACTTCATAGTATTGACTTCATTTGAGGGAAGTTTCAAAGTCGTTAGGAAGAAAATGATTACTTTTACGTCATTTTTAAATAGCCACTGCGCTGTAATTCCTTTACTCTGTGCTCAAACTTCTCCGTTGAATATCCTGAGTTTGTTTATTTTGCCCTTTTCTTTGTTTCGTTTTTAAGTTTAATTATATGTGTTTACATATGTAAGTTTATTTTGTTTAGGATAAACTGAGTCCGTAAGGGCTACCCTCAATGGGAGGCAGTTTGTGATTAATTTTAATATGTAATATCTCAGGCAATAATTGAGATAAACTTTTCAGGGCATATTCTCACATTATTATAGGTCAGTTTCTGTCACATGCGTTTCCAAAGCAAAGAGATACACTATTACCTTTACTTTCTAACTTTGCTCTAGAGTATGCCATTAGGAAAGTCCAGGATAACAGAGAGGGTTTCGAATTGAACGGGTTACATCAGCTGCTTGTCTATGCGGATGACGTAAATATGTTAGGAGAAAATCCACAAACGATTAGGGAAAACACGGGAATTTTACTGGAAGCAAGAAAAGAGATAGGTTTGGAAGTAAATCCCGAAAAGACAAAGTACATGATTATGTCTCGTGTTGAGAATATTGTACGAAATGGAAATATAAAAATTGGATATTTATCTTTTGAAGAGGTGGAAAAATTCAAATACTTGGGAGTAGCAGTAACAAATATAAATGATACTCGGGAGCAAATTAAACGCAGAATAAATATGGGAAATGCCTGTTATTATTCGGTTGAGAAGCTTTTATCATCCAGTCTGCTGTCAAAAAATCTGAAAGTTAGAATTTATAAAACAATTATATTACCGGTTGTTCTGTATGGTTGTGAAACTTGGACTCTCACTTTGAGAGAGGAACATAGGTTAAGAGTGTTTGAGAATAAGGTGCTTAGGAAAATATTTGGGGCTAAGCGGGATGAAGTTACAGGAGAATGGAGAAAGTTACACAACACAGAACTGCACGCATTATATTCTTCACCTGACATAATTAGGAACATTAAATCCAGACGTTTGAGATGGGCAGGGCATGTAGCACGAATGGACGAATCCAGAAATGCATATAGAGTGTTAGTTGGGAGGCTGGAGGAAAAAGACTTTTGGGGAGGCCGAGACGTAGATGGGAAGATAATATTAAAATGGATTTGAGGGAGATAGGATACGATGATAGAGACTGGATTAATCTTGCTCAGGATAGGGACCAATGGCGGGCTTATGTGAGGGCGGCAATGAACCTCCTGGTTCTTTAAAAGCCAGTAAGTAAGTAAGTATAGTAATAATGTCAATCATAATAAAGTATCATCAATAATAAACATTTTGTATGGAAGGTAGCCTGCTTATACTACTTACTGCAGGCCTCACCGAGGATTTCGGTCACCAGCCGCTACTGATGCATACGCTTGTCAAACACTAGCGACAGATTCCTATGCCACAGGGATACGAAATTGATCCCACGGTATGACAAATAATGTCTCAAATCCGGTGGAAAATATGTTGGAAAGAAGCTCAACAATTACTGTATCTGTTCCAATAAATCTTTTCTTGAAATTGTGTTTTCTTTCTCTAAATTTCCCCAGGGAAACTTACTTTCTGGACGGAGCCTCGTATATTGATTGACTACTAATAATTCACGAATTATCACAACTCAAGTATGTGGGACTTTTATTGTTTTTTTAAGTTTATTGTTTTATGTCATGTTTAAACTCGCGAATTTCGAAATAAAAACAGATAATGGGATCACCATATGACACTAAATAGAAAGGAGTTTTATATAGGCAACATTAACTTACTTACTTACTTACTTACTTACTTACTTACTTACTTACTTACTTACTTACTTACTGGCTTTTAAGGAACCCGGAGGTTCATTGCCGCCCTCACGTAAGCCCACCGTTGGTCCCTATTCTGAGCAATATTAATCCATTCTCATCATATCCCACCTCCCTCAAATCCATTTTAATATTATCTTCCCATATACGTCTCGGCCTCCCCAACGGTCTTTTTCCCCCTCCGGTCTCCCAACTAACACTCTATATGCATTTCTGGATTCGCCCATACGTGCTACATGTCCTGCCCATCTCAAACGTCTGGATTTAATGTTCATAAATATGTCACATGAGGAATAGAATGCGTGCAGTTCTGCGTTGTGTAACTTTCTCCATTCTCCTGTAACTTCATCCCGCTTAGCCCCAAATATTTTCCTAAGCACCTTATTCTCAAACACCCTTAACCTATGTTCCTCTCTCAAAGTGAGAGTCCAAGTTTCACAACCATAAAGAACAACCGATAATATAACTGTTCTATAAATACTAACTTTCAGACTTTTTGACAGCAGACTGGATGATAAAAGCTTCTCAACCGAATAATAACAGGCATTTCCCATATTTATTCTGCGTTTAATTTCCTCCCGAGTGTCATTCATATTTGTTACTGTTGCTCCAAGATATTTGAATTTTTCCATCTCTTCGAAGGATAAACCTCCAATTTTTATATTTCCATTCCGTACAATATTCTGGTCACGAGACATAATCATATACTTTGTATTTTCGGGATTTACTTCCAAACCTATCTCTTTACTTGCTTCCAGTAAAATTCCCGTGTTTTCCCTAATCGCCACGGCATGGCGCGTCCTCAGGTTGCGGATCGAGGAGAAGACCTCCAGATATGGAGGATAGCTGCGAATATATTGAATAAGCAGTCGCGATTAAAGATATAATTACTATTAACGAAATAATTAAGTTTATTTCGTTAATAATTATGTGTTGGATAATAATTCGAGGTATATTTTGTAGCCATTCAATTGAATTTCTTGTTTGTGTTGGAAATAGATGAGGGGTGGTCCTCCAGCTTGGGGGTTGGTCGAAGGGCTAACAACCCATCACCGTAAAGAAAAGCTTGTTACGAATCCTTCAAATAAGCCTCGGAATGGGACTGATTCTCTGGCATGACCACAGCAAAGGAATAAGGCAACATTAATTGGAAGCATTAATTGCTTTGGAGCACTTGTTGGCTCGTGAACTGCACCCGTCACTGAGTACGCACTACGGATGCATTTCCCGCGATGTCTGTAAATCAGGCGAGCCCAACCCATTCCGGTTCGCTGCCTGCTATTAGGAATTCCAGATTGCAGTGCTTACGAGCGCTATGTACACATTAAGGCGTATATCATAACA